>JAZHPD010000011.1:313144-663588 GCA_037575805.1 Lecanicillium sp. G3 | reverse complement strand
CCCCCCCCCCCCCCCCCCCCCCCCCCCCCCCCCCCCCCCCCCCCCCCCCCCCCCCCCCCCCCCCCCCCCCCCCCCCCCCCCCCCCCCCCACAGGGCCTACCTTGCATGCGTCGGACCGGTCGCGCGGCATTATAGGCATTTTCTTGATGAAATACAGAATTCGTCTCTTGTCTTTTCTCTGCATTGTCATTGTGTGTGCATGTAGATTGGGTTTTGCTGAAATTACGCATGATTTCCTTACATGGTCCCAGATTGAGTTTGCGGCAGCCACGGTTTGGGAATGTGAATCCCATTGTGGGCAGGCAGGCAACTCTCTTTTCTCTTCTTTTCGGGGTCGGCTCCCCCAAAAGATAAACTAACTACTCTCTATTCACTCCAGCGTGACTCGTACGGCAAAAGACGCCGTAACTAGTCGGCATGTACCCGGGTACCCGGGTACCTTCAGTGTATACTCTGTACTAGGAGCAAGCAATGAGTCGCCCTCAGCTGCCAGATCTACACACCAAATGGCATCAGACCATCTGCCCTCGCCAGATTCAACCCAGGCAGCGTCCACCTCCCTACACCACCTCGTCTACCGTCTGTCGTCACTTGACGCTCTCGTGTGGCTTGTCCCGTCCACGTCTCTTATCAACGACGGCCCGTGGCGGGGGAGGGTCGGGGAAAGGGGAGGGTTTACCAGGTAGTCAGGCAAGGCCCAGGCCGGCCCAGGCAGGGCAATCAACGTGCTACCCCAGACTTGTCGTTCTCCCAGACCCGGCGGGCGTCGGCAGGCCTCCTCCAATTTGGCCCATCCAAAGAGGGCTGGTCACTCGCCATCAATTTACTTTCTTACTTATCTTCTGCTGCTGCGTCTTTTCTTTCCTCGTCTCCTACGCATTACATGACAATCTCCCCAGACGCCACCGTCACAGCTAAGCAAAGCTGACGGCGACCTTGTTCGTCGTAAAAGCGGCGTGTGTCGGCGTATCACACTTCCCACCCCTGCCTCGCCTATACCCATCTCCTCCTCAGCTCTGGCGCTCTCTCTCTCTCTCCCACACGTCGCATTCCCTCCGCTTCCGATAAAAAACTTACTAGCGGCGCACTTTACCCTCCCATCCGGCCCAGACGGCGCCGATTCGCACCAAAAAAGAACGCCATGGTTCCCTTTCGCACCAGCGGAAGTCACCCTGATCCTGTCAGATGTCAGATGAGCTTCCGGCAGTCCCCTCTCCCGAAATCCAACTACACCGGTAACCATTATCCCTCCCATGTAGCCATGTAGCTAAAGCTCTTGTCGAATCAAATCAACGCCCGTTGCTGGCGTGCGTGTAGTTCTTCTAGAAGCCCCAAAAAGCTTGTACTGTTGTGCATGCTGCTGTAACCACCCCGTTCCCCCTCCGCATTCCCCCTCCGTCCCTCCCCCGCGTTCAGCCCGCAGACGTCACACATGGGGCTTCGGGGTACACCAGCCATTTTCTTTTCTTTATTTTTCTTCTTTCGGCTTCTTTTAATCTAACCCACATGCAGTGCAGTGCGGCGCAGTCCGTCTCATGCATGTTAGCTGCGCTGTGATGCCCCATATCTTCAACAAATCAACAAATCTGGGGTAAAAAAATTTGTGGAAATCCAATTGCCTCTTGTTTTATCTTTTTTTTTCTTTTAATCCTTCTATTTTTTCTGCGTTTGCCTAGAAAAATAAATGCCAAAAACGCCGTTTCGACTTTCTTTTTTAATATGTACAAATGTCTAGTAGTGTCTCGACTGGCAACATGAATGCTCGTAACTTCTACTTCCTCTTCTAACCCCATCCCGTTCGGTCTCTTATACGTCAGTCTTTGGCAGTCTGGTGCCAAACTTCCACACCTCGTCCAGGATCAGCTTGGGGTGGCCGTTGGCCGTCTTCTCCTCGGAAAAGATGATGAGATCGGCGTCGGCGCCCGCCTCGAGCGTGCCCTTGACGCCCTGCAGGCCCATCATGGCCGCGGGGGTGGCCGTCACGGCCTTGAGCGCCTGCGGGATGCCGGTGCCGGACCACTCGAGGAAGTTGTTGACGCACTCAAGAAGAGTAATGGAGCTGTTCAAGGTGTTAGCAAAAAAAAAAAAAAAAGTCCAATTCGGGCTGCAATATCGTCGGTTTTGCAAGTAAACTCACCTTCCGGCAATCGTGTCCGAATTCTCCAGCAGCAGCTTCGACCCCTTCTTGACAATGTTGGCCGTCGTCTCGCCGTTGGTCCACGGGTAGGCGCCGTCCGGCAGGCCCACCAGGTGCATCGCGTCGGTGACGAGGATGAAGCCGTCCGGGTGCGCGTTGAACGCAATCTTGACCGTCGTCGGGTGCAGGTGGATGCCGTCGGAAATGATGCCAAAATACGGCCGCGGCAGGCTCTCCGCCTCGCCCAGCACGCCAAAGATGCCCGGGTTGCGGTGGTGCAGCGGGCGCATCGCGTTGAACAGGTGCGTGATCATGGTCGCGCCCTGGCCGACCGCCTCCGACGCCTCCTCGTAGGTCGCCTCGGAGTGGCCGACTGAGTAGCAGATGCCGCGGGACGTGATCTCCGGGATCAGCTTCATCATGCCGCCGCGCTCGGGGGCGGCCGTGATCATCTTGACGGGGATGTCGCCGCCGGGGGTGGAGGGGTTGAGGTTGGCGGCGCCGTAGCAGGCTTCCAGGTCGGCAAACGTGTGCGCCTCGATGAGCACGTCGACGTTGTGCACGCCGTTCTTGGTCGGGTTGAGGAAGGGGCCCTCGCAGTGGGCGCCCAGGGACTCGGCGCCGTCCTCGGCGGACTGGAGGTGACCCGAGGGGCCGAGGAAGGGGAGGGCCTGAAGCATGTTAGTACGCGATTACAGATATTGTTAAATGAAATGGCTGCGTGCGAATGGCCTGCGTCTCAATGAGTGCGCGTGCAATCTATGCGCCTTGGCAAAAAAGAGGCTGTCTGCGTATCTGCCTACCTTTTGGTACAGCTCTGGCCGTTGGCTGGTAATGGTGGGGATGTAGGATGTGACGCCCGTCTGGGCGAGCAGCTTGTTGACCTCCTTAATCTTCTTGCCGTACTGCGACATGTCGTCGAGCAGGGTGGAAAAGTTGAAGCCAAAGGCGCCGTTGAGCTGGCACTCGATCATGCCCGGCGCCACGATGCGGCCGCCCAGGTCGACCGTCTCGTCGGGCAGCACCAGATCGTCGAAGAAGACGGCCTGGCTGTCGACGACCTTGCCCGTCTTGGAGCTGACCCAGAGGTCGCCCTCGACGAGCTTGTCGCCGCGCAGCAGGCGGCAGTTGGTGAACTTGGTCAGGCCATTCTTGGGCTGCGAGCCGTTGGAGGCGACGGCGGCCGGCATGGTCGGGGTTGGCGCTTGCTTTGTGTCGTCCGGTCGCGGTTCGGGGAAGTGAGGTTCCTGGTAAAGATGCAATCTATAAATATAAATCAAGATAAATATGTATTGGTATCGTGTATACCGCGCAAGGTCGTGGACGAGGTTGTCGCAGGAATTACAATTACGTCGGACATGCAACGGTGGGCGAGGAAAGGCAAGTACTAGTATGAAATCCGGCTATGCTCAAAACTGCACTACCGCATGGCAGATACGCAGCAAAGAAAAAAAAAATGATAAAAAAAATATAAAATACTAGAATAATACACCGTGGAGCTCCATCCAGATCGGATTGTAGCGACACCCTTCAAGCGAGCTAGAAACATACCGTAAGAAAAAAAAAAACCCCTTGCGGCGCGACTGTCACCTTGCCATCATGGACGGATTGGGTGGGGAACTAAAAGAGTGCTGGTTACTTTTAGTTACTGGCACTGTTCGGGCGGGCCATTTGAACGCGGAGGGAGAGGTCAACGTGCTGGGGAGTGGCCGGAGTGCGGGTGCGGAGTGTAGTTACAGAGTGGGAGGGTGCTGATACTGGTATTGTACCGTGTAATGGGGGACCCTTGTAGACTGTCTAGTAAAAGCTTGAATAATTTATTCATTCTAGTCAATTCGTAGCCAAAATTGCTGCTTTAATTGAGCGTGTATATCGTACGTAGGCGTTGAGTGTGGCTGTTGCTGTGGCTAAACTGCCTGCGCCACCAACAGCAATAGCAGTCTCAAATCAATCAATAGATTATTCCGTACTGTATTCCAAACAGACATGGATGCAAATATGCATAACGTCTATAATATGCACAACAATCACATTCCAGCGCAAGCTGCCGTGTATACGACCCTGTCCAAGTATACACGATGCCCAGTATCTAATAGCGTCACCCACTGTCACCCACTGCCAGTAGCATGTAACGTTGAATTCCTGTATGGCCACACCCCCCTCCGCCCAAACGGCATGAACCCCCCCGCCAGGTTACCCCAGTGTTCCCAGCAGCCAGTGTTCCGGAAAGAAGAGACACAGTTCTTCAGCGGCGTTTCCGTACTGGGCAACCCGCAGAGACACGCCCAGGCCCAGCCAGCCCAGCCCAGCCAAGCCCAGCGCCGGCTCAGTCCATCCAGACACGCCTGCCCACCCGCCAACGTGCCCGCCTGACTTGCCCGCGAGTCAACGCTCGACTGTCGCCGACTCGAGTCGTCCGTCGTTCAACCCATCATCCTCTCACCGCCCACATCCCAATCAGGCCTTCTCCAACAACCGGCAGAATTCCCCCAAAAATCTACCCGACATTTACCCATCGACCCTCGGCGTTCAGCCCATCAGCTCAACCCGTTCTGTCAGCTCCAGCCAGTCTCGACGCCGCTCAGCTCAACTGTGTGTGTGTGCTGTGCAGAGAGACCCTGGGCAAAGGGACCTGACCACATCAATATCACAGCCACACTTTCACTGCCAACCCCAGATTACGCCTGCCCCAGACACACGCGCCACACTGCAGCCTGGACTCTCTCTTTTCACGCCGTTCGCTACTGGTAGTGGCTTGTGCTGCCGAACAGACACCCACCACAGACCACACACCCAAACGCCCAAGACCCCATCCCGCTTTCGGTCCCAGGCCCAAACCGCTGGAAACGCATTCGGCTCCCATCTCACATCTCGCCCAGCTTTGCGCCCTGCAAACCTGCGACGTCGTCACCCTCTCTAGCATGCGCGACGCTGCGCGACCAGCTGCGACACCGACATGACGTCCAACAACACCAACAATGGCGCTGACGCCGCCGACATTGACCCCATCTTCCAGAACCTCGACTGGTATGTCTCCGAAGGCCTTGCCAGCGTGATATCTGATATCGCAATCCCCCATGTCACCGGCTGGGTCTCCCGTCTCGGGGAGATGATTCAAACTAACGCGCCTCATCAGGGCCATTGGCCAGACGTTGATCATGGGATGGGATGGCACCGAAGTCACACCACAGATTCGAACCCTCATTGAGGACCATCACCTCGGCTCAATCATTCTCACTGCCAAAAACCTCAAATGTCCGCATCTCATCTCAGAACATCCCCTCTCGCTGCCTTTCACTAACTTCATGACCAGCCGCTCAACAAACTGCCCGCCTTGTCCAGGAACTGCAGACCATTGCACAGAATGCCGGACATCCCCAGCCTCTGCTCATCGCCGTCGACCAGGAGAACGGCGGCGTCAACTCGCTTTTCGACGAGGACTACGTCTGCCAGTTCCCCAGCGCCATGGGTATCGCTGCTGCTGGAAGCCCCGAGCTCGCCTACGAGGTCACCAAGGCCACTGCCACCGAAATCTCAGCCTGCGGTGTCAATCTCATGCTCGGGCCAGTCCTCGACGTGCTGAACAATGCACGCTACCAGCCGCTCGGAGTTCGTGCCACGAGCGACGACCCCCAGGAAGTCTCCCAGTATGGTCTCGCCGCCATGGCCGGTATCCGCGACGCCGGCCTCGCTACCTGCGGAAAGCATTTCCCTTCCTACGGCAACCTCGACTTTCTCGGCTCGAGCTTGGACGTGCCCATCATTACACAAACTCTCGAGGAGCTTAGCTTGAGTGCTCTTGTTCCCTTCCGCAATGCCGTCGCCTCTGGCAAGCTCGACGCCATGTTTGTCGGCGGCTGTGGTCTCTCCAACCCTTCCATGAATGTCAGCCATGCATGTCTGTCGGACCAGGTTGTTGACGATATGCTGCGCAACGAGATGGGCTTTAGGGGTGTGGCCATTTCCGAATGTCTCGAGATGGAAGCCTTGAGTCACGACCTCGGTGTACAAAACGGTGTTGTCATGGCCGTTGAAGCTGGATGTGATCTGGTGCTTCTCTGCCGTGCCTACGACATCCAACTCGAAGCTATCAAAGGCCTTAAACTCGGTCTCGAAAACGGCATCATCACAAAGGAGAGAATATTCACATCGCTACGGCGTGTGCTCCACCTCAAATCCAACTGCACATCTTGGTCCAAAGCCCTCAACCCCCCTGGCATCTCGCTACTCTCTCAGCTACATCCTTCTCACCTCTCCCTCTCACGGCGTGCCTTTGATGAGTCCATCACCGTCATCCGCGACAAGGAGAAGCTACTGCCACTTTCCCAATCTATGCACCCCGGCGAAGAGCTGCTGCTGCTTACACCTTTGGTCAAGCCTCTGCCCGCATCGTCTTTCACAAAAAGCATGCTGGATGCCAAGAATGACCAGACTTCGGCCACCGGCAATCACGAGCGCTGGCTGCACCGTCGTTCAGATAAGACTGCGCACATGAGCGGCGAGGGTGTGTTCCGAGAATTTGGCAAGACTCTGGCGCGATACCGCAATGAGAAGCTACTGCACACCAGCTACACGGCAAACGGTGTCCGTCCTGGTATGTGCCCGGCGCCCCCTTTCCTTTAACTGACTAACATATCCCAGTGCATGAAAACCTCATCAATAGGGCGTCTTGTATTATAATAGTTACCGCTGATGCAAACAGAAATCTGTACCAAGCAGGCTTCACAAAACACGTCGAGATGATGTGCTCCATGCTCCGAAGCAGAGGGCAAAAGAAGCATCTCATCGTCGTTGCCGTCAGCTCCCCTTACGATTTCGCCATGGACAAGTCTATCGGTACCTACGTCTGCACTTTCGACTTTACTGAGAACGCCATGTCATCTCTGGTCCGCGTCCTGATTGGCGAAGTCAAGCCAGTAGGCAGTCTGCCCGGTACGCTGCGAAAGAGCAAAAAGGTCCTGAAGTCGCGGCAGCTCTGGCTCGTTGAAGAGTATGACCGCGAACGCGACGGTTCTGGATTGGACGACTTGCTCAGGGCCATCCACCGTTCTGGCGGCTCAGATCTGGATTTTCTTAGCAACACTAATTCGGCTGCCTTTGAGCTATTCAACCCGAATATCAAGGAGGCCCATTTCGTTGTACGGAACAGCAGCACGCAGGCTCTCTACGGGTTTGCCGCTACATATGTAACTGGCGGCGTTGGTATTCTGGGCGCGCTGTTTGTCGACCCGACGAAGCGAAACGTCTCTATTGGCAGATCTCTGCACAAGCGCGCGCTCAAAAACCTGTCGCAACAACGGAGCCTAAAGAAGGTCCAGCTCGGTGCCTGCTTCCCTGGCGTTTTCCCTGGTATTGCATTGGGTGCGGAGGAGACCACGGTCAAGGCCTGGTTCGGCAACAGTGGCTGGGACACGCAGTTCCCCAGACGCCTTACCAACATGGTTATTCCTGATCTGGGCAACTGGACAGCCCCTGAGGGGCTGCTGCAGACGATACAGCGAGCAAACATTAGCTTTGACCTGATTCATGGACTGGACAATGCGGAGCCGGTGCTGCACCACGTCCGGACAGAGAGCGGGCCCGAAGTCGTAGAGCTGTACAGATACGCGCTGGCAGAGACCAAGAGCTGCGGCATCGTGCGCGCCAAGGACCCGGCCGGCGCCATCATGGGCACTATTATTATATGCCGACAGGGTAGTCCCCTGGCCACCTACATTCCGAGCTTGCAATCGCGATCGCAGAATACTGCTGGCATTGTTGCTCCCACGGTGCCTCCGGGGCCGTTGTCGACATTGGTGTTGCAGGGCCTCGCGCTGATGGGTGTGCGCCAGTGCAAGAGCCACAAGGCCAGCAGGGCCGTGCTCAGTTGGGTAGGCAACTTTAGTTCCAGCAGGCGAAAGACGTGCTAATATTGCTTATAGGTCATCGACGACACATCTGAGCCTTTGATTGCGATGGGCTTTGAAATTTTGCAGGCGTTTGAGGAAATCACGAATTCTCCGGATATGTAAGTGATTCACAAAGACATGTTGAACATGAGCTAACTTGGATAGCTTCCAAAGCTAGTGTTAAATATCAAACGAACGGGTACGTCGCAGGATGAGCAATGGAAGGGTTTGCATTATTTATGCCATCGACATGCGTCGGGTCCTTGCATGGTTCATGTATAGCGGTACCAGGTTTGCCGTATATACCAGGTCTAGCTATGTTGGGCTGCAGTTATTTACTTTTCAAATATATAACATATGGACAATTGAATGAAATTGAGAAATGATTCTCATTTTTCTGCAATTTACGCTGCTTCTTTCTCTTTGCTGCGCCCGTGCATTTGCTGCCAGAGATAAGATAAGGAATGATGTAAGAGTGGGTAAACCTCGGACGCAGCACACCCGGCGTCGGCGTAAGAAAGAACCGCGTTGTGGGCGCGTGATTGGCTGGGTGGGACGAGACAAGCTGGCGCATGCGGGTTGCGCTGGCTGGGCTGGCTTTCGGTGGGAGCGCCAGCGGGCGTGGGCGCTGTGGCTGGCACTGCGGCCTTCGCTGCAAAACCTTGGGAGCGGGCGGATTGTGCTGCCATCCTCTCTCCCACCACTCAGCTTCGCAACCCTCTTCCTCCTCCAAGCTACACCACCACCCTCCGACGCCAAAAGACGAATATTTCTTGCGTCGATCGCTGAATAAATCAACTACGAATAGCAACGTCGGTTTATTTTTACGGTATCGAGCGTACACCCTGCAGAGGAGCTCTCGGACGACTCCCTCCACGAAGGAACCCAGAAAAAACATCCAGCCGAAGCGAACGCCGGTCGGGGCGCAACGCAAACCCGCCCAAGATGGCGACGCAGCAAATTCTGTTCGCCGAGACGATAGCGGGCATGAAGAAGGCGTTTAAACGAAAAGCATACGGTGAGCAGCAATTTCGTGTCCCCCCTTCCGTTCTCGCTCCCCTCCGGCGTGTGCAATCTGCGGGCGGCACGAGTCGCGCAGGCGAGGAAAGGGAAGAGCGGCGAGGAGCGACAGTCGCTAATTACGCACGACGCGCGACACAGAATCCGACTCCGACTCCGAGATTGAACATTATAGCAACCGCGGACACAAGCTCAAGAAGGGCGGACGGTTCGCGCACAAGGGCCAGCTGGTGCCGGCCGCGGGCCCCAGCGGCTACAGAGAGGTGAGTCTGCAAGCGAGACGGCAACAGAGGGTGATTATGGCTAACCGATGACTGCTTTATTTTTGCGACACAGGACCTCGAATACGCGGGCGTCCGACGATCAATTATTTATCGCAATCCGCCGCTGGTGGACGACGACGGCTACGAAGTGTTCAGCGAAGACGAGGCAGAGCGCGTGGAGAATGCCGTGCAGTCGGCGGCAGAGCTCAATCCGTATGCCAACATTCGCCTAGAGCGTAAGTACTGGAGAAAACCCGTGTCTGTGTGTGTGTGACGTGTTGTGGTGGTGCTGACAATCACAGACGCCCTCGCTCCCTTGACGGCGGCAACAGACCTCGCGACGCACCCGACCCTTTCGAAACCGTTCGTGTCAAAGACGCTCACGGAGCTGGTGGACCACAGCTGCCGGCTGATGCGCAAAGAAAACCAGTCGCTGTGGGAGGTGCGGCAGCTGTGGACGTCGCTGTACGGCGACAGCACCTGGATACCGTGCGAGCTTATGATTGGCGACAACGACAGCGAACTATACACACAAGACAAGGTGTCTGAGCAGACGGAGGCTCGGGCAGCCAAGGCGGCGGCGGCGGTGGCGGCGGCACCAGCAGTTGCGGTCAACGGCGATGCGTCGGGAAGCTCGGGGAAGCAAAACGGAACCAAGAGCGACGCAAACGACGCCGACGTGTCCATGGCGGAAGCCACAGCGAGCAACGGCGACGCGGAGACGAAAGAAGCCGATAAACCAGATACGACGGACAAGAAAGACAAAGACGCTACAAACGATGCAGATAGACATACGGCAGAAAGGCCAGACGGCGACGAAGCTTCAAAAGGAACCGAGTCAAAAGAAGGCGAGGAAGAAGAAGAGGGAGAGACGTTTGTGCACTCGATGTTCCTGCCGCCGTCGGGGGCGCGGCCGGACCGGGACCTGGGGCTGCCGGCGAGCGAGGCGGAGGACATGCGGCGGCTGCTGGCGCTGTACGTGCAGAAGCAGGAGGAGGTGTGCCGGGGCACGTACCGGCTGCACCGGGGCCTGCTGCGGGCGCAGCGGCTGCGCGGGGACGTGCTGCACTGGTCCAAGGCGGAGGCGCACTGCGGCGCGAACAGGGACATGTCGGACGGGGAGGACTGGTACGATAAAGAGGAGTGGGGTTTGGTGGAAGACTTGAAGAAGGGACAGGACGAGGAGGAGGAGGAGGCGCAGGTGACGACGCAGGGGAAGAAGACGAGAGCAAGACGGTGATGTGATGCGCGCGGAGCAGTGGGAGTTTTGGGCGGTGGGGGAGGAATGCGGCTCACGAGAGCTGGGAGTACATATATATATTATTATTATTCTTATTATATCCACATGACGAGAAATTGATTACACTATTAAGTTGATTGGGTTACTTATGTCTCAGAGTTGTGGTGTGTGGTTTGTTGAATTGAGGTGTGCGGTTGCGAGATGGGAATTATGTAATGATGCGTGATAAAACGAAGAATTGGTGAGGATGGAGTACACACGGAGTTGCGTACAATGTAGGTATACGTTCAATTTTGGTGAATAAAAATCAACAAAAAAAGCAAGAGGCAAAAAAGGAATTGACATGTGAAGATTAATTTCAAAGGGCAGAAGAGGTCCTCCCCCAACAAACACCGCAAGTGATGAGGTCAATACTAGTAAACCCATGTACAAAAAGGACCCATCGTAGGGATTTTTTGTGTGCGGAGTAAAAAACGCAAAGTATACTGGCCAATGATGGCTCGAGGAAGGTGAATGAAATGCAAAGACGAATGGAGAATCTTGAGCCGAGTCCATGCGAGGGCAACCTGGCTTGCTGCAGTTAACTATTTACTGCAGAGGTATTTGCAGCTGCAGCTACGCCGTCACTGGCGACAGTACCTACAGTACATTACGGTGCGGGTTACAGTGGGTAGACGTCCAGTGCCCAATAATACCGGGGGGGGTCGCTCGCTGTGCGGCTCCCTCACTGGGTGGTTTCTGGGGAACTGTGGGGTTTTCTTGTGGTTTAGTTACAGGTAGTTGCAGGCAGTTGCAGGTACGTACCTGCTAGTTACAGTTACCTGCTGGCAGCTGGCAGCTGGCGGCGGGCGTGGGGTGAAGCGAATCCGTTCAAAGGGCAGGATAGGATAGTGAGGAGACGAGCCACCCTAGCTGCCAGCTTGCCCAGCTTTGCCAGCTCCCTCCCTTGTCGCTCTGTATTCAAACTGCGACACTTTTCTTCTTCCTTCATCTTTTCCTCATCCCATCTTTTTTTCTTGTTCTTCTTTCTTTTCCAAGCGATTAATTCGTGAACAAAAGGTTGCTTCTATTCAGAGACTTTTGCTCTGGGATTACATTACCTTACGGATTGTCGCTTTTTTTTTTTTGTTTGCTTTGGCTTGATTTGCAGCTCCGGCAACCACCACCGCAGCAATGTCGTCATTTCTGGGAGACGTTGCCACCTATGTCGATTTCGACAAGAAGAGCCTGCTGGGTATGCTTATCCTCGACGAAAGAGTACTATCGGTGAGGGATGATTGGGATTAATTCGTTTGTTCAATGTAGTCTCTGCGTGCTCAATCGTGTTCAACCCGCTGTTCTGGAAGTAAGCCGATCGAATCCGTCCCCCGTTTCGCCGTTTGGAAGCTCGTTCGTACTAACCGCGCAAACAGCATCGTCGCTCGCCAAGGTTCGATCTCCCAACTACAATGCTCAACTACAAGTTGACATGACATGCCGCGCTTTTTCAAAATCAAATGCTGACCTGTTTTTTCTTTCGACTTTTTGGTTCAGAGTACCGCAACAAGATCCTCACCAAGCTCTTTGGCGGCAACCGCCTCGTGGCCAACTACGCCCTCGCCGGCACCATCTTCTCTCTCGGCCTCGTGCGCGACTGGCTCTACAAGACGGCCATCTCGGAGCAGCCCTCGCACGCGCTGCTGGAGTCGGCCTACTCGCAGGCCGCCGCATGGACGCTCCTCGCCTGCGGCAACATTCTCGTCATCTCGTCGACGTGGCAGCTGGGCATCCAGGGCACGTTTCTGGGCGACTACTTTGGGTATCTCAAGGAGGAGATGGTGACGGGCTTCCCGTTCAACGTGACCGGCGCGCCGATGTACGTGGGCTCGACGCTGAGCTTCCTCGGCACGGCGCTGCTATTTGGCAAGCCGGCGGGGCTGCTGCTGACGGGGCTGGTGTGGGTGGTGTACCAGGTTGCGCTGAGTTTCGAGGATCCCTTTACGGCGGGCATCTATGCCAAGAGGGACAGGGAGAGGGCTGAGGGGAAGAAGAGCAACTGAGGCTGATGTCGAGTACGACGAAGCCAGATGGTTTGCAAGAATGGGAGACGAAGCATGGCAGATGGGTGATGAGAGGTGTGACGAGATATGAAAGATGAGGGAGGGGGGGCCTGTGAGTTTTGGTGTGTCTTCAACTGGCGTGACCAAGTGCTGTATACCTGCGTGCGTGTGTGTGCGTGAGTGCGTGAGTGCGCGTGAGATGCCGTGATGAATGCGTCGTTCGAAAGTCGTTCAACAGTGACTTGGGTACGATGTTCAAGGAAAGGTGGAGGGAAGGAAAGAGGAAAGGGAGGAGAGTAAGAAAGCTAGATATAAAATCGACAAGCCCGTGACAGGGACCGTTGGACCAACCAGACGCGGCTTTTTCGTAACCGTAGAGAATGTAATCCGTAGAGGACGTTTTGACGTCGACGTCGACGTCAAAGAGGGACACGCGTCGAGACGGGGATGAGAAGAGATGTTGAGCGAACAGAGCTGCACAGATGAATTATAGTGGCAGCGGTGTGTGCGCGCATAGATCCGAGCGAGAGGGTCGAAGGGTCGAGAGGGTCGAGAGGGTCGTGTCGCTCACGAGGCCGAGGTTATCGTCGTGCAATGCCGGGGGGAATGATGTGAGTGATGTGGGTGATGGGAGTGAAATTGAGTGATGTGAGTGATGCGAGTGAAGTGGATTGAAACGGTGACTGTCCGTCAGTGTCCAACCTGTCCAGATGTTTCTCTCTCCACTCGGCGGCCGGGGGGGGGAAGGATCCATGTCGGCTCGGAAGATGTGTGCCGGGAGACTATCCACCTGTCCTGTCCGTATTAACCTCGTACTCCCCCATCCATCCCTCTACAAAGAGGTACGTATGTATTTTGAGGCTGAGTCGGATGTGCGATAGATTGCGGCTTTTCTTTTCTTTTCTTTTCCCTTTTCTTTTCTTTTTTTTTTCTTTTTTTTTTTTGACAACGGAAAAAGTTGGGCAAAAAAAGTTATTCGGCAGTTGTTTGCGTTGGGTTGATGTGCATGCATGACTGGGAAAAAACTTGGGTCGTGATGCAGCACAAGTAAACTCCGTACATACCCTAGAGTTTAACCTGCATCGTTGACACGTCTTACACCCATAACGGATTAAATAAAAGAGGATTGACACGGTGGCGGAATAACGATGACGTTTTACGTATTATTTATATTTACTATTTGAGGGAAGAGAGAAGATGCGTGTGTGATGGATTTACCTGTAGTTTACACTTGGTGGGTGGGTTGGGTAGCGTGTGAGAAAGACGCACGCGGAGGGAAGGGAAGGGGCATCTAGAAGGAAAGCCGGCCGGATAGAGGAGCTGCCGTCTTTTAGCGGCTGGCCCGTATATTGTAGGGCGTGGTGGATGGTGGGTGGGTGGTGGGCGCTCATTAACGGCTAGCTCTTGTATGTTTGGAATCATGCGGGGTAAAAGGAAAAGAAAAAGAATGACCTTTTGCAAAGTAAATGAATAAAAAAAAAAAAAAAAAAAAAAGAGAAAACACATGATATGCAGCCCGGTAGTTTGTTAGCCCGTCAGCTTTGACTGACAGCTGGCAGGGCTTGACTCGTTCGCAAAGGAACAAGAAAGATGAGCACGGCCCAATCCGCTCACGGCTCCTCGTCAAAGGCAACATTCCATGGTGGGATGTTGGAAACTCTGTTAGGTAACTAAGCACACGCACGAGTTTTTCTCTCTGACCGATTCTCTTTTCCCCTTTCTCTTCTCGTCTTCATTCTTCCTTGCCTTCTCACATATTCATCTTTTTTCTGCATTCACTGTTTGCGAGGGGTTGCTTGTTGCCCTTTGTGTTGTTGCTGTGCATCCTCCTCCCCCGCCAGGGCCTTGCATGTCATTCATTACGCATTCGACTGGTATTCGACTCTTTTTTCTTATTAGTTTATTTTTTCCCTGCAATTTATCGGAAGGAATCGGATAGACACCCGGGACCCGCTCCAGTCACTGCTCTGTGCCACAGCCTTTTTCCTTTCGGCACCGCAACCGAACGACGGGGCATGAAAGATACATAACTAACCAGTTATCTGGCACCAAAATACTGGGCAGTTCAACATCTGCCGTCGCGGAGGAACAACGCCGCTCATCTCTCTCTTTCTCTTCCTCCTCACCCACCCTCTACCCATTGACGAAAAAAAACTATTTTCGGGCCTTTTTTGAGAGAATAAAACGAAAAGATAAAAAAAAAAAAAATCGAACCATATACACCCCGTTCACCGCTCCGGTCGAACCATCACGGCCCCCCGCGACGATCAGACGAAAGCGCCCGACGACGCACAAGGTCCAATAGTTTGCGCACACACCCAGCCTTTAAACTCTTTGCATGACAGTTTTCTTTACCCTCCTTCACCCGGAACAAAAGAGACAGGCACCCGCTCTTCGTTTCAATCGAACGGCGTGAAAAGAATCCACATGATATAGGAGAGACGACGCCGCGGGATCTGCGACGTTGTAAGCGCCAAACAAACGACACACAGCATACATATATATACATATATACACACATATACATCCAGACACGCACTTCATGGACAGCGAGGAAAGATTTTCTCATCGTCGCAGTTCGACGCTACAACTCACACAGACCTAAAGGTCAAATAAAGAAGAGAAAAACATCTACAGCAATGGCCAAGAGTGCCGTCATCACCACTGGCCGTGGCGTCACCACCGCGTCGCTCGACAGCGCCAACACGCACATGCCCTCGCTCGCGTCGTCCAGCTCACCTCCCACACCGCGGCGCGGCTTCGTCCCGAACCAGGCGAGCCCGCGCCTGCGCAAACTCAAGGAGACGGTCGTCAACTATGCCAAGTTCATCGGCCCCGGCTTCATGATCTCTGTCGCCTATAGTAAGTTCTCATATACACCACCACCACCACTTTTTGCCCATTTCGAGGGTTACTCTTCTCTCGCCTGTTCTTGAACAAGTCTTTGCCAACAAACTAACACCTTCAGTCGACCCCGGCAACTACGCCACCGACATCGCCGCCGGCGCCTCCTACCAGTACAGGCTCCTCTTCATCGTCCTCCTCTCCAACCTCTTCGCCATCCTCCTCCAGTCCCTCGCCATCCAGCTCGGCACCGTCACCGGCCACGATCTCGCCTCCGCCTGCCGCGCCCACTGCCCCCGCTGGCTCAACTACTTCCTCTACGCCCTCGCCGAGGTCGCCATCATCGCCACCGACCTCGCCGAGGTCATCGGCACCGCCATCGCCCTCAACCTGCTCATCCCCAAGCTGCCCCTCGTCGCCGGCGTCGCCATCTCCATCGTCGACGTCATGTTCATCCTCATCTTCTACCGGCCCGACGGCGCCATGAAGGGCCTGCGCCTCTTTGAGCTTGGCGTGTGCCTGCTCGTCCTCGGCGTCGTCGTCTGCTTCTGCATACAGCTCTCCATGATCAAGGAGTCGAGCGTCGGCCAGGTCTTCCGCGGCTACCTCCCCTCCAAGGAGCTCGTCGAGCCGCAGGCACTGTACCAGGCGTGCGGCATCCTCGGCGCCACCGTCATGCCGCACAGCCTCTTCCTCGGCTCCGGCATCGTCCAGCCGCGCCTCAAGGAATACGACACCAAGCAGGGCCTCATCCCCGCCGAGCCCGTCTCCTCCGGCCACGCCAGCGACGGCAGCACCGGCATCGAAAAGATCACCTACATCCCCTCGCTGTCCGCCATCAAGCACTGCCTCAAGTACTCCGTCGTCGAGCTCAGCACCTCGCTCTTCACCTTTGCCCTCTTCGTCAACTCGGCCATCCTCATCGTCGCCGGCGCCTCGCTGTACCGGAACCCCGAGGCGCTCGAGGCCGACATCTTCGGCATCCACGACCTGCTCTCCCGCAGCATCTCCCCCGCCGTCGGCACCATCTTCGCCCTCGCGCTGCTGCTCTCCGGCGTCTCCGCGGGCATCGTGTGCACCATTGCCGGGCAGATGGTCTCCGAGGGCGCCCTGCGGTGGCGCGTCAAGCCCTGGATCCGGCGCCTCGTCACGCGCTCCATCAGTGTCACGCCCTCCCTCGTCATCGCCGGCGCCATCGGCCGCCAGGGCCTCAACACGGCCCTCACGGCGTCGCAGGTCATCCTGTCCACCGTCCTGCCCTTCACCACGCTGCCGCTGATTTACTTTACCAGCCGCAGCCGGTACATGACGGTGCGGCCGGGCATGGCACGCTACGAGATAGAGGACTCGAGCGCCGGCAGCGACGACGAAGCCGAGGGCCAAGGGCGGGGTCCGCTCGTGGACATGTCGAATCCGTGGTGGCTGATTATTCTGGGTGGACTGGTGTGGTTGGTCATGGCGGTGATGAATGTCGCGAATTTGGTACTTCTCGGTCTCGGGAAGACGAGCTGATTGATTGCATTGCGTGCATTGCATATAATCGTATACTCATATACTCATTTCATATACAGATATAACTAGATGCAAAGATACAGATTGGCCGGCGCATGGTGTTGGAATTGAATTTATTACTATTTCTTACGGATGATATGATGGGCATATATTTCATTTTTGAATATAAAAACAGAAGTAATGACAGTTACCGTTTCTCATTGTGCCCATTGTAGTTTCCTCGTGTTTCCCGTACCGTTCGGTGTTGAAAGTTTGGCCCTTGCTGGGGAAAATCGAGCCATATATGTCCCGAGCTACGTCACCAGCTTTCCCCACTGCTAATGACATGCGTGCAATGTCTATTATTTTTTTCCCTCTCTTCTTCTGTTTTCTCTTTTCCTAAATTAAATAATACAAACGAAAAGGAAATTGGAAAAGATACGAGACAATTGGTTATTTATTGCGCAGACCATCGACCTCTGTGAAACAATACACGCACATACACGCGCGCGCACACAAGGCGAAGAGACCCGCGGCGGGGCAGAACAAAACGCGGGGTGAGACGGAGGGGTGGACGCACCCTCCCGAAGCTGTCACGAGCCTACGACGCCGTACACGCGCGCAAAACCGCAAACGCAACCTCTCCCAGAAACCCCCAACCTCTGCAAAGCTTCCCACCGCTCCGCGCGTCGAAAACCATCACCACACTTTCTCCCAGTCGCGAGCGAGCGGGCGCAGCCAGTCACCCCACCCGCCATAAAGACCAGCAGTTCGAGCAACCAGCAAAACAAACAGCAACCATGTTTGCACAAGTCCGTCTTCCCCCCCCATTACCTCACCACCCAACCACCCAACCCCTCCGCGCGCTGACACCATCACTCTCCTCACCGCAAAGAAACCATACTCGGCCGTGACCGCCACGATCGAGAACCTCACGTCCGAGTCCCACCCCGTCGACGACCTCGGCGGCATCGTCGAGCTCATCGAGGTCGTCACCCTCCAGGCCACGGGGCCGACCGAGGCCGCGCGCGCCATCCGCAAGAAGCTCAAGTACGGCAACGCGCACCGGCAGCTGCGCGCGCTCGTCATCCTCGACGGCCTGATCCAGAACGCGGGCCCCCGGTTCCAGCGCGCCTTTGCCGACGAGCCGCTGCTGGAGCGGCTGCGCGTGTGCGGGAGCTCCGACCTGTCGGACCCGGCCGTCAGGGACAAGTGCAGGGAGCTGTTCAGGGAGTGGGCGCAGTACGCGAAGACGCCGGGCCTGGAGCGGATCGGGAGGCTGCACAAGGTGAGTGTTTTTTTTTTTTTTTCCCTAAACTCAACGGAGAAGAGGATGAGATTTTGCATGGAGTAAATAAAGGAAAGGGAAAGGGGCAGGCTGTTTGTTTGTAATGCTAATCGTTGGGGCTTTTTTAGGAACTCCCCAAACGCAAAGTCGGCGTCACGCAGGAACGGTCCAAAGTCATCCGCGAGACCGAAGAGAACCCCTTTGGCGACGACGAGGAAGAAGAAGCCACCCGCCGCGCCGCCGCCGCCGCCGCGTCCTCATCCTCCCACCAAACGCCTTCCTCCTCCACGCCAATCCCCCCGGGCGGCGGCGGCGGCGGCAGTTCATCCTTTCTCTCCTCGCTCACAAAGGACTCGTCCGCCAAGAAGTCTTCCTCCTCGAAAAAGGGAAAGCGGAAGCCGTTCAACCTGGAGGCGGAAAAGGAGCAGATGAAGACGGTCATCGCGGAGTCGTCGATTGCCTCGATCAACCTGCTGAACGCGCTGCAGAGCATCAACCGCGAGAGGGAGCGCATCTCGGAGAACGGGACGGCCGTGGCGCGGTTCGAGGCGTGCAAGCAGCTGAGGAGACGAGTGCTGCGATATGTAAGTTTTGCATTTCTTTTTTACAGCAAATCCGTGGGAAAAGAGGAATGAGGGAGGCGGGAAGCGTGAGATGAGGAAAGAAAAGAAAAAGCTAACAGTGACGCTCTCTTTTAGATTCACAACGTCGAGAGCGAGCAGTGGCTCGGCGGCCTTCTCCACGCCAACGACGAGCTCGTCCACGCGCTCATGACCTACGAGCAGCTCGACCAGTCCATCGACGCGGACAGCGACTCGGACGACGAGATTGCCGAGCAGGCGCATTTATATAGGAGTACGATCTTTTCCCCCCAGTCTCATTTTGCACCGCAAACATCATTCTTCACACCGCGCACACCACCACAGCAAAAGAAGAACAGAAACGCTAACGGAGAAAACAGTGGTCGCAGGACAAAAAGGCAAAGATCCCACGCCCCCGGACATGTCCGCCCTCGCCCTCGACGAGCGAGCCCGCGCCACCAACCCCTCCTCCCTCCCCGCCGTCGGCTCCGCGCCGCCCGTCCCCGTCCCCGGCGGTAAGCCGCAGCCGCACCAGCCGCCCGT
Source organism: Lecanicillium sp. G3 (assembly GCA_037575805.1). Lineage (NCBI taxonomy): Eukaryota > Fungi > Ascomycota > Sordariomycetes > Hypocreales > Cordycipitaceae > Lecanicillium > Lecanicillium sp. G3. Next base: position 644,254 of record JAZHPD010000011.1, on the reverse strand, counting down.
CGTCGCGCCCGGCGCAGACCTAGAGTCAGCGTCGGAGGACGAGGACGACGACGAGGAGGACAATCCCTTTGCGGATAAGAATGTGGTGGTGGGCACGCCGGCGGCGGCGGAGAGGCACGAGCCGCGGTGGTAAGTGGGGGGTTTTCATGCTGTTGGTTATTTGAGAAGATGGGGAGGGTGAAATGGTGGATGAGCTTGATTTCTTTTGCATTGTTTCCATGTTGATTGACTGTTTTTTTTTTTTTTTTTCTCGGACAGCGATTAGTCAGTATATGTCTTGTCGGCATGAGCGCGCAAGGTGTTGTTTGCTCTGATCGCATCTTGAAGGTAGTTGTGTTAATGTCGGGGGCGGGCCCAGGCCCCAGTCCTGCTCCAACAGCGGCGTCTCGCGTGAACCGGTTTCCTTTTTTACTTTCAATTGTAATATCCCCAATACTTTGCATCCGTAAACCGGTAGCTTCGTTTTATTTTTTTTTAATTCTTTTTATTTTATTTTAGTTTGATTTTTCGATTGGAGTATCTTGAGCACATGCAGATAACTACAGTATCCCGCATATCCGCCCTTTCGCCCCCCCGCGCCGGACCTCCGTATGTGGACTTCGCCTTTCCTATCAAGGACCGAGAAAACTCGGCGAAAAAAACATGGCCCCCCACGGCTCGGGCGAGAATCGAGATAGTTGACTAATCCTAGATCTTCAACTACCAACCAGCCAAGCCCCCCCGTGTCCCCCTTTCCACCGAAACATTTCTGTTTCAATCTATACCATATCCCACTCCCACTAAATACTAAAACTTCACTTACATCCTGCGCTACCGCCAAAACCGAACAAATGGCTCAGTGCCATTGTCTACTGGTACCTATTTACATGCACGGAACGCCACGCCCGTCTGTACAGGGGGACGGCGGAAAAAAATAAATAAATTAAGGGACTTTTACGAAATGCCTGTTTTGACAGGATAGGGCGTAGGCGTATCAATCTGCCTCTCACCTCCTCTCACCTTGTCTCCCCTTCCCCGCGAAACATACCCAAGGCTTACACCAACAGGACACGCACACACACACACACACACACACACACACACACGCACATACATCAAGGATCAGAACAACTACGCCACAACCTACCCAACGGCAACATGTAAGCTTCCCCTTTCGGTGTGATAAACAAAATTCGCTCTCATCTCAACCCCCCCCTTCCCCCCCAAGCCTCGTCACATCTCCTGCATGCTACACCATTAGCGCCCTCCCCGCCACGAGGTCGACCATGTGGCCTCCCCCCCCCTCGTCCTCCAACGCTACTGTCGCCCTACCGCTAATGCCATGCACGCACGCACGCAAGTGACGATTTTCGTAGTCGTCTACCACTGCAGCTGGGCGGAAAAGCAAGGGGAAAGTGACAGAGCGCTGCATGAGATGGTGAAACGAACCACAACCCCCCCCACGACTCTAGCACGGCGATCCACGGGCCGGGATGGTAGTTCGTTCACGTACGCCAAGCAACGGTATTCAGTCCTGCAGACCGGCAGACAAGTGTCAAAGGTAATACAACTACTCCGTACTATAAAATGTCAATCAAATTTCCTTGATCGAACTGTCATGTCAAGTCCCGGCTCACCGTCATGTGGTGTGCTACCAGCAGTCTCACCGGATAATTTTCCCCCAATAAAAAAGCACCCAGTCCTGGCAGACAGAACGATCAACTTACCCCGTGGTCGGCATTGGCAACACTTATTCTCGCCACCAATCTCGTCAGCCCGCCCCTTTCCCTTCCCTGGCTGCCCTGGCATCGACTTTGCAGTCACGGATCCCACCCGTTAGCCCGGCCCCGGTGATCACAGGCCGGTGATTCGCGGAACAACGCCCGAAGCTGTTTTCTCAGCAACACCAAGACCGCCAGCCTCATCACTTAATGATAAGACAGGCAGGGCACAGGGCTGGCAAACGAAATGGGCTGTCATTTACCACACGGCTTGCCGTTTAGTCTGCCCCAAGTTGTCTGATTTGAGACGTGTACTTCACTGCACTAGGAATTGTTTGTCTCTGCAGCAATGGATGATGCTGGATCAAACACGGCTCATCGCACCCCCGGTCAAGCACGCCAGTCGCGCCATTTCGTGCAGCTCTCGGCCGCTTTCCGCAGGTCGACAAGCCTGCTACACATCCTTGCTGCACAGTAATAACGGCCGTGTGATATCTTCTTTCTGTCCCCTGCTTCCGCGCCACGTGGAATCCAGCGGTCATTGGAGAGGCCATGTATCATCCCCGCGCATCTAGCATGCTCTGACCACCATCGCGGTGCGCCTCCCGCATCGCCATCACATCGCCATCAAATCACATCTCAACATTCTTGAAATTACCAGGATGCTAGCCCACACCGTGGAGGGCTCGGCCTGCCCGTATGCGGCGCAGTTTATACCCTGCAACGCCTGCATCAGTGTCGACGCTGCTTACCCATGCGAGCCCCGGACGGACTTTTGGCACACCACTTTAGACTCAAGACATTTCTGCTTTCATGTTTCATGGCCGAGACATCGTCAATAAAGGGCCTTGCAGAGCAGCCTGTCAAGGACTGGTGTTACATCATCTAAGCAGTGGCATGCTGCCTTGAGTTTTGGTATCATTCATCGAGGTGAATGCTGGCTAGCATGATCATATTTCGCGTTGCTGACCTTGCTACAACCCTGTATTAAGCCTGTAGGGTATGTCTATGCCGCAATCAAGAGCTGCGCGGATCACTCGTTGCAGATATGCACTTTCCCGGAGCGTGTACGGTTATTACCCCAGAGGCATGCAGTTGAATCGGACCAAGCGATGCAAATTTTCTGCGCGAGATAAGTAACATGCCAAAGCCACACGCAGCAGCTTTTATTGCTGGAGAACTTGCCCTGTATAACGTTGAAAGCTGCTTCATCTTTTATGGTTCTCACTCCTCGCTTTACGCCGTTCGGTAAAGCTGCCTGTACAACTGGGCTGGCGTTGCTCACGTATGCCATTGCATGATTCTCTTGGTTGAGGCGAACGCGAACAGCTTTGTTGATAACTTGAGTCCGCTTCGGCCCGTTTCGTTGCTTGACAGCAGCTCAATTGGAGGCGCCAGTATACTCGCGGCCGCCACTACACTTTCAGACACCGACATGGTTTCAAGTTGACATATTGCGCAGTGGCAACTTACAGGTACTGCACTGTAATATGCGACCGGAGCCATCCGAGGGCATAGTCGACAATGTGAGTTGCAGAGTCAGCTCCTAACAGCACTTCATAGGCTCTTTGTGCCTTTACTTGGCCATTGACAGGATAATCCGCAAGCAATGACAAACTGAGACAGAGGTTGCCATGCCGCTGAATCTTGAGTTGGGATTCGCGTCTCTTTCAAGTCGAATACCGGAGACGAGAGGACACACTTCCTCCAGAAGGGTAAGCACAGCCCGTGATCCAGATACGCGTAAAGCCATGTGTACTGATGCAACTGCCACTTGCAGTAGAACATTGAGGGTTCCAAACTTGGTATCCAGAGCGACGCATCAACGGTCTGCAAACACCTGTTGCCGTGTTGCAGTGGAGCAGTTGAGTGGTCGCAGTCTAAACGCAAAGAAGTAGACCGTAACTTGGCTGCTAGGTCGCGTCGGCGTTCGTCCAGACGTAGCCAAGAGTAACATTGAAGCCCCGAATGCAGTTCTCCACCAGCTATGTCTCTGGTGCCCTAATGACAATACGAGTGGCTGGCGTGCGCTTCCTTCGTGGGTGTGCGTCGTCCATACTGTCCGCTTCACTTGGCCAGGTCGGTTGTCGCGAGACCTAATAAACGTGCGACGATCGTTACCACGCAGACCGTCCGTGTGGAGATTACTCCAAATAAAGTGCTGAAAGGCCCAATTCCTGCAACTTGTCGCCTCGTGGTAACTCGGTGGCTGGCAGTTGGTGCGCCGCTAATGTGGTGTTGGTGCAAGTGTGTCAAGCTATTGTGCCTAGTGGCGTGCTCGTACAATCTGGATGCAGGATTGCACCCAACAAGTGATGCCCTGTCAACAGGCTCGGGATGGCAGAATGTTGACCAAGGCGGGCCCCGGAGACTGAAGTGCCGGCGGTATAGCCATGCATTGTCTAGTCGAAGGTGATGGCATGGACGAAGCTACTGGTGCTTGACCAAAGGCGGGAGGACTATACCGCATGAGGCTGCAAGATTCTGTAATTGCACGGTAAATATTCTTAATCGGGATTGACAGATAACGCCCGAATTAGCACCGGCGAGTGTGTTAGGCCTTGATTGGCGAGTAGGCGGCTTGCCCGAAGGCAACCGCATTTTGGGTGGCAAATCACCGTTATGCCATGATTTGATAGCAGGGGGAATGCTTGTCAAGCAATGCAAGCCCGGTAGCGTCTTCATCGAGCAACTCGGGCCAGACACCACCGAGCAGGCTGCTCACGGACCAGCCATGGGTACGGCGGATTCGCTAAGGCTTGCCCTGTTCTCAACTGTCGGATACCAACAGTGGTAGTCGGGTGGATTGTAAGGAGTGTTGTTGCTCCCCATCGGCGAGTTATACGGACCGCGCAGACGATCGCTACGAAAATGGCTTGAACCCTTCACAGCTCCCCACATGAAGCCAGTTGAATGCGACTATTGCCAAAGGGGCCTGTTCTCTCTTGGTGTGGGAAGCATAGAGAATCGGGGCCAACGAGGAGAGGCCGGGCGCCACCGCGTAGACGACGGTCGGTTCGAGGACGACCGGTTGATAGTACCTGTGTCTCCAGTACAGGCGGGAAATACACGTAATAGGTCGGATACATTGCACACCGAGAGTGGTGCCGATTGCCAATGACTAGAGTCGACCTTGAATCTGACCTCACCTTGGCTCTCCAATAAAAATGGACTTGTCTCACACGATGAAAGGTAATCCAAAAATCTGACAACAACGCGTGGCGCGGCGAAATTTAAGATTCGGATTGTAAGCATGGCTTATTGTCTGCACCCGGACGCTATTGACCGTGCAATGCCGAGACGTCTTTAATGCACACTGTTTCTGAGTATTTGAACAATGATGAGGGCCGGCTGGTGTTATTGCCTTGTGTGGCAGAGTCACTTTCAGCAACGGGGCTGTGGGTACGACTTCCCGTCGCAGCGTGATGGTGTCAAGCAACAGGGTGTGCCAGTTAAGCCATGACCTGAAACTAGTTAAGCCAAGATGGGAGCTGGCTGCTTTTTTGAGTCCAATGGGGCGCTGCGAAGCAGGGGCATAGGGCCGAAGAGAAGACCTAGCAAAGGCTAATCGTCAAAGTCAATCGCTGGCACGGTCTTGAGCGATGAACTATCCAAGGCAGAATAGGGTATCTCGGCGGCCTTGCATTATCATCGCGGCGGAACGGTTCATTTTAATGTCTGTTATGCAGCACCGCGAGCCTCGATAGTGGTGGCCCATGGAAATTGCGGAACGGGGCAGGTTTGCTCAGCGGAATATCAGGAGACTGCGGGGACATTCTTCAGTAGGTGGCTTGCCAGTTTGCCCTTTGAGTTGTTGTACGTTTCTCAGCCCAGCACGGCGCCGATTCGTGGCATCCGCTATAAAAATAGAATATGAGCCTTTGACAAGGCTCAAAGGAGGTATACCAGTATGCGGCGGCGTCGCCTGACTTGGGGTGCCCCTCCAGCCACTTTGCAGTGTGGCTTCCCCCTTGCAGACAGGGCCAAAATTCTCGAAGGAAAAGAGAAGGATGCACATGAAGATTACCGGGGTCGGTATCCTTGATAAAAGGCCTGCTCACGGTCGGGACGCAGTGCTACTCGCTGGCCTCAGACCTGGCTGCAGAGCTGGGATGCCGGCATGGGATGGATGGGTGGACCAGAGAGGAACAAATTGAATGGTCTTCTAGAAGCCTGCCAGGTCAAGCTAGTCCCAGGGTGGACGAGTGACGCAGCCACCATTTCGGCCACTCCACACAGCCAACCAGACGACGAGAATGTGCAGAGTCTTGCGACAGGAGGCAGGCCGGCTCCTCCAGCAATCCACCAGCCTGGATGAGGATGTGCTAATCCTGGACGCTGCCCTGTTCAAACGGTGAGAGGCGTCGTGATTGCTTGCTTGCTTGCGTCTGGTTTTGCCCGGTGGAGTCGGTACACGAAATTACGCCTGAAGCTCCAGCTCGTCTTTGAGCTCGTCGCTGTCGCCAAGGGCCTTTTGTCGTGTTCTTCGCTGCCGCCGAGTTCGGGCAAGCATGCATTTCTGCATGTTCAAGCAGGCCGAATTCGCAGGTAGCGAGCAACGTTGTTGATTGCTCGGTGTGCGGGTTCGCCGATATGACGAGTCGGTATTTTTAAGTGTTTGTCTAAAATCCAATCCCGGCGGTAAGAAGAACCACTCTAGTTGACGATGGCCGGCGGGGTGCTGCCGTGGACGCTCTTGCAGATACCAGCTAGTCCTTTGTGGCCAGTGGCCGAGCCCAGGGCAACGTTGGTCATTGTCAGCGTCGACGACAGCTGACAGAAGACAAAAGCGGCCGTGTTGTCGGATCGCGGCTCTTTGCAAGCGAAGTGCAAACAAACCAACAAGACCAGCGCGTTTGGCTGCATGGCCACAGAAACGAAAACTGCAGTGCTGTGCCCTGTAGGTGCGGCCGGGGTCTCCAAGCCATGATTGCGCCAAGAGGTAGACGAATGCAACACCTGTACTTAGTATACGCGTCGCCACGGAGTTGGACCAACTGTGGCCTCAACAGAATCGCAACAGCTCGAAATCCGGTTGGAGCTCTGGGAATGAAGTCTCTGCCAGCCGCGCAATACGAGTGCAGCACAGCCAGGTCGTCTGTTGTCGATTCCCTGTACCAGGTGGGTCGGGCTGGCGAGTTCCGTGCAGGAGATTTCAAAGACCTGGAGCCATCCGAAGAGGACTGGGTCAAGCACAGACCCCTGCATGCCACCAGGCAGATCTATCGCGCCTGGAGGCAGGCAGGACAGGCAGGGAGACAGGCGGTCGAGCGTGTGTGTATGTTGCCCGTAGTCGCAGGCAGCGTCGCGGCGGATACGCGGCAGGCTGTGCAAGGGATTCTGAAGTGCTGAATGCCGGGTAAACGCACTGGTAAACTCATGGGGTTGTGTGGTTGTCGTTTAATTCAATAATGTGCGCGGGTGTGCAGAAAGCAAGGGTTGTTGGGGCGATGTTGTTTTGGCGATGGACAGTGCGCGTGGAGATGGACGGTAGTCGATCAAGTCGATGTTGACCGAGAGCTATTCTGACCGGCATAAGGCCGATTGCGCGCTCAGAGGAGGGTAAATCGAGGTTGAAGACTTTTGTCGCAGAATTGACGGAACTCTGCGATTGATGGCTGCGATTGATGGTCGAGTGTTGAACGGTGCAAACGGACGTATCGAGACGAGGCGAGCGCTGCGGTAACGGTGCATAAAGGTGTATTTGACAGTATAACGTAATTAAGAAAATCGAGAAGATTAGATGAATCTTGATGAATCAATTGATAGAGGATGGCAACTGGCGGCCAACTGAAGCTCAAGAAGCTGGTCAAGCATCATGGCCCATGGGATGGAGACTGGAGAATGGGATCGCTGGGCGGTCCGAAAGTAGCGGCTGCTACGTACAAGTGGGTAGCAGGCCAAATTGGTACATGACTACGGTGGAATTATTAGGAGCTACAGGCATTGAACTGGTAGCGTGCTCTGTAAGTTATAGTACAGGTAGTGGCACTGTACCACTGTGGCGCTCTGGGCAAGACTTGTATACCGGATTGGATATACGATCAAGGCTGCATGCGATGTGAGTGCCTTTGGGAAGACGATTGTGCCGAGTTTTGAATGTCGATCAATTTTGGCAAGCTCAGCCATTATGGAGGGTCGTATGGTCTGAGTAGGGCCGGATTTTGACAACCATTGCTATAATACCGTCGCAAAAAGGGTGTGTGCAGGAAAGAGTCGAGCTGAGATGGTGATCCTCAGTAGTTACCTGTAAGGTGAGGGTGGCCTGGCAGGGAACTCGAGCGTGCTACTCTTTTTAGCGCGCCAGAAGCTGTGGAGTTGCTCCAGGTCGGCGCTGCAGTGGGCTGGCACCTGTAGTGGGCTGGTGGCGGGCCCCTGATAGTCAGAGCTAGCGGTCCTGCGGGCTGCAGACTTGCAGCCAAGGCGCACAAGGTGCACAACTTGCAGAAGGGCATCCGCAGAGGGGACGGGGTGCCCCATTTCTTAGCGCGGGTACCTTGGCCTTGGTACCTGGGAGGGACTCGAGTGAGGACGGGACCGATCGTGACAGGTTTGAGAGGAGGTCGAGGTACCTTGGAGCGTCCAAGTGCCAGTACGTGTCAATACGTCCCCAGGTCGTAGTCAGTAAGGCACACCGAGCGCTCTGGTGAGTGGCACCAGTGGGCTTTGGATAAGGGGGACTGGGGATACTCGGATACTTGAGCTGGCGCAGTTGTTTGCGTGGGTCAAGAGGTAGACAAGTACAGGTTGTAGCCAAAGTACATGCTCAAGGTACATTGCAGAGACGAAAGAGTCTGCAAGAGTCTGCAAGAGTCTGCTAGGCCTTGCCTTGGTCGCTGATGCAGAAGCATTGACACAATACTCGCAGCCACCCTGGATGGAGTACTGGAGCACTGGAGCACTGGAGTAGGGTCTTTGTCCTTGATACACGCCTCACGCCTCCTTTTACACGCCTCTCTCTCTTGCAGGACGCTATTCTCGTTTGGTTTCCGTGTGTCTTTGCGGGCGCGTCTGCGTCGATGCCTTATAACAAGACAGCCTCGCCCCCTCCTCTGTCCCGGGGATGCCTGTAGGCTGAGACTGAATCGACCAATATCCCGCCGTTGACTACGGAGTACTTTGTTTGTATTTGTCAAAGCTTGTGCTAGCACCAGAGATTAGCATCTTGAGTATGTACATGTGTGCAACAAACGCGGACGGTACTGTTCAGTTCCGACTGATTGACTGACTGACTGATTGAGCGACCCTTGCCCGGAACAGGCCGAGACCAAGCAAGAGCAAGGCAAATACGACCAAAAAGATATACTTGCTTGCCCGCAATCTCTCGAGAGCCATACATACCAATAGCCCTTGTTGGAGATTTGCAAACCAAACCCCAGACCCAGGCGAGGTGTCAAATCGAGTCGAGCCAAGTCGTGTACGGGTCGGTGTCTAGCTCTCTTTGCCCGGCTCGCGTCTGCTTCAGCTTGAGCTTCATTTCAAGCCGGTACGTCTTGTCCAGTCCTTTTTATTGTCATTATTCCCCCCCGTGTCGTCATTTGTTTGCGGCCGCCCCGTCGTGATGTGCAGCAATTTCGCAGTCGGCTGGGTTTGCAGCCCTGTGGGCGTTTGTCCATCGCCTTGGCCGAGCCGGACCCAAGACGGGAATTTTTGGCGCTGGGCTGCCTTGGGCTTGGCCAGATTGCGGCGAGACAGGCTAGGCTTGAGGGGAATTGGGAAATGCGCCTTCGTTCCGCTGTTTGCTTAAAAAAAAAAAAAGGTGGTAAGGAGAGCGAGTGCTTTGAGGGCGAGAGGAGAGCATCTTGTTGCCCGTGTTTGCTTTGCCTCTTGCCCACCTTCGCCCGGCGCCGTTTTCTGCTCGCGCCGCAAAGAGACCCCTGGGCCCCCCCCTGCACGCCTCTACGCCTCTGCCCCAGAGCTGCTTTCTAGCTGTGATTCCCCCTCTCGACTCCCACTTTTGCTTCTATTTTGGACTCTTTTTATTTCAAAAAGAAAAGAAGGGAAATTCAGAGAAATAGCCATCGTCGAAAAGTCATCCTCAAGTGAGACTACAAGACTCTGCAATATCCCCGGTGCCTTGGCAGCGGTACCTTCACACCCTCCCCCTTCATCACCCGTTTACAGGTACCTCTCCCGCTGTACCTGTACCTGTACCCACCAGCCACATACCCCCTGTACACCCTGACATAAAGTGTCCAGGGCCCCGACAGGCAAAGTCACTGGCAGCCCGACTGGCCTGGCCAAAGAGAAGAAAAAAAAAAAGTTATTTCGCTTGCTGGCCACGATCAGACTAAGAATCTCTGGTGCGGCAAAGCCACTGTTACTTTCCGTCTTTTTGCATCCCGCTCTCGCAGTCGAGTCGACTTGGGACCAAGACTGTTTGGGGATAGCCATCTCGTCTCGTCTCTTCTCTTCTCTTTCTCATTGTCCTCCCCTTTCTTTTTCTCCTTTACCGGCTGTACTTGTTCTCGTACTACAACCCTCCCGTGTCTCATTCGTTCCATTACCAGTGGCGACGTGGCTGACAACCCAGACTGACTCGCTACAAAATCGGCAAGCCTTGTGTCGGCTAGTCCGCGACCACCTCATCACCAACCTCGATTCGATTTCTGCCTTCTCTTCTCGACTGCGACCTCGAGGCTAGTCCTGCATATTCGCTTACCTAGCGGCGCGATTGAATCATTATCGTCACTCTGTTGTCCCGACCCAGCTTTTACAAGGCCCCGCCCATCGCTCTCTTCCGCTTCTCGTCAGGTCGCAAGGCCTTGAACGCGCACCCCCCGGCGGCACTGCCTCTGCTCTGAGACACCAATATTGTTCAGTTTCATTATCTACACCACGACTGCTGCCTTGCCGCCCGTCTCGAAATTCTTCCTCACCGTCGCGCCGCATCGCCAGCAACCGCCCGTGTGTCCCCTTCCCGACCTGCGACCTGCTCTGTGCGACGATACGCACCTCCCGACTTCGAGCTCAGACCTCGTCCCGTGCACAAACTCCACGATCGATCTCCGTCCGCCGCCGTTGCTGGATCCCTCGACCTGTCCTACCTCTGCGCCTGCGCCTGCGACCACCGTACCCCGACGCACGCCTGCACCCCGTCGACGCGTCAAGACCGCAGCTCGCCGTTCAAGTTGGAACCGACGGCCGTCCTCCAACGTCTTGGTAGCCACGGCCAGCCCCGACCACCGTAACACACTCGTCGACTGTGTACGGCCCGGGCTCTGTGATGCTATCTGTGCTGCCCCAGGCGATGGACCTGACCAACGTGCTGAATAACAGAGGAAATCCCATCGCACAGCAAGCGCACCAATTCACCGACGACTTCATGAACCAACAACACCACCTTGCCTTTGGCAAGCCCGAGCCCGACATGGACCGCTCAAATTCGCCGCACCTCTCGGACCATTCCGCCTACGCGACTCACAACCTCCCCCGATCATATCACTCGCCCGCCGTCATGCAGGCACCCATGCACATCCCGAGTTCCATGCCCGCCGGCATGCACGTTCAAGGGTTCCCGGATATGCAGCACATCGCCGCCGTTCCCAACATGGCCATGTCGCACATGCCCCCTCCCGCCCCTGCCGACGACGGAAAGAAGCAAAAGACGCACCAGTGCAGTCACTGCGAGAGCGCCTTTGCGCGTCGAAGCGATCTCAGCCGCCACGGTACGCCGCTCCCGATCCCGCCGGGCGCCGCCCCCCGGTACTTGTACTCTGCTAGGGCAAACCGCTAATATCATTCATAGAACGCATTCATTCCGGAAACAGACCCCATCAGTGCGAAACGTGTGGAAAGCAATTCATCCAAAGGTCTGCCTTGACCGTTCACAAGCGCGTTCACACCGGCGAGAAGCCGCATCAGTGCGAAACCTGTGGCAAGGTGAGCCTTCCCTGTCCCATACGAGAATATAAACACGCTAACAGTTATGATAGAAATTTGGCGACAGCAGTTCTCTTGCCCGACATAGACGAACCCACTCGGGACAGCGACCATACGTTTGCCCGTACGCCGACTGCCAAAAGACGTTTACCCGAAAGACGACGCTCACGCGCCACAAGAACAACCACCCCGGCACTGTTGAGCAGGCCGCAGCTGCTAGAGCCGCTGCACTGGCCGCCAGCGCGTCGGCCAAGGGCTTTGTGCAGCCGCGCTCCGATGGTGACCATCTGTCCAGCCACGGGTCACCGTTGACGACGCCCTCCCCGGCGCAACGGGCCATGTCCATGTCGCCAGGCATGGACCTGACTGGCGGCATGAACCGACACCCCGCCGAGTTTCAATATCTGCAGCAAGGGGGAATGCAGCAGGGAGGGCCTCTGCCCGCGCACCTCCGCGTCGGAAGCCCAACATCGACATCTAGCGGATACAGCAACCCCGGAGCCATGCGGCCGACGTCTCATCCGACTGGGTATGGCCCGCCGCCTACCCTCGAACCGAGCGTGGAGCACCACCAGAACTCGACTGGCAGCGTCACCGGCAGCCCGCACATGACCAACATGGGCTGGCAGTCGCCGTCGCAGCACCTGCAGTCGCCGTCACAGCATCTCCAGTCGCCGGCGCAAAACGCGGCAGAAGGCTACGTCTACCCAGATCCCGGCACGTACCCCCCAACCGCGGCGGCGATGAATCAGATGTACTACACGCCGACGCCGCAGATGCGCCGACCTCAAAGCACGGAGCCCGGGCTCGTCCACATGGCCTAGTTGGACCGGATGGACACCTCGGACGGCTAGTGCGCCGAAAAGCAAGACCAAACGAAGAAAAAAGCGAACAAAAAAAAAACACAACATGTACATTTAACATTTGAAGGTTATAGATTGGTTGGAGTGTGATACCCCTTGACACTTTTATTATGCTGCTTTGGAGCTCGCTCTCGACGTTGTTGGAGGTGGGATGGGGGCGTTGTCCTGTTTGCTGCTGCTATGTGGGATGTGAACGCCCTTGGGCAATGAGAGAAGAGTTGCAAAAATTATTGCTTCGCTTTGGTCTGCGCCTCTCCTCCGGCACCGATATCCCCTGTTTTAATAACAGCCCCCGTTTACAGTGTGGGCTACATATTTCTTCTTCTTCACTTTTCTTCATTCATCTTTCCTTTGTCATCACATGAAAATAGACTGGGAGGGGGAAAAGGACAAAACAAAGGCAACACACAAGAACAACTTGACGATTTTGGCGCGAATCTGGTTTTTTATTTTAGTACCTGGCGGGTTCTGGCTTGCTCTATGACATGACCCATTTGTGGATGGTATCTGCGGATGATGGAAATTCGGAGGAAGCAGAATATTTGGGGGGAACGTCATCATGCGGATTTTCCTCTTTTCTCCCTTTTTACTCGCCTTCTTTTCTTTGCGTCTTTTGCGATTTTTTTTCTTCACTTATAGACAGGCTAGCTCATTTGGAATTCCATCTATTATACCCCCAATATGAACTTTGCACGATTTGTATATTTACACACTGGGTGTTGCTGACTATGAACTAGAACGAAGAGTGTGGACTATGCCGGCATCAGCTGGGCTGGAGCTGACTGGAGCTGATTGTGCCTGCTTCTCGGGACTTGATACTGCATGTCCCTCAAAATACCAGAGCAGTTAAGAGTCACATATCACTGGCCCAGGACCATATAAAAACGCACCGCGGACCATGAGCCTCTCAACGATGCCGCATACTTGCTTACAAAACGGGGCGCTGCGTGGTGCGTCATAACATACACAACCTGTGGAATCTGCCGGGTTGTAAAAGAAAAAAAAAAAAAAAAAGTCACGCCATTCGCAACATTGATAATTACTAAACAAAATGCAGATAGATGCAGGAAGGCGTCCACTCGGCGCGCCGTTTGTGAGCTGTGTGTGGCGTGCTCTGTGTGTGCGTGTGTGCGTGTGTGTGTGTGTATTTTGTTGATTACTTTACTTTTATGACTCTTACGACACGCCCGACGCCTTTTCAGGGTCCATCCGGTTTTCGCTTTGCGGATAAACACTGTCTTTTATTTGCTTCTTTTCCGAGTCGGTCGAGTGTTTTTCTCTGTGCCTTGTGTCCCCTGTCTGTTTCTGTTTTTCTCTGGCACACTTTCGCGATAGTTATGCCGTGATGAAGTTTTTTGACAAAACGTGCAGCCCTTTTTTCAGTTTCACACCGACACGTATTTCACACCGACATGTATTTCACACCGACATGTCAAGTAAAATAAACCAGTGTGCCGTGTGCTGGATGTTACTCGGGTGTCAGTTGTCATGTCATTCGACGACCAAAAAACTACCATGTTTTTACGGATAACATGTTTTTTAAGCAGGGCGGGGAAAGCAAAAGAATTAAAACGGCTGATTACGGTAGATCAATGCAAAAACGCCGCAAGGAAGGGGGGGGGACAACGAATGTGCATACGGGGCTTAGTTGATATCAGAAAGCCAGCGGGCGCTGTGGATAGTAAGCCCTGTCGTGCAAACATGCTCCGGTTATGACGTCTGCTTGTCTGCTGCGAGGCAAGCAAGGGTCCCAGTTTCACTTTGGATATACTAATCGTAAAAAGATAAACAAAAAATGTCCTGCGGCCCCGTTGAAACAAATAAAACAAAAAGGACGTTTGTGGATTTGTGGCTTGACAACGGTTCGCTGGCGTTGCTTGTGTGTGCGTGTGTGTGTGTGTGAGTGTGGGTGTGTATAGGTGTGAGTGTGTATGTGTGTGTGTGTATAGATGTGGGTGTGTATGTGTGTGTGTGTGAATGTAACACATGAGCTGAAAAAATGACAGCGCAGCCGTGGCTAAAGGGCGGAATAAACTACGAATCAGAAAATGCAGGCAAACAAACAAACAAACAAACAAACAAACAACCCGAGGAGAGGACGAGAGAGAACCAAGAGAGAACAAGTACCCTCGATTGCCTGATTAGGTAGTCCGGCGGGGGGGGGAGACGGCGAAGGAGGATTGCAGGACTCGGCGTGTGCATCCAGTCGACTGTGCTGTGCTGCGCGGGGCTGGGCAGGACGCAGACAAGGGTGTATCCCTGCTCCCTTCTTCTCTGTGAGATGTTGTAACAAGTACGGAGTAGTCAACTAATCATTAATGTGTGTGTGTGTGTGTGTGTTTGTCAAAGGCAAGCGGGCCGCCGCCGACGCCGCCCCCGGTGATTAGTTATCTCTGGATCGCAACGTAACGTTTAGTCTCTGGCAAAGCTCTTTTCACCCTCCCAACTAGCTCAGCTACCGGAGAAGCCAAGAGATGATTTCCTCTTTCCTAGGAGATGCGCCTACATGTAGAATTCGTATTACGTGACAAGAATTCATGTCCAAAACACCTGCGGCTGAATATCAAATACATGTTGATACGGAACTTGTTTGCCGCATCTGCTCTTTTCTCTTCTCCTGAGTGACGTGCCACCCTGCAAAGTCACGACAATCTCGGCACTTTCCGAATCGCCATGTTAACGTTGTGCCTGCTTTTCAACTTGTCCTTGCTCATTGCTCTCTCTTCCCAACCACACAAACCATAGAATGTTTCAAGGTTGCACGACGTGGGCGCAGCCCACAGCGCTAGTTTCCGTCTTGTTCCCCTTTGCTTCTGGTTTGCAGTTGCGGCCGAAGCACCACATTATTCCGGTTGGTAATGACTAGTTAGTTAGTTGGCGAGTTGCGCTTCTCGCGCAGTAGCTCGTCCCAAAGAGAAGAGTATTATTTAGCGACGGTTAAATCCAGAGTTGCCTGGCAAATGTCATTTTCCCGTTGGAAATGACACGAATTGGTTGAAAAAAAAGAGCGGGTGCAAAATGGTCTGGACAAGGCCTCGCCTTGCGCTTCCTCGGTGCAGGGAAGAGACCGGCGGCCAACAGGGTTACTTTGCCACACGCCACGCATCATCATTATTCATTTTAGTTCCCATCGAGATGGGTTCTGCTTTTCCTTCTCGCCGACCGTAACCATGATTCGGAAACCTCGCTTATCTGGTCAGCAGTCAAGCCGCACCGTCGCCCAACACCCTAGTGCGCCATCTGATTAAATGTTTTGTCAACATTTCGGAAGCTCCAACTCGCACGCCCCTCCCACCCCCTGCACACAAGCTTTTGCCCGCCCAGCAAGACGGCACAAAGAGAGAAAAGATTGCCCGATTCAATGATTTATAATCCCTGAGCCGCAGCAGCAGCCACAGCGAGGGAGGGAATACGTGACAACTCAAGAGATACAGTACATAGTGAAATAGACAACTGTATCAACCCGTATGGACAAATAGTTGGATGCCGGCAACTGCACAGTATGCCAACGTGACTCTGCAAAACGCGCAGAATACTAAGTGTAAAAAGGCCGCGGAACAAAAGTCACTCGTCAATTGACCAGCTGCAATTGGCCCTGTATCTGTATACTCTATTGATTGGTGTAAATGCGAGATCCAGCCCCCCCCCGGTAGTCTCAACTAAACGACGCCTCTTTTCCCGCCCAGAGAGTGCGTACAGCTGCGAACCCCGCCAGGGCGTTGCTGTTGTTTCCTTCCAACCCTCTCATGGCTACTAGTACGTCACTGCCAAGTTCCAGACGGACGTTCCAAGCACGCTCGCTTTATGTTTAAATACGGGCTTTCGTGGCTCCTCTGGTGTTGCTTGGATAGCCGCTCCGGTCGGCTGGATGGGCTGAATACCCCGTTCCGTCCGCCGGATGGCGGAGAAACAAAAGACGATGGGGAAAACGCCCATGGAGAAACGAGTAGAAAAGATCCCCCTCCAAAGTAAATAACAAACACGCCGTCCAGCGAAAGGCGGGTTCGCATGACACACGCCCCCTCTCTCCATGTCTGTTCCCGTAAGCGCTCTGTGGCTGTTGCAGCCCAACTCTGCGTCAACGGCACAGGACTGGGGAAAAGAATTAATCATAAAATAAAATAAAAGACAGCTCAGTGGAACCACCTCGATTAGTCCTCCTATTACCAGTGCCCTGTGAATGGAGCCCTTTTCCCATTGTCGCCGCGCTGTCCTCTGTCCTGTCTTTCCCACCCCCCTCCCCCCGCCATTCTTCGGCCCATCCTTTTTCTACTGCTCCTTCCTCTCTATCCTTTACCCGGTCGCGCTTTCCTCTGCTACAATTAGTCTATAATTCTCTTTTCATCCTCTCTTTTACATTTCCCCTCCTCCAATCTTCACCCAACAAAAAACGCATAAACATGGACCGCCACGGACAAGCGTGAGCGATTGTTGCGGATTACTTAGAACAACTTTACCAGTAGTCGGCTACAGCTACAGCATAGGCCGCCTCACCGTTCGTTACTCGATCGACGCCCGCCTAGCGTTATCAGTACCGACTACTTAGGTACTAACCTACTCGCTCGCTCTTACAACGACCGCGCCCGCTGCTCGTTGCCCGTTGCACCGTTTTCGACTCTCGCTACATATTCTCTCTTTCTTCTGGACAGGTCGAATTTGCGACTGACTGTTATTCCGACTTCTCAATTCATACACTGAGCCGCGGTCTTCACCCCGCCTAGTTTCTGGACTATTCCTGGCAGATTGCGGCCGTCTCTTTTAGGAGAAATTATATCGTACACTGCCTCCGGCCGTACCCTCGCCTCAGATCTATCTGCAAGGCGGCACTCAACCTTGTCGCTCCACGAACCATACCTGGCCGGACCAGATAACTACAACACAGACGACTTTTGGCGAGCCCAGCCAGACCCGTCCAACATCAGCTACTGGCTTTGTGTGGCCCTCTTGCACCACGAACCACTTGACACTGACAGTGCTGTACCCTATGCTCTTGGATGCATAACTCGCCAGCACTGCGTTCGTTTTTTTCACTGCAAGCGCTGCTGATTCATCTGCTCCCCCGGGCTGCCTCTTGGTGTCCTACGATAGGTGTCGTCGCTTCTGCCAATATCAAAAACCAAACACGCAAGGTGCCCGCCGGCTCGCTCGCATGACGACCGCCACGACAGCAAGGGTTTACTCTGCCAACACTCGTTACAAACCCCGAGACACTTCGGATTGGCGAGACAAGGCCACAAAAATGATCATCCCGCACGTCTCGACGCAGCGGATGCTTATACCCGTCGAGATATACGTCGACTTTATATGCCCATGGTGCTACATCGAGATGCGCAGCCTCCAGGCTGCCATGGATGACTTTGTCAATCTGCACCCTGAGGTCGAATTCGAAATCACCTGGAAGCCCTTCTACATTGCGCCCATGCTCAAGACCCGATGTAAACTCATGGAATTCTACTCCGGTGCCATGCCCGAGGCCGACAAGCTCCGCGCCTTGCTTGACCGCATCCGCGCCACAGGCGCCAACTACAACCTCACTTTTGACTTTTCTGGAAACCTCGGTCCCACGAGGAACGCTCACAAGATGGTTGCCCTCGCCTTCCGCAGAGGGGGCAGAAACTGGCAGGCCCTCATGGTCGAGCTCCTTATGAAGACTCAGTTTGTTGACGGCAAAGACATCTCCGACGACGAGGTGCTTGCCAAGATTGCTGCCGAAGGCCTCGGCCTGGGGAGAGAGGATGTATTCCTGGAGCTTGCCGACGACGACGCCAGCAGGCGCATAGACCGAGAAGTTGAGGCCGCAAGAGAAACTCGTGGCATCGAAGCCGTACCTTGCGTGACCGTCCTCGGACGATTCAAGGTCGGTGGCTACCAGGAACAGCAGGTCTTTACCGATTTGTTTGCCAAAATCTACGAAGAGAAGATTATGTGAGGCCGACTCGCACACAATCAGACGAAATCCTCCCAGTGCCTGTTCATAAGCGCCCAATTTTGCTGCGTGCGGATACACGACCAATAGCACGACAAGACCAACGACGACATACTGCCGATTATTTTACTACAGATACGAATACGCACGAACGTTTCACAAGAATACATCTCTCGAAGCAATTCAATGGATGCATAGGCGGGTTATTCCATCTGTTTCTGGATTACACTTGCATCTAAATGCCTCTGCGCATTTCCTGTTTATATTTCTGCATCAGGGTATATGATATTCTGCGGAGCGGCTTTAGCCTTGTCATTTTCATCTTTATTTCCCTTTGAGTTTTTCTTTCTTCTTTTTTTTCATATCTCGGGAAAGGCTATTGGCGTCACGAATTATCTCTTGGTATCCCGAACCTTTTTTGTCTTGTTTTCTTTTCAGATATACCACTCTATGATTTAGCGATGCGAATGGGATTATGATTTTAGGCGATTATATATATCTATTCCTTCAATTATAATATCTTATATTGAAAACTTATATTATATTACATTTGGTATTATAATATATATTTATCAATAATAACATATTATAATATTTATAAAGATATGCATAGTTCTTTGGAAGAATAAAAATTACGTTGATACAATAATACATCGCCGATAGCATATTTAGACATAATAGGAAAGTGATGGCATCTATGGTGACCTGCGTATTTTACTACGCTGCAGGCATATATGGAGCTTGCGTCGTGGTGGTGTTTATGCCGGGTTGAATTTTCCCCTTTTTACCTCCTTTTCGGTTGAAATTTGTATAGTGGTGGCGAAGTGATTTTCGTTGGGTTGCGTTTGCGTATTTAAAGGTTTGGACCTTGGGAGGGGAGACGTTTTTGTGTGTCGTCGGAGGTGCTTGAAGGTTTGTTTGTCGGCTCAAGCTTGCACTGACAGTTAGGTAGGTAGGTGCTGGGTATATATATATATATATACATATATCCCAGTGGTCTGTACGGCGCAATCGCCCGACGTCGTATCCGATTTATTCTCGTTATACGTATTCATTCTATTTGACGCAAGAGGGACCCCCTTAGCTGCCGCTGCTGCTCTACCTGAGTCGTGGACTTGTGGCCTGATACTTATACAATCCCTCTCTCTCCGCAAATTTACGGCAGGCAGACAGGTGTGTGTAGTGGTTTGGCCTCCACAACCTCGGCGAACATGGGTATTATATATATGCCATCTGATCATCGCTCCGCTGGCGCTGGACAACCTTTAGGAAAAAACCGTCTTGTCGAAGTTTGGCGATGCGCGTTCCTGCTCTTGACCTCGGCTTCTTACACTGTGAGTTTGTTTTGACAGCGTTGTCTGGGTGCTATTCCGCCGAGCAGCCTTTTGCTTGGCGTCTGGTGGGCGGCTAATAGCTCACCGGCGTCTTTTTCTCTGTGGGCTCTGTACCTTGGCTTCTTGGTGCCCTCTGTAACGGGTTGCTCGTAAGTGATTCAGCTGCCTAGTTCCTATTCTGTTTATTATCAAGAGGGAAGAAAGTGAATCAGCCAAATGAGAGCTAACGCATTAATAGCTTCGAGTCAATGGAAGGGCTCTAAAAGCTCGGCACCACAGCCGCTGGCGCAAGCGGCTTGCCCATTACATGTGGTAGCGTTGACGGAGCTCCGCCCAATTTTTTACTCTATTCGGGCAAAGGACTGGACTCCTCTGCCTTATTCGAATAGAGCGGGTAGAGTGATGTATAGATGACTCAATCAAGTCTGCCTTTCTTTGTGTTTCGTGTGTGCTGTGTGACACTACGCCGCAGAGTGACTCACTACCCAGCAAATACCCCCGGCGACGCCTGGCTAGCCGCCCATGTACACATCAACCCCGCCCTCACAACATCTTCTAGATATTCACCCAACATACTACTGGCAACCCCAAATAAAAGCTTGCAATGGATCAGGAAAAACTCCTCCGATTTGAGGCGGGACTCGCCTCAACTGATTTCAAGACGATCGAGTCTGCTCTCCACGACTTTGACAGCTACCTCACGCTGCGTACTTTGGTGGACGGCCACGAGCTGACCGATGCCGACCAAACTTTGTGGAGTGTTCTCTGGTCCAACAATGTGGCGCGTGGATTGATCCGAAAAGCTACATTTGCAAATGTTACTCGATGGTTCACGTACCTCGAAACCAACTTTCCTGAAATACAGGAAAAGAAGCAAAATCTCGCCAACCCTGCCAAGGCATCCGCTGGGAAGAGCACTTCGCGCTATAACATGAATTTACAAGATACCTCGAATGGAGTTGTCACAAGATTTCCGCCCGAGCCCTCGTAAGACCATGACCACATAATTCATACTTCCAGACTATGCTAATTCCGAATTTCCTTTTTCTTTTTTTCAGAGGTTACTTGCACATCGGTCACGCCAAGGCGGCGTTCCTGAATGATTACTTCGCACATGACGCATTTTCGGGTTCTCTGATTCTACGATTCGATGATACAAACCCCAGAAAGGAAAAGAAGGAATTCGAAGAGGCCATCGTCGATGACCTTCGCGCTCTTGGAATCACCCCTCAAAAAGTGACATACACTAGCAACTATTTCCAGCAACTCTATGAGTTATGTCAAAAGCTGATATCTTCTGGCAAAGCTTATGCGGAAGACACAGACATGGCGGTTCAAAATTTGGACCGGCGTAATCGCCTACCCAGCAAATGCAGAGACCGTCCGCCCAGCGAAAGTCTTGCCATGTTTGAAGAGATGAAAAATGGCACAGAACTTGGGAAAAAAACACTGCATTCGGGCTCGTATCGCATATGACAGCAGCAATGGCTCCCTGCGTGATCCCATCATTTACCGCTTCCCCAGCTGGGGAGTTGGGGAGGAACCACAGCCACATCACCGAACAGGCTGGACGTGGAACATTTACCCCACGTATGACTTTGCCTGTCCCCTGGTTGATGCTATCGAAGGTGTTACTCATGCTTTGAGAACTACTGAGTATGCTGATCGTAATGATCAATATTACTGGTTCCTTGAGGCGCTGGACATGCGCCGTGTCCACCTGTGGGACTTTGCGAGAATTAGCTTCATTCGGACCTTTCTGTCAAAGAGAAAACTGCTTCAGGTCGTGGACACGGGTAGGGTCAGTGGATGGGACGACCCTCGTATGCCAACTGTTCGCGGCATCCTTCGACGCGGGTTAACTGTGGAAGCACTGCGCCAATTCATGCTTGAGCAAGGCCCCAGCCGAAATGTGGTTTTGATGGATTGGACTATTCTCTGGGCGATGAACAAGAAAATCATTGATCCGATTGCACCTCGACAGACTGCCGTTATATCGAAGCACGCAGCAAAAGTCACAATTCTCGGAGGCCCCGAAACCCCTCGATACGAGGAGCGCCCCAAACATCCAAAGAACCCGGCGATGGGGACGAAGACAGTTACTTATGCAAAGATAGTGTACATGGACCAGGAAGATGCGGCATCGTTTACCAAGGACGAAGAAATCACGCTCATGAACTGGGGCAACGCCATTGTGCGGCACATCTCCAGGTCTGACGACGGTGTCGTGACGGAGCTCCATTGTGAGCTTCACCTCGAGGGGAGCCCTTCCAAAACCGACAAGAAAGTCCACTGGCTTGCTGCGGAAGGTGCTGGTGTTGGAAAGGCGGAGATTTGGGAGTTTGACTATCTCTTGACGAAAGATAAGCTCGAGAAAACGGACAAGCTAGAGAAATTTCTCAACCCCACAACGTCGAAGACGGAGGACGCGATGATTGATGCAGACTGCGCGCAGCTCGCAGAGGGATCAATCATTCAACTGGAGAGAAAGGGTTACTTCCGCGTTGACAAAGCTACAGGCAAGGGCCCAGACGGCAAAATGGTGTTGTTCAAGATCCCCACCGGCGGGTCGAAGGCCTAATTTATGATTTTGCCTGCAAACACCGTTCCACCACTTTCTCGTTGCAGTACGCGAACAGTGAAGAGCATAGAACTGTGGCTATTGCTTGGTGGTTCTCACCGATGGAGGCACCTTGCACATAGCTCAATGAGGGTTGAGGAACGCCGGCAGCGCTTCAGGATGTCGTGGCCAATCTAGACACGAGGCGGGAGATCGCGTCTTATAAGCCTCGCAGATGCGTAGAGTTTCCAAGACGATGAGCAAGGCAGCCTAAGTAGATCAAGATTCACGTCAACTATAACAATTCTTTCTCGTTTGAAACGGACGAATAAGAAACAGTTCTTTGTTCATTACGCAGCCATTTTAATTAGAAAGCCTATGTATTTCTTTTCACAGCGGCACCACACAGTCAGTCCAGCGGCGACTTGCAACAATCTTTGACACGACTGTAGCCTGCGATATTTTACTATTGTTTCTTCTTTGCTCGAATATGCGGTCCTAAAAGCTAAGGCTATTTAATTCAATTTAATCGATCTTTAGTTTTAACTCTGTCGAAAATCCATCTCACGGTGCGATTTTGGCCTCGCATCTCGTCTTCTATCGCGTGCTCAGGCGATTTCCATAGTTACTATTAAAAATAATAAGCGCAGCTGAGTGGAGTGCGCTTAAACAGTTATGGTGGTGTGGGAGGCTTAACAAGCGGCCAGCGCTTCGCGAGTTTGCCCTCCAAAAGCGGCATCGCAACCGCCAAAAAAGGGCGTGCATGCCCACCCAAACTCAAGGCACAATTGCTACGAACTCGCACTTTATACATAATTTCTCTTATTAAAAGTTTAAATTACATAATATTTGGTACTATAGTATATATTTATAAACGGCGATGTATTATAATTCTTATAAATATGTATAAAGCTCCTCGGATATATGTATCTTATATTGATATAGTAATACAGCGCCAATAATATATCCAGACATTATAAGAAAGTGATAACATCCATAATGGCCTATATATCTTACGCACGTAACCTGCCGTAACGTGGTAGATCGGCTTGAATTCACCGTGAGGGTAGCTGTCACGACACAACCCGACACACAGGTATATAGTATATCCCATATACACACGGCCAGCCGTTTCACTGTACCTGTAAGACCAAGTCGTTGATGGATAGCGTCGTCGCTTATTGATTTCTATTTTGTATATCTGGTACCTCTGTATACCATAAAAGCCCAGTGTCTTTTTCCAGGCTGTCATCCATTCTAGTAGTGATCCCATAACAAAGTATTTCCTTTTCTCGTTCCTCGTCTTCACCAGTTTTGATATCCCCCTGCTCTGCAATCCTTCTTTTTCCTCCCATAATTCAAATGCCAGAGCAGAAAAGAAAAGAAGAAATGTAATTAAGTCTCGTAACGCCCGCAGAGTAAAACACATCCAAAAATCCCCAGAATGTTAAAAAAAATAGAACAGAAAAATGCCTTTTGTATAATACACCACTCCCCTCCACATCTTCAACGCCTCGCTTCTTCTCCCGTCTATGCATCCCCTCTTTCCAAACACACACACACACACACACACCCACGCACACACCTATCGCCGGAGATTGCTAAAGTCCTGCATCAGGTGCTGCATGTGCGTGTTCGTCATCTTCCCGCCGCGCTTGCTCGCCCGCTTCTTCTGCTGCTTGGGCTTCACGCCCGCCGCGGCCGCCGCCTTGCGCGGGTCCTCGCTCGTCGGCTTCTGCCCCACGCTCACCAGCTTCCTGTGCATGTCGTCGACGCTGGGAATCTGCACGCGCCGCCACATGGCCTGGAACTCGGGCTGCACGTCGTGGTGCAGCGACGCGTCGTCCAGCCACACGTGCCGCGCCAGCCCTTCGCGGTTCGTCCGCGTCACCAGGATCTTGTGCTGCGACTCCAGCCGCGCCAGCGTGTCCTCGCAGTCCGGCCAGCCGTCCTTGAGGTCGCGCACCGCGAGGCTCGACGCGTCCGTCTTCCGCTGCAGGTACGCAATCAGCGAGGTGCCGTCCTTGACGCCCGGCACCACGGGGCGGTAGCTGTACTGGCCCGTCCGCCAGGTCTGCTCGCTGAGGCTCGCGTCCGGCTTCCACTCGACGCGCGGGTGCCCGCGCAGGCCCCCCGCCAGCTCCTGCTTGTGCTCGTCCGACTGCGCCCGCAGGCTCAGGTGGTCGATGATGTCCGTCATCGTCTTGACCGTCCCCTTGGCCTTGAGGTAGTCCACCGCGAACTTCATGTGCGACTTCACGTCCTGCCCGTAGCCCGTCAGCTGCGGCTGCGAGTACACCTCTGGCTGCGCATCGCGCTTCCGCTTGGTCGTCGGCGTCGCGGCCGCGCTGTCCGAGGCTGCAGACGGGGACGGCGAAGGCGGCGCGAGCGAGGCGGCCTTGGTGCTCATGGGGTTCGACAGCTTCGACGCCGCCGACGCCAGCGTGCCCTTGAAGGCGGCCGACTGCTTTTCCAGGTAGGACGACATGGCTGCTGGTCGAGGTTGGCGCTGCGACAGCGTCGGGCCGGGATGTGGTGGGAGGAGAAGGTTGTTGGGAGGTGTTTTCTGTCGATGGCGGGCTTTCGAGGACGAGGTTTGACGGATGGAGGAGTGATGGTGGTTGGGGTTTCTGCTTTTTGCAGCGGAGGATGAAGTTGGACAAGCTGCTGTCTGGATAGGTTGGCAAGCGGGCGTTTCAAGGCAGACACTCAGATGTGGCTAGTGTGTTGTGGCGCAAAGGGTCACTGTGGCTGGTGCGCCTGTCTTTGTCAGACGCAGGCATCGGCCGCGTGCGAGCCGTAACCGAATACGAATACAGTATTGGCCCGTCTGCGTAACTACTTGCTGGAGTTCAACATGTCACTTACGTAGGACAGGACAGATAGACGTGATATGGCAACATGCATCATCGATTAAAACCATTGTATCTAAAACGCGAAAATCTAAATCACAGGCTCCCGCCAGCCAGCGCCCCAGATCCCATCCAGAAGGACCGGCGCCGGAGGCGGAGCATCAATTGCGCGCGCGCCGTTCTATCAAAAAACGCCCAGCCGACCCAATGCGCGTATTCACATGAAGCGCAGGGGGGTCTGACGCGAAGGCCCTCGTTCACGTTCAACACTTGAACATTATGCAAATACCCCTTTTACTCCTGATTTTTCTTCCCCGGCAGGGCTGCTAGATGGCAAGTTTTGAACCCGCCGCCCAACAGCCTGCCATGCTAGTACCGCAGAATTTCGACCCCTCCCCCAAAGCACGCTTATGCGGTCTGCTGTTGTTGCTGGTTCTGGAGGTACTGGTAGCCAATGTAACCGAGGAGGCCGCCGACGAGGACGATGCCGTACAGGCCGATGCCGAGACCGGTGCTATCGGCGCTGCCGTTGTTGATGGCCTTGGCAGCGGGAGCGGCGCGGGGAGCAGGGTCGCCGGGCTGGAGCGTGAGGGTTAGCGAGCCGAAATCGAAGTGCAGATGGCATGGTCGCGCCTTGGAAGTTCAGGCGGAAAGTGCAAGTGCATGGGGGTGATGCTTACCTGGCGCTTGAGGGTACCGACGAGGAGCTCGTCGAGGGTCTCACGGGCCTCGTCACTGTGGCCGACGTCCTCGAAAGCCTCGGTGGCGTCCTGACCAGCGACATCAAGGATGACTTCCTCACCACCACTGCATTGGGATGTCAGCATATGCACTCACGGCAAGCGGGGAGCGCAGCCGTTGTCTAGCGACAGGCCGGAACCTCGCTCCGCGGACGTAGCTCGCGCGCAGGGGAAAACTCACGGGTGCTCGTCAATGAACTTGGTGCAGTCGTAGATCTTGTCGTGGACTACGAGGAAGAGATCCTTCTTGGTGTTGTGCTCAGCAACATCCTGAAGGGTGAACTCCTTGGTGGCAGACATTTTTTTTTTCGTTCGGTTCGGACGGGGGATGGTATAGGGGTGCTGGGTCGCGAGAACTGTCGTTCAATGAATGCGAATATCGACCGAGTAAAAGCACGAAATCAGCAGGGCGAAGGAGAGAAGAGAAGGCTGGCGTCGCAGAAATGAACAGAAGATGGGGTGGGTTGTAGAAAAAAGGATGGGATGAAGAAGGGTGTGGAAGTCAGATCAGCAAGCAGTCCGGCAGCAGCGCAACCAAAGTACAGGTAATACGGAAGTGGTGTGGTTGCGCTCGCTCTCTTGCCGGCCAGCCTACCAGTAGCAGGAAAAAGGGTCTGGCAGTTCCGGGTCAGACCAGGTGCCAGATAGCGCCCTCTCTCACTGTAAAAGTGTCCCCAACAGAGCGGAAGGCGGGCGCCCACAGTGCAATTAAAGCGAGCCCCCGGCTAACCTTGCACCGCGTGTCCACAGTGTCTTAGCGGGCAAGCAGGGCGGCAGGGGGGGTTTTGGCCAATGGCAGAGGCGGAAATTGCGGCTTACCCAGTGCCGACTCGCCATTTTTATTCGCAGTCGGCCGAGCCAGCCAGCCAGCCAACCTGCCGGCCTCTGCCTGAGATAGTGATTACCACGCAGCAAGCAAACAGTTTGGCCACTCTATCAGATCAGGTTACAAGCTGCCTGAATTCGCCGTATATATTCCCTTTCCCGTAAGACTGGCTGCACCAATCCTCACACCATTTTCCGGTGTGCCCGCCGCCCTGTACAGCGTACAGGTACCGAGCTACAGTACCTACAGGGCTACCCCAGCGCCGGACTCTCCCCAACTCCCCGAACGGAACTCTCTTGATACGCCGCGCGCCGAAGTCCCCTCTCCCATTAATAATGACTCGCTCGCCAAACGGGCCAAAGCAATCTGGGGAACCTGTCTATATGACATTGACCAGCATATTCCGAGTCACATGTGCATTTTCCGGTTCTCCTGTCAGCTCTCATCTCTCCTTTTGTTTCCCTGTCGCTGTGCATCTCCCGTCTCTTTTCCCAGCACCAGCTCAACTAGCCTTTTCCTCCCCGCATTGCGTGGAAAAGGTACCGCCCCGGCCCGGCGTTTTCTTTCCCGATTCCGATCACACGGATATGGAGCACGGGTAGTCACAGTCGTCACTGCCAGCCATATCTTATTACCAAGAGCAATTCACTCACACAAAGCTCGTGTATATCATGTACACGTGACGTTAGCTGTGCATGCCGTCAGTGGTACCGCCGACGAATACTTTTGCGCCAAACATCTCATACGTGGAGTGTCATGCCGCCATGCCCACATTGGGTTCCGTGTCTCCCGGCCCATGGGACACATTTCGCCTTGCAGTCTGGTAGTCACAGCGCTTGAGAGAGAAAAGTCCTACTCATATAATTGTAGATTGCAGTCTATCCCTTTTACCAACGTCCAGCATGACTTTCACTGGCCGATATAGGCCTACCATTTGCTTGCCAACTGAAGTAGGCTCACGGTCGAGATCTCACGATCGAGATGCCGCGTCCAACGCACAAACGATACTCTACCGCTTCGATGAGCCACCGCCGATATCCTGCCCGAGTCTGTAGCCCGTAACCTTGTCCCACTCAATCTTTTGTCGCGTCACCGGCAGCTGCCTGCGCAGGCCCTTGAACGCGCCCTCGCTAAGACTGACGAACCCCTTGTTCAGCTCCTCTTGGTACTTCTTCTCCGTCGACGAGATCTCCTTGGCTATGCCCGCTCCCGTGCCTGACGGGATAGAGACAGAAACTGCCTTGTTGGTCTGCAGACGCACGTTGCCGTCTTCGTAGTAGTGGACGTCAACTTTGATGGTGCCTTCCAGCGATCCCGCAGAGGGGTCGAACGTATAGACAGATCTCCAACGGCCGTTCCTGTTTCGAATGTCAGCCCACGCCCATAGCGCTGTTTATCTGCTTTTATCAAGACGCATCCTCACCAAAAGTTGTTGGGGCTGTATTTGTTGGCCACAATGATAATGGCAATCTTGGAGTCGGACTCGATCGGGTAGACGCCGTACGCGGCATTGGGGAAGTGCTCTGAAATGTATGTGCCCAGGCTCTTCAACGTCGATTTCCTATCACAATCTCAGCAATAGCGCTTTGAATCCTTTCCGGTTGCACATACGTCAGGTCGGTTTGCGCGCCCTCAATTGTGTGGCTTTGTACCGCGCTGGCTTTCTTGAGGGTTGTCAGCTGTCATTCAATCCCCACATTGTACGATCTGACGAACCTGCGTGGTGTGGTCGAACGCGAAGCTTGATGAGCTCTCGACATCGTAGTATCGGCCGTCACCCAGCGAGTTATGTTCGCTGACAAGAACCTGGATATGCCTCATATCAGCTCCAATTCAACCCCGCCCATAGTGAACAATGTGTTCTCACCGACTGGCTGCTACCTGGCAGCTTGACCGTAATCAGCTGCTCCTCGTTGTATTTTCGAAAGGCCGGTTCGAGCTGCGATACGAGGTTCGGCGACCCCGATGTGAGCGTCTTGATATCTGCAAAGCCAAATTATCATTAGATTTCCATCCATTGCATCGGACAATTCCGACTGGTTCATACCGGCGACGACGTCGGCGAGCTGTCGAAAGGCGGTGGTTAGCTTCCTAGTTGCGCGCAATTGGCGGGGAGAGGGGTAGCAAGGCTCACCTCGCCGGGGGGAGCCCCCTCGATGAATGAGGAGACGGTCTCGAGTTGCGACATTTCTGGTATGCACAGAATATCGGTCGGACTGCTTTCTTGGATGCTTCTTGAACCGAGAACTAGCTCCGTGACCGAAAGACAGGAGCTTGTTGATGGCGTAACCTGTGGAGGCGTGACACGGGCGGGGCACCACGACAAAACCAGGTGGAGGGGTACGGCCTGGCGCTCGGTGCTACGATGATAAGCTGGTAAACGCATCAGTATTGTTTCAATACATTTTCAATTGAGCAAGGTACATCAATGCTGCAGAATGTTATAATTTTTCTCATTTTTATTTTGCCTGAGCATATTCTATTTTGTGCGACAATTCTAGTCTTTACAAATGCCACTGCAGTTCGCTAATAACATGAAATGATTGGTGCTTAGTAGTTGAGAAGCTTCTTGATGTTGTCGTAAACTCCTGTGTATTATTAGTATGACGCGGTTGTATACAACGCTTTTGTAGTACTTACTCGCAATATCCGGAAGATGGAATTTCTCGAATGCCAACGAGTTGTGAACGTCCCAGCCAGCCACGCGGCGAACAGGGGCCTCTAGTCTGTTGAAAGTGTCTGGGTTTTCCTGGATTGCAGCGGCAACTTCAGAGCCAATGCCGGCGTTTTGGTACGCCTCGTGCACAATCATGACTCTGCCAGTCTTCTTGACACTTTCAAAGACGGTCTCTCTGTCAAAGGGGTGGACGGTGCGAAGATCGATCAGCTCGATGGAAACATTGCCGAGTTGGGCCTCCAGCTGGCGAATGGCCTCAATGCAGTAGTACAGAGGCTGGCCGTATGAAATGACGGTAACGTCGCTGCCCTCCTTGAGCACCTCGGCCTTGGAGAGGGGGAGCTCGTAAGCGCCGACGGGGACCTGCTCAACGGCAGCACGGTAGAGAATCTTGGGCTCCATGAAGATGCAGGGGTCGTTGCTGCGGATTGCGGAGAGCAAAAGACCCTTGGCTTGAATCGGTGATCTGGGCATAATGACGCGGACGCCAGGAACATGAGTGAACAGGCTCTCGGGCGACTGTGAGTGGTAAAGAGCACCGTGGCCGACACCACCGCAAGGCATGCGGACCGTCAGGCTGCCGGCGCCACGGCCGTTCGAGCCGTCACGGTATCTCATCTTGCAAGCCTCATTGACAATCTGATCAAAGGCTGGGTAGACGTAATCGGCAAACTGGATCTCCGCAACGGGGCGCATACCCTCGGCAGCGAGGCCAATGCCAAAACCAAGAATACCCTGCTCAGAGAGCGGCGTGTTGAAGACACGCTCAGCGCCGTGCGTCTCAGCCAGCTGCATTGTGCAACGAAACACGCCACCAAAGGCGACATCCTCTCCAAATACCACAACCGAATCATCCTCTGCAAGGGCCGTGCCAAGAGCATCGTTGACGGCCTGGAACAGGTTCAGCTTCTTGGTAGGGCCATTGCGAACCTCGGTGGGAATCTCTTTGTTCTTCTGGACCGCGTCTGCGGTGTGCGATAATAGCGGAGTAGAAGAATATTCGACAGGCAGGTTGAGTTTGGCGTTGGGAGGGTGTGTCGAGTAGCAGCGAGACGCGTGCAGTGGCAGAGCGACAGCAGCGGCACGGGGCGTTTGCAGGACCGGCAGGGCCCTGCGAAATTGACGAACGGCTTGACGCTTCATGATGGCTATCCGCAAACTGCAGGGCGACAACACACGAGGTTTGAAAGAGAGCGGGAAGAGTGATGTGAAAGGATATCACGGCCGGCCGAAATGGGCGGTTTTGTCGACGAAGACGACCAGAGGGCGGATTGAGACTCGGCTTGTTGCGGCCTTTCGCGGGGTTGACGAAACGGGCCAAGCGCCTGAGTGCTGGAGAGCCGGGAAAAGCGGGTCGGCATATTTTTTGTGCCGCTTTGTTCTGGGGAAAATAAATGTGGCTAAAAAATGAGGCTGGTGAGTGTGGCTTTGATCAGAGAACAGACCGTTGCTGGGCCAACAATTAGTGCAGCCTGCCAAGCTTCCTGCCAAACACGGAGCGGTTGTAGCCATCATACGAGGCGGCGCACGTGGAATTAGTGAAGGCTGGGCAGAATTACGCGGCCATCAAGACATTCTTTCCCTATCTAATCCCAATGTTCCACCCATAGCCTGCGGCTCTGCACTATTCCCTCTTCCCCGGCATTCCAGTTCCTACTCAACGCAGCAATAGCTGTTTCTGGATACAATGCCGTCGAGGGACTCGCCCCGAGCGGCGAGACGACAAAGACCGCGGAGCGGAGACCAATCCCGACGACATCACGAGCGCAGGAGGAAATCACACACAAGACGACCGGGGACTGGATCGGACGATACGCGTGAGACGAGAGAGAGCAGAGATACCCGGGAGACGAGAGAATCGCGCGGGACACGAAGCTCGCAGCAGCTGTCTACCGGCGCACTCGATCGATTAAACAAGGAGAATGCGAAGCGCAAGCCAAAGAGCTCTGGCAAGCGACGAGTATCACACCGTTACGAAGATGTCCAGGACCGCGACGCCGAACGCTTGGCCTACGAGAAGGAGCGGAAACGACAAAAAGAAAGGGAAAGGAGGAAGAGGAAGAAGCGGGTGGTTAGCGGCGCAGTTATGGAAGAAGGCCGCGCACGAGGGCACAACCGTGGCTGGAGTGACGACAGCTACGAAAAGGATGAGCTTCTACCACAACCCAAGAAGAAATGGAGTAAAAAGAAGAAGTGGCGTGAGTGTTTGACGTGAGCATTTTGCAATTCGAGAAACTGACTAGGGACAGTATTAATGGGCCTCATCGGCCTGGTGCTCTTGATCATCATTATTGCAGTGGTAGCCGTGGTCGTGAGCAAGAACAAAAAGTCAGGAGACGGCGGCGGCAACGATACGACATCATCATCCTCGCTAAACAACGCGGACCGAAACTCGATACCCGACAAGTGGAAAAATACATACCTCGATCCCTGGTCATGGGCAACGACTACTGATTTCAACGTCACATTTACTGAGGAAATGGTGGGAGACCTACCTCTGATGGGCCTCTACTCGAAATGGGACGATTCAACACGCGCAAACGACAAAGTGCCAGCACTCAACAAGGCCTGGGGCTCATACTCTGACCTGCCCGCGCGAGGTGTTAATCTGGGCGGCTGGCTGTCGCTAGAGCCATGGATCACGCCGTCTCTGTTTGATTACCCCCTCAGCATGGGTATCGTCGACGAATGGAATCTTGTCACCTATCTGGGCGATAAGGCTGCATCGACACTAGAGAACCATTATTCAAGCTTTGTCACCGAAGACACGTTCAAGGCCATCGCAGATGCCGGGTTGGACCATGTGCGCATACCGTTTTCATACTGGGCTGTCCAAGTATATGACAGCGACCCCTACCTCTTTCGCACATCATGGCGTTACTTGCTGCGTGGTATCGAGTGGGCGCGAAAATACGGATTGCGCATCAATCTCGACCTGCACGGTCTGCCAGGAAGTCAAAATGGATGGAACCATAGCGGCCGTTGGGGTGCGATCGGATGGCTTAACGGCACGGATGGCGACAAAAACGCACAGCGATCGCTCGACATCCATGACAGGCTTTCCAAATTCTTTGCCCAGGATCGCTACAAGAACATCATTAGTCACTATGGACTGGCCAACGAGCCTCGCATGGTACTTTTGGACTCTTCAAAGGTGGTCAGCTGGACAGAGAATGCGTACAAGCTAGTGCGCAAGAATGGCGTTCAAGGTGTTGTTGTATTTGGCGATGGGTTCATGGGCCTCGGGAAATGGCAAGGACTCATGACTGGATACGACAATATGGCGCTGGATGTTCATCAGTACGTTATTTTCAACGAAAACCAGATCGACTTTTCGCATCAGAAGAAGATCCAATATGCGTGCGATGGATGGACGAAGCAAGCCGAGCAAAGCATGGACACTAGTACCGGATACGGCCCTACTCTCTTCGCCGAATGGTCGCAAGCCGACACAGACTGCGCAAAGCATCTCACCAACGTGGGATGGGGCAACCGATGGGAGGGCACCCTAGACTCGGGCGATCCCGCGACATCCGTGCTAACGCCGAGATGCCCAACAAAGAACAAGCAGTGCTCGTGTGCGCAAGCCAACGCGGACCCCAGCAAATGGAGCTCCGACTATAAGAAGTTCCTGAAGATGTTTGCCGAGGCGCAGATGCACAGCTTCGAGAAGGGCTGGGGATGGTGGTACTGGACGTGGAAGACGGAGAGCGCGCCGGAGTGGTCGTACGAAGTGGGTCTCAAAGCCGGCGTGCTGCCGGCAAAGGCGTATTCGCGCGACTTTAACTGCGACACGGATGTTCCTGACTTTGGCAAGAATGGCCTGCCAGAATATTACTGATTGTGGAAATGCAGTGCGGGCGGACTGTATGATTGTGAGGAGACGGCCCAGGTTGTATATATGGCCCTGTGATTTAAGCGAGCAAAGGTGATTTTCGGCATATTATATAGCATTGCACATTTACACATGCAAGATGAAATGGTATAATGCAGTACGGATATACAGGACAGGATATAGAAGATGGTACATGGAGCACAATATAGGACACAACATAGGTATCATGTGAATTACAGCCACAATAGATAGAAATCCGTAGGAACATTTTTGAGTCCATTACGGCAGCAAGGGGTCCGCAAAACTATAACCATGCATGTCTATATATGTGCCAAGCTGACCTTAACACGCCCTGCTGTTGGCCGAAGTTCATCCAAGCTTCCAGCCTGTGGAGCGAGTCTGCTCGGAGTTCCGTGACCTTGCAGCCTTGTCGTCATCGCCTGTTAGCATCGGCGGGCTCCGGTCTTCTCGGCCGCCCATATTTTTTTTTTAAACGGGCCGGCCAGTTGACTCTTTGGGCTTTAGCCCGTGTCAGACGGGATTAGAGTCTTCCCTTTCCAGGGTCGAGTTGAAGATGCAATAAGGCGCTGTTTTTGTAATCAATGACTTGAGTGAGCTGCTTGGATGAACTTCGTATTCGCATCTTTGTACGCCATTGCTTTGTTTCTCCACTATATGCATGTCTAGGACAGACTGACGGGCAGGCGGGTGTTTTCTCTTGTTCTCGCGAATAAGCCAAAGCCGAGATTTATCCCCGGCCGTTAAGGCCCGGGAGATATTTGTCAGGGACCTGCCCGCCCTTTCCTTGCCCAAAAAAAAAAAAAAAAAAAAAAAGTTCATCTCGCGCTTCGGACGTAGTGCCGAACCCGGGTGGGCATTAATGTAGCCACTAAAATTTCGGTCCGCGAAATGTTGCCTGCCCTGCCGCTGGGTTTGGGAAGGCAGCTAAGGTAAGCTCGAGGAATTTAAATTGCCGTTTCTCCTTACATTATTGCTGTCCTGTGATTTCATCTTCCGTACCCGCACGCAAATCTTGTGGTTTGGGAGCTACGTGATCGCCGGTGGTTGACTACATCACCGCGCTCAGTGACGTCTCCATACGGCATTCCATTCGGCCGACGCCGGACAGCTTCTCTGTTTTTGTCATATTTTCGGTGTTTTCTGGCCGGGCGTCGGATTACTCCTGCATCAAGGTGGATTTGACAACAGTTTTTCTTCAGCCGATGGCCGCTCGGATATATCGTCCATTATACTCGCTATAAAAGCTACCGGACTCCTTCTTCAGCCAGTTGTCGCGTCTCATCATTGCTTATTTGAGTCGGCGCTGACAATGGCTACGGATCTGGAAAAGCAGCAGCCACCTGCGGCGCACGACGCCCCCTCCGGCGCCGCACCGGATCAGCGACACCACCAAGACGGGCCGGACGAAGCCGCCCACAGCGCACCGCTCACCCTCAGCTTATCGCACTCGACGGAGCACTCGGCGGAGTCTCTCGACAGGATCCGCTCGCAGAACGGCTATGGCGTGGACGATGCGAGCAAGGAGCGGCGTGCCGCGCCGCATGCGCAGGACAAGGACCCGTATGAGGTCGGCTGGGATGATGGCGCCAATGATCCTTTGTGTCCCTGGAGCTTCAACAAGGGAAGGAAGTGGCTTATCATTTCAATCCTCTGTGCTGGAAGCTTTACTGTGTACGTCATGTTATGTTGCTACTATGTCAAAGCCCGCTAACAGTGTATGTATAGAACCAACATTAGTTCCGCCTACACATCTACCTACCAGCAGATGGAGGCCGAGTTTGGCAACTCACGCATCGTCTCGGTCCTCGGCCTCTCCTTCTTCGTCCTCGGCATAGCCTTCGGCCCCATGCTATTTGGCCCCCTCAGCGAGTTCTACGGCCGCCGCCCAATCTACCTCGTTGCGTGGGCCGTCTTCGTGCTCTTCCTCTTCCCCGGCGCCTTCGGAACCAACATCCAGACCATACTCGTCGCGCGCTTCTTCGGCGGCTTCTCCGGCAGTGCGTTCCTCGCCGTCTCCGGCGGCACCGTCGGCGACCTGTTCCAGCGGCACGAGCTGCAGGCGCCCATGGTGCTCTTTTCCCTGGCACCGTTCATGGGGCCGACGGCCGGCCCGCTGATCGGCGGTTTCATTAACTACAACGTGAGCTGGAGGTGGACGTACTACGTCTTCTTGATCTGGACGGGCGTGCTGTTGATGGCCGTCATATTTCTCGTTCCCGAGACTTATCGTATGTGCAAGTTCGGATCTCTGCTTGTTCCCAATCTCTAACTTTGTATGCCAGATCCCATCCTTATTCGAAACAAGGCACGCGCCATGCGCAAGCGCACCGGTGACGAGCGCTGGGTCGCCCCAACCGAGAAGACGCAGAAGTCAGTCATCCGCGCCGTCGGGCTCTCGCTCATGCGGCCATTCCAGCTGCTCATCTTTGAGCCCATGTGTCTGAACCTGTGCCTGCTATCTGCCATGCTGCTCGGTATCTTGTACCTTTTCTTTGGTGCCTTCGCGCTTGTGTTCAAGACCAACTACGGCTTCAACTTGTGGCAGATTGGCATGGCCTTCATCCCCATCTGCGTCGGCATGTTTCTTGCCAGTGCGACGGACCCCCTTTGGCACCGCATCCGCAACAAGCTGGTGGCCGATCTAGAGCGCGAGACGGGCATTAAAGGCAAGGCCGAGCCCGAGTTCCGGTTGCCGCCAGCGGTGCTAGGTGCGGTGCTGGCGCCGGTGGGCGTGTTCATCTTTGCGTGGACGTCGTACCCGCACATTCCGTGGATTGCGCCGATGATTGGAGAGGCCGTTTTCGGAGCTGGGTGAGTTGTCTTTCCATTGACATTGTCATAGCAGTCGCTAACAAGATATATAGTATTGTTCTTGTCTACACTGGCATCTTCACGTTCTTAGTATGAGTGTTACGCAAATTGTATTTCAACCTCACATTGCTAACCATCGATAGGTCGACGCGTACCCTACCTATGCTGCGAGTGCCATGGCCGCCAACGCCTTTGTCCGCTGCCTATTTGCTACGGCATTCCCTCTCTTTGGCAACCAAATGTACAACAAGCTCGGATTTCAGTGGGCATCCACGTTACTAGCTTTTCTGCTACTG
This sequence comes from Lecanicillium sp. G3, assembly GCA_037575805.1. Classification (NCBI taxonomy): domain Eukaryota; kingdom Fungi; phylum Ascomycota; class Sordariomycetes; order Hypocreales; family Cordycipitaceae; genus Lecanicillium; species Lecanicillium sp. G3. Next base: position 607,931 of record JAZHPD010000011.1, on the reverse strand, counting down.
GCCATGATGCCGTTTCCCTACATTTTCTTCCGCTACGGGAAGCGAATTCGCATGAGAAGTCGGTATGCAAGCCGAGATTAGTGTTGTTAAGCTTCGTGTATGCTTCATCGTACATACAGGCTATGCAGGAGCTGGGTGGAAAACTTGAAAAATTCAGCATTACGATAGAAATGACAGATACCAAGTACATTTACCATTTTATATATACGCGAAAATATGATAGAGATTGCAAACTCATCTCTCCCAACATTGATCCATCTAATTGCTGGTCCTGAATTGGCTTTGCCCCTAATAGAGGGAGGCTTCTCCGCGCTTCAGCGCCGTGACCCACTGAGCGCCAGGCCTCCCGCCGCTTGGCACACCCTGAAAGCAGCTTCAGCCACATCACGACAGCTTCGTCTGCAGTTTCCATCTCATCTCACGCTGCGGCACTCACAATGAACACCGTGAACCAATGGCGTCGTCAATACGTGGGCGATACTGTTTCCGATGAATTCCTCCTCGGTGCCGCCGCAGGCTGCCTGGCCACAATCATATTGAGCTTCGTAATGCGCTTTGTGTCCGGTCTGCGCAATGTCTACAGTCTTGATCACTGGAAGCTCAATCTTCGCGCCCCAATCCAGCCAATGTGGATGAATATGGGCTTCTGGTACGTGCATCCTAAATACAAAACCTCTAGCCCTGCATTGCAGCTTCCTCTACGACGGCGCTGACAACATGGCCCCAGGAAAACACCACGCGGCGACAAGATCCAGTATCTCGACCAGGCCTGCGCTGCACTCCTCCGCGAGGTCCTCTGCACCGCCGGCCTCGTCACCGGCGACCCCATAGCCGAGCGGGAGCTTCGCCCGCGCCGCAGCATCTCCTTCCTCGACGTCGGCATCGGCTGCGGCGACCAGACGGCCGAGCTGGCCCGCGCGCTCGACGCCCCAGCCTGGGGCGGCTTCCGCTACGTCGGCCTGACGCTCGACGAGGCGCAGCTCGAGGCCGCGCACCGCCGCGTCGACCGCGAGGTGGCCCTCGCCAACCGCGGGCCAGGCGGCGCCAAGCTCTGGCCCGAGACCTTCCGCCTCTTCGCCGCCGACGCGGCCCGCCCGGAGAACTGGGAACGGCCCGTCCGCGCCATCGTCGACAGCGTCGCCGACGCGGCGTTCAAGGAGCGCTGGCTGTTGGCGCTCGACTGCATGTACCACTTCTCGCCGTCGCGGACGCCGCTGCTGCTGTACGCGGCGCGGGAGCTCAAGGCCAACTTCATGGCGTTTGACCTCGTCATGAACGACCGCGCGCTGTTTGCGGCGCGGGCGATGGCACGGGTGTTCGGGCTCATGACGGGGTGCCCGTTCGGCGCGTTCAAGTCGGAGGAGCAGTACGTGCAGGATCTGGTTGACGCGGGCTACGACAGGGACACGGTTGAGGTGCGCGACGTGACGGCGGATGTGTTTGGTGGGCTGGCCTCGTACATTGAAAGGCAGCAGCGGTCTCTGAAGCCGTATGGTATATCAATGGGGAAGTACAATGTCGCCAAGAAGGCGATGAACTGGGTTGACAAAACCGGTGTGCTGCGTGCCATCATTGTGGTGGCACGTATAAAGAGTAAATCATCATAGGCATACAGGGTAGCGTCGGAATCCAAAAGTCGTGAGTTCAATTTTTTCATTTACGTCTTGCTTTCAATGTAACGCAGTGGTATACTGCCAAGATAGTTGTCTAAATTAGTCCAATTATTGAAGTTGATGAACATATAGTGCCCAGGAGTACGTTGCTTCGTCGACGTCGGCTTGCGAGCGTGTGGCATTGATATTAAGAAAACTCGTCACATCTAGGCTAAGTAGGCTTGCTCTGGATAACCAGCTAAGGTTATCACAAGATCAAGCCATTTCTCCACTGCAATACCTTCTGTGACGATAGTCACAATTCCTTCGTCTTTTAACCTGCATGAGTGGCTGCCCCCAACTCCACCAGCGCGGTTGCGGGCGCAACAGGCACACATCAGGCATCTTTCCCCGTTTGAAGAGACCAGTCAGAAAGTAGTCCGGAATATATGCTTGATCAATGTGCTGCATCGGACGCGCCTCGCAAATCCACTGGCTGTTTGCACTCATACAAGCGATAGCCCGTACGGTCACCAAACAAGCTGCGTAGTCGCACAAACACGGAATCGCGCAGTGTGTCGCCTCATTAAGAGCGCGGCCAACTTCCTCGCTAACATTAAGCATCGGCGTATACTAATAATATCCTGCTGCATACGCAATTTCTTAATTAAATTGTTCAGCTACATACGGCTATGCACTTTGCAGTCGGTCAGCCAGGCCGCCGTCGCACGCCTCACGAAGTCAGGCAACCAACCACAGCGCAGAGTCCGGCAGGACGGGAGCCGGTTCCCTTCGCATGGCTATGTAATTTTAACAAGAAGGCGGTAATTTATTCCACTTGTAGCAGTCCAATTTAAACAGCTTGAATAGATTTCTTGGGGCGGAATGTCCCGCAGCGGTGACCCTTGATGCGGCCACCCAGTGAGGGCGTCGGGCTGAACGGATGAGGGGGCGAGTTGCTTTCTCTGCACGGGTTGAAGCCGAGGTAAGCGGGAGAGATGTAGTATTGCTTGTTAATGAGTGAGAATAAATTGAGTATATAAATGAAGTCTTGGATGGCTGGGCTGAGTGTGACTCGACATAGACAACGCTCTGGCTGAGACGACTCGATCAATATGACTTATTCCAATATATTGCGTTCAGAAGATGCCCAGATTCTTTTTTCCGGAGTGATATGCTATTATGCTTTGCTCTACATCCTTCATATCCTTATGAAACGTACTAGTAGTGGCTTTTACCGTGATCTGGAAAAGCAACTCGGTACAAGAAAGGCCTTAGGGCTACTCGTTTTCATCCTCGGCGTAACCATCACGCTAGCTTCTACGCCGGCTTGCGCCTACGCAATCATATCCTCTCAAGATGATGATCCTAGCTCTTCAATGTCACCAAACGCCAGAATATGCCTAGGAACTCGTGCCGTTCTCTGGACCGCGGAGTTGCCTCTTCTGGGTGACACCCAAGTCTACCTGGTCCACCACATTCTCGCTCTCTCATCTCTCTCAGTATTCTTGACAAAGAATCTTCCCATGAGACCATTATACATATTATATACGGGTCTTATTACAGAAGTATTTTCCAGCTCTAGAGCGTTTGTGCGTGGCGCAGCTCTTGATCGCAACAGCCCGGGGCTCTTCAACTTTCTCTCCGCAGCTAATGCGATTTCCATTATCATTGCCCGAGTACTACCGGCAGTTTACATCATATCAAACCAGATCATGGAACCAAAAGTTTCTGGCACGATGGGCTTTGCGTATCTTGGCGGCTTTGCTTTCTACATTGGTTTCCTCTGCTACATGGTCTACAAGCTATTCGCTGGACTGGGCTATATATCCTTTTCTTCAACACTACCAGCGCATATCCTCCTCATCACCGGGGGTACCAAGCGGCGAATTTCAATGTATAGCCTGTTTTTGGGCATTGCCATTGCTGCGACGAAGCTTTCGGCGGCTGTGCTATACGAGCGGGCGAACCCAGCGCCGCTTTCTCAAAGGGAAATCGCCAGTTTAATCACCACTGGCTTCGGTACTGTGATTGCCGGGCTATGCGGTGCCAAACTCATGAATGAGCCGCTATCTATTCTCGCTGCAAAGCGCACTGAAAAGCAGCCTACTGACGCTTCTTCCCCGTCGCCTGACACGCATCGCCTTGTTCCCTGGTTCACAGGCATATCTGTGCAAGGTGCCGTTCTGTTTTCCGCGCTCTTCATCTTCGCCAGCCCTCTCATAGGACTTGATGTCAATATTCGCCTTCTCTTTGGCGCAGCTGGGGTCAGTCTTCTCCTCGGGGAGGGAATTGGGCGTGTAGGCTGCTACTTTGCTGGATGCTGTGGTGCCACTCGCGCCGAAAGGTATCCGAAACTGCAGCTCCTGGCCGCGATGCTGAACTTGGGGGCCTTTCTATACTTGGCCACTGACTTTTCAAACAGCGGCACTTCGCTCTACGAAGCTGGCGCATCGGCCGTGCTCGCAAATGCTGCTATGAGGCTTGTGCTCAACCCGCTACGGGGCGACGCAGGAGAAAAGATGCTCAGTCCCGCCAGCACATTTGCTTTCGCACAACTGCTCTTGTCGACTGCGGTGATGGCGATGACCAAGGCCGAGCCGGAGGCGGACCCGGTAGCCTGTCTCTTGTCCGCAGGAGGAGCGGCGTGCACAAATCTCATGATTTGTCGAATCGTGACATTCGGGTGGATGTTGGTGGCTTCGCCATATATTCAGAGATACAAGATGGCCCAGATTGTGAGCCTACCAAACTTTGTCTATGCATTTAGCGCTATCGTTCTGATACTCGCAGGAACTAGCGACACTGGTGACGAGGTTGTGCAGTTGGCGCTCAGCGGCAGCAGTGGTGAACCGCTATTGCTGATGAAAAGTCCGGGACTCTGGACGGCTGTAACTGTTGCTGCAGCTCTTCCCGTGGTTTTACTCAACTGAACTTCACGCTCACGCAGTAGCTGCTGGGTATCAACGATACGGTAGGTAAATTTACGTCGGAAGATTAAATATGTCCGTCTTCGGGTTGTCTTCTAGAAGACATTTGTTTATTCTAGAGTAGATGAGATATGCTTATATACAAACTTTTACACCGACTTGGTTGCCATCTGTGAGCCATGGTGACGAGGCTGCGTTTGCGCAGACAGTATGGTAAGCCAAATCCTTGTGGTAGCTCTTGAATGTGCTACATTACAGCAAGAGGACGAGAGTGAAGACTAGGCAGTTTCTGTACTCTGAGTTCAGCCTCGTCTATGGTTGCCTTCTTGGTTCAACTGCTGCCTAGCGACCTTGCTAGCTTCATACTGGATGTATTCGCGTCTTCATGGCAGGAAGTCCAGTGAACAACAGAAAACAACTAAAACGATGGTAAAAAGGAACCGAAGTGAAAAAGAGAATAAAGTATAACAATAACAGTAAGCCAAACTAGACAGATTGTGAGAAAATCTGATCATTTTGATCTTGTCCTTGGCCGAAGGATCCAGCCCCTCAAGCCACGATGGCACAGCCTTGCCGGCTGCCCTACGCAGCTCGGTGTTGACTCATCGCCGTTGCTCCTCCTCCAGCATAAAAGGACTTTCGGCCAAACTTTTGAAACACATTTTTTTTACCCTTCTTTCAACGCCACATACGTAGATATTCCCTTCATCATGGAGGCCACTACCGAGACCCCTTGGTTCCTCAAGAGCACTCGCCCCGTATGGTTCCCTGAGCACGTGGCCTTCACGCAGTCCCAACAGGACTTCGCCAAGTTTCTCACCGGCGAATTTCTGACGCTGTCTACTTCTAGCGAAGATGAGGACCCTGTGATGGTGGAAGATGTATCCAGCCCGAGCGCTGATACCAAAGTGAGCCCAAACCCGTTCTTCGCCAGTCTGCACAGCCACGACGTGGATGCACACAGATGGGCGGCTGCGGCTGGCAAGGACGCGAATAATAAGACTCTCACGGCAAATGGAGATCTCACAAACATCTCGACCAACGACATCCTCGTTGATCTCTTCCACGAGCTGACAGACAGCATCAGCGGTGAGCGACTAGTCATCGCCCTCGATAATGCCTGGAAGGAGAACCCCCTTGCCACGCTCAAAGTCATCTTCAACTCTCGATCCATTCATCTGGGCAAGGGTACGCGCAAGGTGTTTTACCGCGCGGCTGGCTGGCTCGCCAAGAAGCACCCTCAGACGCTAATTGCCAACCTCGTCTGGCTCTGCCGGCCCGTCATCGAGAAGAAGAAGGCAAAGGAGAACGAAGACGACTTGGAGGTTATCACTGCAGAGAAAGAAGAGGACGATATCAGCCGATTCGATGTTCTCTATGGCGTCTCTCACGGCTACTGGAAGGATGTACTGAATATGCTTGCCCTCGCTGTCAACAAAAAGCTGGACCCCGTTTGCGACCCAGCTGACGTGCTCAACGTCGAGGACGCCTTCACAAAACAGATAGCAATCAAGAACAGAAAACAGGCGAGAGGAGACGGGAACATTCCGACCAGCAGAAAAGGCCGCAAAGCAGTGAAGACACAGGCGCGAGCCCAAGCCGCCAAGCCGGCATCACTACCCGAGAGCGACAAGGTTTCGCCCGAGGAGAAGAAGAGACAGCTACGCCATTGTCGTCACAAAATTGCAGTCGAAGCGTTTGAGAACGATCCATTCTACCGCGCGTTTCACATTGCCACGGCGAGATTGTTTGCCGAGCAGCTTCAGAAGGACATCAGCGCTCTGCGAAGCGGCGATGCCGAGGCAAAAAGGACCATCTCGCTGTGTGCAAAGTGGGCGCCCTCCGATGACCACTTCCACGAGCGACACACCTTTGTGATCAGCTCCATTGCCGAGATTTTGTACCCGCGTTCGCGTGTAGACGTTGTCAGCCCCACAGATGACCGCGAGGTGTACCTCCGCCATGCGAGAGAGCTTTACCGCCGCGATGTGTCGACTCTACGCAAGCACCTAGACGTCGTGGAGCGAAAGATCACAGCCAAGTCTTACGATAAGATCAACTACAGCAAGGTGCCATCGCTGGCGATGGACGCGTACAAGTCCCAGTTCATAAAAAACGACACAGCACACTTCTGTGAGTATCTCAAGAACCTCGCAGACGGCAAAACCACCATCTCCGGCGCAACGTTGTTGCCATCCACCATCATAAGGCAAGTCCGCGAGGCACGCTGGCAATCCGGAAGGGAGTACAGCGAGGACCAGCTACGGAACATGCGCCCACAAGACGTTTTGAAATACCAAATTCGTCGCGCCGAGTCCGCGGTCGCGAATGCACAGTGGAAGAGCTTGGTAAACCGCATCAAGGAGTCCGGTGACTTAAATAGCTCTATCGCCGTCTGTGATGTGTCGGCGAGCATGACTGTACGTATTGCGTCCGACGGCACTACGGCGATGGATGTTGCCATTGGCTTGTCCATGGTGCTCGCTGAGACGGCCAAGCCGCCCTTCAGCGGCAGCTTCATCACCTTCTCCAGCAAGCCCGCGGTCGTCAAGCTGAACATGAACGCAACTCTCGAAGAGAAATATAAGGCAATGGAGCGTGCTCACTGGCAAATGAACACCGATTTCGTCAGTGTCTTCCGCGACCTAATCCTCCCCGCCGCCGTGAACGCCAAGGTCGCGCCCGCTGACATGGTGAAGCGCGTTTTCGTCTTCAGCGACATGCAGTTCGACCAGGCTGAGTCCAGCCAACACGAGAACAAGGGTAACATGTGGCAGTCGTCGTACGGCAAAGTTCAAGAGATGTACACGGCCGCAGGCTATGACATGCCTGAGCTGGTCTTCTGGGACCTGGCGGCCGCGTCGCACCCGAGCCCGATCCAAGCCTCGCTGACACCGCCGGAGGGTGTGTTGGCGGCTACGAAGCCCGTCACGGCGGCGGACGTAGGCACGTCGCTGGTGAGCGGATACTCGCAGGCCATGCTCAAAGCGTTCATGGAAGGAGGGTCGTTTGACAACAGGGAGGATAAAGATGAGACAGCAGAGCAAGACGTCGTGATGGTGGAGGATAGTGACACTGACGACGTGGTTGTCAATGTTAATAAGGCTGGCAGCAAGATGACGCCACGCAAGCTGGTGGAGAAGGCGATTGGCCATGCAGCATACAGAATGCTCGCAGTGTACGACTAAGTTTGCAAACGACATACCTGGAAAGTGTTGCCGAGGCTGGGTTTATTGATGTAACATTGGAAATCCAGTCCTCCACTCGTGCTGGTCCCCGGATCCCCATGATACCGGTTTCTCCAGGAGACCAGGCCTATCGTGTGTTCATCGGAACCATCGAGGTTCAACGGCCAAAGCTGCGAGCACAGATTAGCTGATGTCAGGATATTATTATAAGACTACTTAATAACAAAAGGGTTTTAAAATGCGCGTGTCATTTTAGTGAGATTAGGACAAGTGAACTTTCCTGCTGGAGAAGCAAGGTCAGATCGCCAAGGCGAACGCCAAGCCACAGGTCTAAATAACCATAATATGTCAAAAGCTGCTGACTTGGCTGCGACAGGGGGTTAGGGAAGCGAGCAGCACAGCCTGTTTTGGGACATGAGCAGGAGGCTTATTTTGAGCCTCTCGCACTATCCGTGTACATTTCATCTGGGCTGGACAACGCATGTCCGAGGGTTGTTGTTGAGCATGCGCGGATAGGGGGAGCGGAACATACGAACAGGCCAAGGAGCGCTATCGACTGAGGTACGTTGCAGTCACTGCCACTGTAATCGAATCCTATTCAATATCCCATATGATGAGGCCGAGTGCAAGCGTAAGTGTAAAAGATAGTGAAGAATGTAGTCTAAGTCCTGTTATCATGACCCAGTGTAATGCGAAATACTCTTATCCACAGCGGCAGTACTCGGTCCTCGCAGGGATGTTGTGGGTGTGTATGAAGGCTGAATGGATACCAGAGAGGCCCACGGCTGGCGCGCGTTGGCAATAGTGAGCCTATGAGAGTAGGAGAAAACGAACGAGATGTGCGTATGAGATCGCTTGTTGAATCATTCGTTGGGTATGGGAGCTGATACCGGAGTTGGGTTTCTCCTGCTGGCGAATTGGCGACGCACTTTTCTTCGCCGTCGGTTTCCCATCTTTGCCGCCCGGCGTGTAACACCAGTGAGTTTTATTCTGTTATCGGCCGCGTTCTCCCATTCGTAACTCGCCTGCGTTGTAACCCTTCACGCATTGATTTGCATTGCAACTCGGAACTTCGAACGTTGCGAAGCATTGCACATCAGCGGGGATTTTTGGGGAGGATTGCGCGTCCCCTCAGGTCAACCGGAAAAGTTTGGTCGCAAAACCTAGCGGCCACTGTGGCTGTACCATTAGAAAGGAAAGGGAAGTACCGTACGAACCACCGACGTGTATGTATCAACGAAGACGTCAATTTGTTGCTACAGCAGTGGAGAAGGCCAAAGAGGCTCTAAATCGTAGCATCCCGCTGCATCTAGATAGATCAGCGATGTGCTACACCCCTTATAGCACAGATTGTCGTGGATATTTTCTGGGTCGCGTGTTTTGTGTGCCTGCGAGACGCAGCGCCGTACAGGGAGCAAGACAGGAGGCGAGCTGATGTCGCGGCCGTGGCCAGTCGGCTTTCGCTGTTACGCAGCCTTTTCGTGCGGTGGTGGGAATAAAGATTTTAAACTTTGATCACACAGATCCGTTCCAACTCAGGGGAGAGACAGGTGGTTGTGAGTGTTTGTGTGTTAGAAGCACGACGGGTTTGGTTGATGATTGTGGGTATTGTTGTTTTGTTTCGGCTCTTGTGTTTAAGCGTAAGAATGTTCAGCTCACGCCAGTGAAAGTCAAAACTTTGTGTACAGGAGTGCATGTAGTATGCGGTCCGCAAAGTGGTTGCCTGCCTGTGTCAGGGGAAGCAGGTACGCACGTACGTGACGGAACGGCGAGGTATTCAATATTATGCGTGGCCAACGAGACCGCGTAATGGCCTGAAATGCGTTAACGGGCGGGATATAGGAAGAAACGGGAGAAGCATCTGGTCAGCATAGATTAAGCCACACACTTGCCTTTGGGCCTGCATTTGCGCTGCAGCCACAGAATCCCGAAGACGAGGTAGAAGTAGATTAAACCGTTTTTGCAGTATCTTGCATGAACCAAGGGCAGAGAAGGCCAAATAACATTATCCCCACATGTGCTCCCGAGTGTCGTACGCGCATGCAGCATGAGATGTTTGACTTGACCGCAACGACATACCCGGCGACGCCGGTCATTTCCCCTTGACGCGATTTAATGCCCTCTGGGGAAGAGCCCGATTCGAGGCCTTTTCTTCTCCTTTGCTACAACCCTTGGTGCCGTGCTGTGTGACCCGGCACCCTCTCGAGGGCACAAGGAAAACACGGCCGACAAGCCGGCCGCTGTCACGGCACAGACGGAAACAGCACAAGCCGGAAAAGCAAAATCGACAAGGGCAGGCATGTCGCCAAATCGGCCCAGGGCCATCCTGGTTTTTTCTCCAAGCCATGATTACCATGACAGGTAATAAGCAAAGGCCGAGCAGAGCCGCAGCTAGACAGGGGGCTGCGTGGCGTTGGGCGACGATGAATGGACAAGGGCCAAAAATAAATTTTGGAAGCTCCTTGGCAAGAGACGAAAAGGGTAACCCGAAGGACAGCGCTAAGAGAGGGGTGCCCAGAATGCAAGAGAGAAGAGCCCGGGGTTGGATAACGCCATGGTGCAGTGTGCCTGGGCGGCGGGCGCTTGGGGCTGGCCTCTAATGAGACGACATATCCCGCACTGATGGCTCTCTTTACTTTGCTTTCATTCGTTTCTCGCGTGGTCCTCGCGACAGACCGCTCAGTTTTTGTCTTTTCTGTGAAAAGCAATTGATGGACATCCCCGGGATGCGATCACCGGTACTAACCCGCGATTTGACCCCAGGCCCGGACGCCGCGACGACGGCCCAGCGTTGCAAAAAAGAGTTGCCACGGCCCCAGTAAACTCGAGCACGAAACTCCATCGTGAAAGTGGAATATGGACCACCGCAACATGGCTCGTATCCAGTTTTCTAGTTTAGCTCGTCTGTCCTGTAAGACTTTGCTGCCCAATCACGCCAGCAACGTTTTTCTTTCGCTGCCGTCTGTGCAATTGTGCCAAAGCAGGATTGTCGTGCATTACGGCCAAGGCCACAAAGCCCACAGTGGCCCGAAGGGTGTGTGGGTTGTAGGCTATCGGTGTGTATTTTCCGACCAATGCGTGCCTGTAGTCGTTTCTAACAAGGTGGCAAATAGAAGGGCCAAGAGGGCGAGGCAGGCAGGCAGGTTATGCTAAGGAGGAGAGGAGCAGCGTTGTATTTCAAGACCCAATATTGAGCGCTGTTGATCCTAGTGATGTTGCAGTGAGTGTGACTGAAACTGGGCCTAGCCATCTCTTACCCGCTCCCGACTAGGCGTCGGGATATTTCTAGACTGTTTGACTAAATGATCAGCGGTGATTGTGCATGGAATATATCGAGGTCAAGACTGGGATGCTGACTGCCGAGCCAAGCCCCAGAAAGCAAGGAACAGGGACACGGAACAAGCTGTAGGGGAACGGAAACAGGGAATCTGTGTGTAGGAGGTGATTGGGCAAGACTGGGCTGTATTTCCTTTACTTCAACTTGCCTGCCTTCCCTTTCTCTTGTATTGCAGGGCGAGGATGTATGATGCTGTTGAGCCAGGCGGCCGAAACAGCTGTTCCTGGGGTTATCGGCGACATCTCGATGAACAAAAGGCACACATCGGTTTATCCATCGAATTGAACAGAGGTGCGAGGATTGCACAAGATGGTCGTCATTTTGACAAAAGCTACGGAAGCGGAAGATACCCCAACGCCGGCAAGTACGGTATGTATGACGGCCAACTGCTGTCAACGTTCAGGGGCCTCCGGAGAAGGGGCTGACTGGGGAGAGTGTCTGTCGGACGGTGAAACGCACAGACGAGCCATTGAGAATACTGCAGAGTTTCGTCACAAGGGAGCAAAGAGGGATAACAAAGGGGAGGGTTGCTTTGGTCCTGCAACGCAACCCATACCTAGCCAACGTGGCAGCGATTAGCAGCATAGATACACCGCCAGGCACCTGGTTATCTTGCTGGAAAATGATACGTCGCAAGTGAATGCAACCCGACGCAGAGCCGGGCCGGGCTGCGCTCGAACAGACAATCACAATTCGTCTGTAAGCCCGCTCATCGCGACAGTGTCCTGCAGATGGATGGGTGAGCTGCGTTGCTTTCGAGACTTGGTGATGGGGAATCACGTTGCGCAGGGGATTGGCTAGTGGTTGTAATCGCGACCTTTCCACACTAGAAAAATAATGACGAATGGGGCCACTATTCACATCATGCAGAAGCAAGTTCAATAATTCAGTGGTGATGACGGCCAATGTAGTCATGATCCGGCTTGCAAATAGTGAGACAACATATGAGTGGGCGGCGTAGTTGGTGGTTGGTTAGTTATACAGGCACACGGGCTGCTGGGACTGGGCTTGGGCGTGTCTCATCACGTGTCTCCGGCCTGGCACTGAGGCTTGCCTGGGCGTGCGCCTCAGAGTGGCTGGAGCACACAACTGGCATTTAGAATATCTTGTCCTTGGTAAGGGTTGTGTTCACCAAACAAACGGCTTCGTATTCATTCATCATGCCCGCGATTATTCGCAGTGAGTAATTCCATCGTGCCCCTTGGCCATGATTACAGGAGAAACTGAGACCAATCTCGTACAGATAGGCTTTGCATCGCCTCAGCACGGAGCGGGAGGGGCGAATGGAAATGATTAGAGGACCTCGAGTCAACCCAGTTCATCAGCCAACCGTTGCAGTCCCGGAGACGCTTATTCTTCCCGTTCGCCACCAAGGAACCGAGTCTGTGGCTCCCAGCAGAGCAGGCCAGCAGCCCGCTCGCCCGCACACCACGTTTGGGAAACATGGGACACCACACATAACAGATAGAGCAGAGCAAAGCAGGCGGCGCACGCCTCTCATCACGCCACACCCCCCTCCCCTGCTATCTTTAAGCTCCCCTCTCTCGCAAGCCGGATTTAGCTGCACACCGTGACGGCGGCGCGGTGGAGACTTCCGGCCGGCCTGCCGCGATCCAGGACCACCACGGACTCTAGAGGAGCTAAGACTCGACTAAAGCGATAAAAAAAAAATGGCCGGCGGAAAGTAAAGAAAAAAAAAAAAAAAAACGAAAGAAAAGCCCACTCTTATCAGGAAGCAGCAGCGAAATCGTTGAGCTCATCCAATTGGGTGTCTGGCACGCTTCCAAGTTCCTCGCTCCTGCTTGCGCAGGCTCTCTCTCTGCTTTGCCCACCATGGACGAACCGATGATTACCAAAAGATGGAACCCGCAAGCAACCCGCCCGCACACATCAAGGTCATCGGTGGCAGTGTCAACAACAGAGTGGAAAACTTTTTGCTCTCTTTTGCCTCTCGGTATTCCTCTCCCGGGTGACCCGTCCTTTCTTGCGCCCGTCAACTCGCCATGGCGGCCTGGCATGCAACTGGTCCCTGCCACCCCACCACCTCGGGACTTGGCCTGGACTCGCAACCAGCGAATTATTAAAAAAAGAATTATTATTGTTTTTAAAGTATTTGTTATGCTCGCCCTTCTTGGTCGTATCCGGTCACCTATTTATTCTCTTGGTGTTCAGACCCGATTTTATTGTCTTTAGCCAAGCTTTCTAATCATGGTTGGGTGGAATCCTGTCTGCTCCCTTCCTTTTCTCTCTTCAAAACGACCTCTGGCTCCCTTTCCACACCTCTTCTCTCTAGCCAGAGAGACTGAGACCTGTGTCAAGACACCAAGTTGATCCAAACTTCATCGACACTAGCGCCAACCAAGAGACCATGGCCACGCCTCCCAGAGACGACAGTGCCAATCTTCAAGTTCGCGGCGATGGCCTCGCCTCGTCCGCCGCCAGCGCGCGCAAGGGCAAGAAGCGTGTCGGCTGGCATTCTGCAGGTGACAGCCTAGGTGGTGCGTCCTCAAAGGACTTCCTCCTGTCGCCTCGCTCTCCTCGATCCGAGACTGGCCAGCTGTCCGACCTGTCGACGCCGTCCCTGCAGGGGACACCTATGCACACGGGGGCCCCGGACGCAGTTGAGCTCACAATCGCCTTGTCCAAGATTCTCTCGGGAGAGGACACCAAGGGCAACGCTTCTGCCGCTGGCTCTGCCCATGCATCTGCTGGGGGCAGCGGTACAGCCAGCGGTGGCCAGCGCTCGCCCGAGGCCACCACCACCCAAACCCAAACGGGGCCGCTCCCCGAAATTCACTACATCGACACCACTCCTCCGGGCTCGGCTGCACAGACCGCAAACCTTCTGCGGCCCCCGAGGCCAGTCTTGCGCCGCAACACCAGCTATGACGCCCCGAAGGAACGCGAAGAGGCAGACCTGGCGGAGCAAAAGGCCAGCCAGCGACAGGTCAAGTCCATTACCGACGCGCGGCAGAGGGCTGATCGCCTTGCAATGTCAGTGGGAGGGTACTCGGCCCCAGTGTCGAGGCGGAACTCTGGTGAGCTCGAGGCTGCATTCCATCCGCTGCTCGAGGACTCAGATGATCGAGGCGAGTGGCTGGGTCATGACGATGTCAAGTCCCCGCCTGGCACTTCACATATCAGACATCGGACCCCGCACTCATCACGGCAGCCCACAGACAATCATAATGTCGCAGAATCGCTAGTGCTGTCTCACGCCATGAAAGCCAACAAACCCGACTTCTTTCATCGACACCATAAGTCCAGCACCTCTGGCACTTCTACCCCCATTACCGATGCCCACGACTATGTTCCTCGTCCCACCAAGTATCGCGGCGGTATCCTATCTTCCTTGCTGAAGCTCTACCAAGATGATACGGGAGGGCAGCACAGCTCCAACGCCAGCATCTCCGACTTCAACTCTACTGCAACCACGCCTGTCGTGTCCCCGCGTCCCTCGCCGCCCAGTTCCAGACGTCCTTCCATCTCAGGCACCGGCACCAAATCACGCCCTACCAGCGGATTGTTTTCCTACCACAAGTCGCAATCATCGACCTCTTCACTCGCCCTTACCGAACTCCTCAAATCCTCTTCGATGCTCGCAGTACCCGTCTCTCGCCAGATCTCGGAGCAATGGGATCACAAGATCAAGAAGGAGAAGAAGCCCAAGAAGGAGCAGCACCGCATCACGGTCCACATCGCAGGCATCATTGCCCGTCATCGCTATCTCATGAAGCTATGCCGGGCTCTCATGATGTACGGTGCCCCGACGCATCGTCTGGAAGAGTACATGACCATGTCTGCTCGCGTGCTGGAGATTGAAAGCCAGTTCCTCTATCTCCCATCCTGCATGATTATCTCATTTGACGACAGTTCCACCCATACCACCGAGGTCAAGCTCATCCGCGTGCCCCAGGGCGTCGACCTGGGAAAGCTACGAGACGTTCACAACGTCTACAAGCACGTCGTGCACGACAAGCTCGGCGTGGAGGAAGGGACTAAGCAGCTCGACGAGATCATCAACCGCGACAAGAAGTTCCCCGTCTGGTTCAGAATCATTGTCTACGGCATTGCTTCTGCCAGCGTCGGGCCGTTCGCCTTTGAGGCTCGCTTGATCGACATGCCCTGTGCATTCATTCTCGGCTGCATCGTTGGTATTCTTCAGCTCGTATTTGCCCCCAGCAACGAACTCTACGCCCATGTCTTCGAAGTTTCTGCCTCCATCATCACATCATTCCTTGCTCGAGGGTTTGGCTCCATTAACGGCGGCGAGCTCTTTTGCTTTTCAGCCCTTGCCCAGAGCAGTATTGCTCTAATTCTCCCCGGTTACATTGTACTGTGCAGCTCACTCGAGCTGCAGAGCCACAACCTCGTCGCCGGCAGTGTGCGTATGGTATACGCACTCATCTACACTTTGTTTCTCGGTTACGGCATTACCATCGGAGCTACTTTGTACGGTATGATGGACGCCAACGCCGCCAGCAATACCCACTGCAAAGATCCTCTCTCTCGTCCATGGTACATGATCTTCGTCCCAGCCTTTACACTCTGTCTTTGCATCGTCAACCAGGCCAAGTGGAGACAGATTCCTGTTATGCTTGTCATGGCTATTGCTGGTTACGCCGTCAACAGCTACACGAGTCTTTATTTCAAGGGTAACGGTCAGATCTCCAACATGCTTGGCGCCCTGACTGTTGGCATCCTAGCCAACTTATACTCTCGACTCGGTCGACATCTTGACGCTGCCTGGCTCAACATAAAAGACTGGTGGAAGAAGCACATTGTTCGCCGGTATTTTGCGAAGCGTTCCAACAAGTCGGACACTTGGACTGGAGCCATTTCCGACGCCGAATCCGCCACAGGCGACACGATTGAAAAGGAGAAGAAGGAGGCTCGTCGCAGCGTCGGCTACTCGCTTGCCGCCGCCGCCATGTTGCCAGCTATTTTCGTACAGGTTCCATCTGGTCTTGCGGCTGGCGGCTCTCTCCTTGCTAGTATCACGTCTGCCAACGAGGCCACAGGCAATAGCACCAGAACCAAGATCGACACATCGGCAGCAAGTCTGGGTGGAATGGACAACACTGCATTCAATGTTCTTTTCCTGGTTATCCAGGTCGCCATCAGCATCAGCGTCGGCCTCTTCATGAGTGCACTTATCGTGTACCCGCTTGGAAAGCGCCGCAGTGGACTTTTCAGCTTCTAAACATCATCACCATCATCATTCTGATCTTTTAATTACCAATTTGGGGACGACAGGACGAGCAGCGAAACATATTTGCGGCGTTTATTCTTTTTACCATTACCATTTGAATTTGAGCGAATATCAGTTGGGAAAATCAACACCTTAGCGTGCACGCCTTGCTTTTTTCACAAACACGACTCTCTATCGGTCAGCTGCATTGAGTTTCGGCAACGATACCACGATGTCGTGAAGGAGTATATATTTAAAAAATTACTTAATAGCATCACTACCAGCGAATGATTTATGTTTACACTCAGCTACTGTTCCATCTACTGCTTGACTGTGAATTCGGGTGACAGGTGCCATAACTTTGGCTTGCAATCCTTACAGCTACAACCCACACATGGCTACCAAGATCCTGGGGATCGGCTACTGGCCTGAAAATTGTCTGTCCGAGATCCTGCGTTCCTGTCACCGGGAATTTTGCGCCCTCTCACAAATACTGCTATGCAAAATGTGAAAAATACTCCTCGCACAATCCTTGTCAGCTCCATCCTCGCACTGGATTGCACTCCCACGTGGCGGCAGCTATCCCAAAGAGGTCTGGCGAGACAGCACCAGCTCCGACACACACCCCAGGAACCTGAACGGCGGCGCACCCTGCTTCAACGTTAGTGCATTAGCTAGTCCGATCGACTAGTTAGCTGACAAGGATCGTGGTGGTGTGAACAGCGTTCGCTCAAGAAATGCAACTCTAGGGCGCTAGGCAGCATGTGAGACCTGGGTGGGAGCTGGGACACAAGCCCCTTGTCGAAGATTGGGCGCGGCAGGAATGTTGTCTCTGATTCGGATGCAAGCCACTTACAAGATAATGAGTCGACGGAGACTTTTTTTTTTTTTTTCTTTTTTTTTTACTCTTCTTTTCTCCTCGCCACCCGTAACCGAGGATGGGAAGTAAACGCGGAAAGTAGCGTGATAGGAGGATCTCGGGATCCAGGATTTACACGTCATCTACAGCGGCAGCAGCACACATGCGTAATGATATGCATATCAAAATAGAATGTCCGCGGTCAAAACTCTCCGCTCCATCCTACTGGCTGGACGTAGCCCGGATGTAACGAATCCGCACCGATAGCGCTTTGTAGCCACAGAATAACGTTTTTTCATGATGCGTTTATCCGACAATGTTTCTGGCTCACAGAGACAGATGCTTGGGGTCTTGGTACCTGAGGTGATAAAACAACTGCCGCGAGATAACGCCAGGTAACGAGACAAGGACATACGGCAGACCGTCTTGGCTGAACCACCCAGAAACCCATGGTCCACCTGTACCTGGAACGTCGCCACAAGACAGCCACGAACACAAACGGTCTCTTTCGAGATCCAGATTACATGGGTGCACACCCCAGGCCTAGGACGAGGTCGAATTCCAATACTTATTTCGTATTCATCTCACAGGCATATACACAGCGCAGTACACAGAAAGACAAAGCAGGTTATAAAACCAGTACCATGTGGACCTCTATCCATCCTTGGCCCGACAATCCGGGGCAAAGGGGAATTATTAATTATTCTCCTGCTAAGAATGCTGAGATTATCCATTTATATGATGTGCATCTGAGGGAGAGAAGCAGGGCAAATCCGAAGCGAAGGTGGCTGGCTTCGGTCAAGAGGATGGGAGGCTGAGACAAAAGGCAGGTTCTTTTCTTGACGCATCACAAATGTCGAAGGATGAGACACAGGCTGGATGACACCTGCCTCAGGATAAACTTGCCAAGCTACACTTAAGACCTTTTTCTTATCTTCTCCCTCTGTGACATGTGCTACGAAGAGACGTTGCGACGGGGCTCTAGGAGGTGTGGAAAGTGAAGTTGGGGGGCCTCACCAATGTCTTGTAAGTGCGCCTCCCGAAATCGGACGAGGGAATGACGAGAACGAAGACGTCACGTTGCTCGCATCATGCATCGCTGCGTTCTATTTTAATTCATTGGAGGTTACACACATGTGTAATAGACATAGTGGTTGGTATTACAGTTGCGGGCTGTGATGCAACCTCAGTCCCGCGTTGTTCTCTCTTCAAAACCCAATCGCCACCGCCACTTACTCCTCTCCGTCCTCATGTGCCGCCGTCTGATACTTCCACAGCTTCGCGTACCGCCCCTCCAGCTTCAGCAGCTCGAGATGCGTCCCGCTCTCCACAATCTCCCCCTTGTGCAGCACGAGTATCCGGTCCGCGCCCACTACCGTGGACAGCCGGTGCGCCACTGTGAACACCGTCCGCCCCTCGCTCAGCGCCCGTATCGCCTTCTGCACGCTCGCCTCCGTCTCCGAGTCCACCGCGCTCGTCGCCTCGTCGAGCACCACGATGCGCGGTCGCCGGATGATTACACGCGCAATCGCCAGCCGCTGCAGCTCGCCGCCGCTCAAGCGCACGCCGCGCTCCCCGATTCGCGATTTGTATCCGTCGGGGAAGCTCGCGATCTGCTCATGGATGCACGCCATACGGCACGCTTCGTAGACTTCCTGCTCGGTGGCGTGGGGACGCGCGTAGAGGAGGTTCTCCATGATGGTCTGGTCGAAGACGGAGGGGTCCTGGGGCACGGCGCCGAGGGCATCGCGCAGGCTTGAGAGAGTCACGTCGCGCAGGTCCTGGCCGTCGATGGTGATACCGCCCTCCGTGGTATCGTAGAAGCGAAAGAGCAATTTGAGTATGGTAGACTTGCCGGAACCGGTCTCGCCGACGAGCGCGATGGACTGTCCCGGTTCGACACGGAACGAAACGCCATTTAGAATCTGCCTCTCGGATCCGTAAGCGAAGCCGACGTCCTTGAATTCAATCTCGCACTTTGAGATTTGCAGCGGCCTTGCGTCTGGCTTGTCTTCAACGCTAGGCTTCGTTTGCAGGAGCTGGTACAGCCACTCGGCCTTGACGAGCTGTGAGGTTGTCTCGTGTAGCTGGTGGGCGAGCGAGCTCATGGGGAACGTAATCTGGTCCCAGTATGCCGTAAGAAGCACAAAGCTGCTGACCGTAGAACTCCCGTCGACGACGCGCGTCGCTACCATGTACAGCGCGACCATGTACCCAATCTCCAGGAAGATCTCCTGCGTGCCGTACACGAGCTCACTGATGTCCGTGTAGCGCCGTGTCGACATCAGGCTCTTCAACACAGCAGCATTATACCGCTTGTGCTCGTGACTGCGGCGGTTGTGGATGGCGACGGTGTACCAGTTGCTAATTGCGTCGAAGCGCACCTTGCTCTCCTCCTGGCTGCTATTGACGAACCGTCTCTCCAACCCTGCGGTGTACTTGTTGCCTTTATAGGTGACGTAGGTGTTTGCGACAGTTGCAAGTAGCACGACGACGCCGATTGAGGTGTCGAACTTCTTGCTGAGAACCGCCGCGGCGACTACTAGGTCGATGATGCGCGGGCCGAAACTGATGATTGAGTCGAGAATGTAGGTGATACTGGTGCCCTGCTCTATAGCTGTGATGACCTGGCCCGTGGATTTAGAGGTGTGGTAGTCCATAGAGAGGCTCATGACATGCGAGAATGCGAGAGAGTGTAGTTGGTACTGGGAGAACTGGGACACACGAGTGCGAGCAAGACTCTCTAGGGTGTTGATCGTAAGAGTTACGGGGAAGTTGAGAATGATGTAGATCGCAAGCTCGGTGAGTGGGATGCGGCCTGCGTAGTAAGCATCTCGTTGCGACGATAGAGCGATGGGATAAAGAAAAGGCAATAGACTCACCTGTACCCTGGTTTGCTGTCAGAGCATCGACAATTTTGGCGAGCTGTAGAGGAATAAACAAAGTGGTCAACCGCTCAGCAGAGATGCAGGCGATGAGAACAAAAAGCCAAAACTGCGCCAGCCGGTCCGTGTATGGGACAATGTGAGGCATGAAGATGAGGAAGCCCTTGAGGTATCCGATCCAGCCAACTTCCTTCAGCCGTTTTTGCTGCAGGAGCTTGATCTTGTCCTCCTCCTCGTCCTCCTCATCCAGGTCGTCATCTTCGTCATCTTCGTCATCTTCGTCATCGCTCGATTCGGCATCGTCGTCCCGGGGCGTGGAACCATACGCTACAGCAGTCTCTCCCACAGAAGCGCCAGAACCGAGGAGTGACTGCGTTTCTTCATCAGACTCGGCAACGTCCGTCTTTCCGCGGCGTAAGATGCAGGCACTATAGATGACGGCCACCGCCAAGGCGCAGATGCGCAGAAGCTGAGTGCTGAAATGCGCCGTGCGCCATTTATCCGCGTGGGGGGCAAAAACGCCCGCAATGAGCTGCACGACGTCGCATGTAGCAGCCAGTGTCCAAGCCGTAATGTACTTCCACCATGCCGGCGACTTGCTCTCCAGGAGCAAGATGCTGATGAGGGACCAGGCAAGCGAGGAAACCAGCGCGTAGGCCTATGGCTGACGGTTAGCATTGAAACCCGAGCTGTCTGCGTGTGGACGCACAATAACGGCAGTTGGTAGCGTGTAGTCTTTTTCCACTCGGCTCTGGGCATGATACAGTATCGACTCCGCAATCTGGAAGACGTTGACGTTAGCAAGCCATGCGGGTCCTCACGTTCACGATGCAACGCACAAAAGTCGCGGCCAGGATCGGCGACACCCACAGCAGGCGCCATCGCTGCTTATCTGTGACTACGAATGGCGAGATATGTGACCTGATGCTGAAGACGCCACGAATGAAGGGGACCAGGATGAACAGAGTCAACAGGGCGATGGGGTAGGCGATGTTGAGCGAGTCAACCAACCCGACTGGCTGCGCCATTCTGCCGCAGACGAAAATAGAAATAAAACCACAACAGACTCGGATGAGAGAAAAGATGAATGGTTTAGAAGTCACAAACCAACTCGATATACAGACTGGCGGAGGAAGAGATTTTAATCCCCGGCTGATGTTGGGAATTAACAAAGACGCTTGGACTTTAAACTGCCTCAATCTGTGCCGAACTGTTGCACAGCCTCCAGCGGCCTGAGTCACACAGGCAGCAGCCAAACCGGCATATGGCTGGGCGAGATAAAGTTCAAGGTACAACCGGCTACGTCTGCGACGATTCTCCTGTCATATGGCTCATTGAGCACGATACGCAAAAGAGCTGAGACCGACTAATTTAAATATCCATCGCTGCGGGGACTCGGAGAGTGATTCGAAGGGACGCGCAATCACTGCCGTCGGGTATAAGTACGCGTGACATGAAGATATTGATTGTAGATTATACGATGCGACTACTAAGTTACAGCTCCTCGAACAGCTCAGCGTCTCCTTCGAGGTTAGCAGCGTCAAAGTTGCGGATGAAGTCGTAGTAGAATGTCAGCATGTTCATGTGCTCCTTCATGTCGACGCGCTCGTCAATGGTGTGAATGCCGATAGTGGACTCGGGAGCGACAGGGGTAAAGCGGTAGATGTTGGGGGTGAGGTCTACGTTTGTCAGAGAGAGATACCCACAAGTAGAAAAATTCGCCCATCACTTACTCTGGTAGTGGCGTGTGTCAGTGTTGCCAGTCATGGTCTCGCCGACCGGCACAACGATGCCGTCAAAGGCAAGGTTGTACTGGGCTGTGCCGGAGAAGGTGTCCCAAACCTTGCCAGTCATCGGCGTGACGGGCGCGGGCTGTGAAACCTCGGCGGTCTTGATGGTGAGCTTGCCCTTCCAGTCAACTTCGTACTTGGCCTTGACCTTGTCGGCGGCGGACGCAGCACGCTTGCCGTCGGGCTTGTAGTTCTCGTCGCCGTCAAACGCCGACAGGGACAGGTTGTACTTGTCGACGATCGGCTGCACATACTCGACAATGTTGTTCAGCACGGCGGGGATGCCATCGTCAAGCGTAACACGGTAGTTGACGCCGAGCGTCGTCTTCTCCGGCATGGCGTTGATCTTTTGTCCGCCGCTGATCATGTCCACCGCCTGCGAGGTGCGCACCGCGAAGGAGGAGAAGAGGTCGTGCGTGTCAAGGTGCTCCGCGAGGCCCTGGATGTCGCCGGCGCGCACGCGCTTCGTGATCTCGGGGTCCTCGTCGGGCGAGTAGCGCGCCAGGCACGCCATGTGCGCCCACACGGGACTCTCCTTTGTGAGTCGCGGCGAGTAGGGCTTCGCCTCGAGCGCCTGCACAATCTCGGCGACGATGCCAATGCCGGTATGAGGGAAGGGCATGGAGCTGTGGCCGCCGACGACGTCGAGCTCGAACCAGACGTCGACGTGGCCCTTTTCCGTGACACTGGGAACCACGTACTTGACGTTGCCCATCGTCTTGACACCCGCGCCGCCCTCGTCAATGATAACGGCGACGCCGTTGTCGCCGTAGCGCTTGGTCAGGACGCCGGCAATCTCGCGGGCGCCGCGGTAGCCGGAGCACTCCTCGTCAAAGCCCAAAGCTACGATCACAGTGCGGCGCGGCTTCCAGTTCGTGTCGTCGAGCATCGTCTCGAGCGTGGACATGATGCCCGTGAGGCTGAACTTGTCGTCGCTGGAGCCGCGACCCCAGAGCCACTGGCCGTCGTAGTGGGCGCTGAAAGGCGGGTATTTCCATGTCGACTCGTCGGCGACGGGCACGACGTCCTGGTGTGCCATGAGAATCGTGGGCTTGAGCGACGGATCGCTGCCCTCGATCGTGTAAAGCAGGCCGTAGGTGTTGATCTTTTCGAGCTTCGCCTTCTTGTGCCTGTAGGTATCGGATTAGCTTACGCCAGGTTGTTGCACGGTCGCATTCCCAATTGAAGGGTCGGAGCGGCTTACATGGTCGGGTAGGTCTTCCTGATGACCTCGTGCAGCGTGTCGAACTCCTTCCAGCGCTCGTCTTCGCCAATCTTGCCGAGGTCATCGAAGCACACCGACGGCACACGCACAATGGCCTGGTGGCGCTTGACCTGCCTCTCGAGCGCAGCCTTGCCGCTGAAGAGCTTGGAGCTGTGTGGCAGGCCGTCTCCGGAAGGGTCAATGGCGGGCGGAAGGCGGCATTCCGAAATGACGTCCCTGGGGACGACGGAGCGAGCTGGGGTTTGCGCGACAAGTGCCGAGACACTGGCGGCGCCGGCTAGGAGGGCGAGCTTGGAGAATGCCATGATGCTGAGATTTCGTAGAAGAGACGAATTGGCTTGACGGAACAAAACTCGAGTGCAGCGTCGGAATCTCGAGGGGCGCCCCGGCTCCTTTCTATTAATTTATCTAGGCTAGGGAAAATCTTGGATAACGCGGGGAACTGCGAGAGGCCGCTGGCTAGCTCGGGACAGCGGCACGATACCTTGCGGGACCCGGGTCCTTTACCCGGAACCCAGTCCTGAATGGGCAAGCATACTGGGCGAGTAGGAAGCTGACGAGTTAGCCAAAGACAGTCGTACGGTGCCTCTTTGCAGAGTATTTATACATGGCAAAAGGCGCGGAGCAAGCTTTGCAACGGTAAGGGGGAAGCCGCGAATTTAACCGGTCTGGCGCTGTCGGTCTTCCTTCGCAGCCCAATTGACTGGATGGTACGCCGGCAACGGCTCCCGCACCCGGGAATTATAATGCCCAAGAATTATGGATTCGCACGCCACTGGTGGAACCTGGAGAAGGCCGACCGCGGGGTGCTTCCCACTGCGCCTTCGATTGGTGTCGTAAGAACAATATTCGATCTCGTGCATGCCGCGCCGACGTCGGGAGGAGGGACAACAATTAGCCGGCTGATGTAACGGCAGTTGATGTGATCGCTGCGCTTCGTATATTACTGCGTCTTGCAAGTCAAGGACAGCCAAAGGTCGAAGCCGATGCAAAGGCACATTCTTTCATTCGATTCAAACTGATGTGACGCTAAGCGACGCATTGATGATTACAAAAAAGACAAATGGGTCTGCAACCACTTGGTGGGCGGAATCGCAGCGATCCTTACTGAGTAAACGATCGCCAAAGTCGTGATTCAGCGACCAATTGCATAACATGCGGAAGGAAAACATGTACAATGATTCGCTCCACGGTTTAGCTACCCACATCGTCTTGCTGATGAATCATGCTCGCATCTCGGTAGCTGCCTCGCTTCTCGCATCCCATTGCGACGCCACGCTATGGTCCAGTGCCAGTTTATTCCGCAGGCCGCGAAGCTCTGCCTGACTTGCAGCACCACGAGGGCCGGGTGAGAACCAATTAATCAGTCGGTGACGGCCCAGTTGTTTTGACCCTCGCTGAGCCTCAAAGCTCCAAGCTTGTGAGAGCCTCACTGGCTGTGCAAGCGGCAATGCAAGACCAGCCAGTCGCGCGCCAGGTTTTACCACGCCCGGTCAGCCATTTGTCTCGTTTGTTATTCGTATTGTCTTTTTGGTGACCTACAAAATGTCAGTTTCCTTGCGAGCGTTGCCTTGCACGTATTGGTGTGCGTTGGGACCAACATGCTCCATAGTATCAGCATTGACGTTCTCCTGTGGTACCATTGGGACCTATATGGTCATTGGCAGCACGCTTCGCACGCAATGTCTCTCCTGTAGATATATTCCTTCTTCGGACACTCCCGCTCCGAGTTCCATTCCCACTGACACTCCTGGCCCAGCTTTCTTCAAACACACGGACGCTGCTTGGTTACGATGACAGCGGACGGACAGGCAGAGTTTGATGCTCGAGCCGAGACGTCGCAACAGCTGTCAAGACGACACGCGTCCACTTGTTTGCGAATCTCCGTCACTGAGATTAGCTGTAGCTAAATACCGTAGCATCGTCCGTAGTTTTTCAGAGTCTTGGCATCTGTGGCTATCTCGGAGTATACATCGCGATCTATCATCTTACATACTGATCTAAGTCGCTTTTTTGCTGTTCTTACGCGCGGTTTCCCCTTATATCCGAGTTTTCTCGTCAATTTTTGCGATACAACCCTACTTTGTCACTATGGATCGTACAAAGGAGGAGTACCCTATTGTCATCAATAAGCTTGTGTCAGACCTCAGCATCGACAACACAAGGCCACCGTTCCAGAATGAAGACGGATACATCGACTTTTCGCCCAACGACCCTGAGAATCCTAAAAACTGGTCCATTATACGCCGCACAGTCATCTCGGCCATCACAATTCTCATGGCTCTCAACGCTACCATTGCCTCCTCTGCCCCGAGCGCCGTCTCCGAATCCACACAGAAACACTTCAATATATCCAGTGAGGTTGCTGCACTACCCATAAGCGTCTTTCTCCTGGGGTACTGTGCGGGTCCGTTTCTCTTCGCACCACTAAGCGAGTTTTATGGGCGCCGCTGGATACTCATCCTCTCATGGGCGGGCTACACGGCCTTTACTGCGCTCTCCTCGTGGCCGCCCGACATAGCGGCTCTGCTAGTCGGCCGTTTCCTCACAGGAACCTTTGCCGCCGCGTCAATGAGCACTGTTCCCAGCATCCTCGTTGACATCTGGGATCCTGTGCAGCGCTCAACTGCCATGGCGGTATTTACATCTTTCGTCTGGACCGGCCCCGCTACCGGCCCTGTCATGGCCGGCTTTTTGGAGAAGGAAAAGGGCAACAACGGATGGCAGTGGTGTTACTGGACACTTCTCTGGCTTGCTGCTGTCACGCTTCTTCTATCACCCGCCATCCCTGAGACATATCCGCCTGTCATCCTCTCGCGCAAGGCAAAGGCTGCGCGGCAATCTGGACACTATATTCAGGCCGAGATGGAGGCTGGTGATCGCTCACTGTCCGGGGCCTACAAAATTGCGCTTACTCGTCCTTGGGTCATCCTCTTTGACACAATATCTCTTTGCTGTGCTCTCTACATGGGCATCGTCTACATGCTTCTATACATGTTGTTTGAGCTGTACCCCATTGTATTTCGAGAGCACCGTGGCTGGAATGCGGGCGTGGCCGAGCTACCACTCCTTGGTACTGCCATTGGCGGTGTAATCGGGGGTATCGCCGTAGTCGTTGATTCTGAACTTCGATCCCGCAAGATCAAGAGTGGGAAGCTCCGTGTTGAGGACATGACGCCAGAGGACCGCCTTCCGTTTGCCATGGCTGGCGGCGTCCTTTTCGTCGTTTCAATGCTTTGGCTTTCCTGGACAGCAGAATACGAGTATGATTTTTTGACCCGGACCGAAACCTTGTCTACTTATACTGACCTGGCTCTGCAGTTCTGTGCCGTGGATCGTTCCAACCATCGCTGGTGGCTTCCTTGCTGCGAGCATGGCGTGGATTTTCGTTGCCTATCTCAACTATCTCGTTGATGTGTATCGCGAGTTCTCGGCCTCTGCTGTCGCAGCCAATACTGTTGTCAAGTATGCTGCAGGTGCGGCCGCGCCACTATTTGCCCCCCAGATGTTCAAGGCTCTGGGCATTGGAGGCGCCGGCTCTTTAGTAGCGGGCATCGGCGTCACACTTGCTATCACTCCCTTTTTATTTTACAAATACGGCGCCCAGATACGAGCGCGCAGTCGATTCTCTCCCGAAAGACAGTTTGTAGAGCAAGAGAAGATTGCACAGGCCAAGCGGGGGAGTGAGTCGGAGAGCAGTTCGCAATGTAGTCAGTGTTCAGTACGTATACATGGTGAGGCGTAAAGGGCCGGAGGTTATCAGAACATGATTAATGACAGGAGCTGCTGTCCCATTGTAGAATTGACATAATCGGTCAATCAATAAAAGTGTAATTAAAACAATTCTTCCAGTTAGCATAGAATACTAAGGGGTACACAATGAATCCTCACAAAGTCACAGGATACATGATTTTTGTCTCGATCGTTCTTTCGAAGAAAAGCATGATCTCTTGAGGTCAAGATTCATAGGCCGTGTGAAATTGAATCATAGACCTGATCGGCTCTATTCTGAAGCATGACATGGCGCTGTAACCTGGTTTAATTCGCGATGCAGGGTAGATGGAATCCAGGGAGATCTTGCTGGGCGGCTTTATTAGCACGGGCTTGTCGAGACCTATCATTGAGTATATTGGCAAGTATCTTCAAGTCAAGTACTGCCAAAAAAAATAATCAAGAGTTGGCCAAGCCGACTTATTATGCAAGCGAACTTGGCCACCAGCAAGCAACGCTCAAAGGGCTCCGACGACATCTTTACCCCACGACACAACGTTCGCTTCACTGCAAAGAATATTTCCGAAACGCAATCTGTATGAGGAGTAAGGTACAATACATGGCGCTAGAGTTACTTTTCACAATTTTTAAGCATATTTCCGCTATGACGACTGCCGAGACTAAGGCGGCGCCCGCTGACTCGCACGCCAAAGCTCAGTGGCCCCAAGGAGGCTATTCGGGCGTTTAGAGTTTATCTGCAAGGTAAATATGCAGCTAGCTTCACTAATTTGCTGGGCTATTCACGCAGTGGCAACTTGGCTGCAGAAACAAGATGCAGAGCACTCGAGAGGGAGCGGGCATGCGCAACAAGACCTTTCTTTTGAGATTTTGCGATTTTGTCGCTCCGACAAGGCCTCGGCTCCTTATAATTCATCTCATTGTCCCACAATACCGTTCCACTACGCAGTCGGTCCGATGTGCCACTTGCTGCCCACATCTCGAAAGCAAGGGCCGCGCGCTGCAGCGTCGACCCATGGCTCCGACATGGGTAGCGGGCATAATGGTGATAATAAAGCCGAGATGCTCCTGAGTCCATCGCCAGTACTCCGTAGAGGCAGTTTCATCAGTGAGGCCTGCAAAGGGTACGAGATGATATTGACGTCAACGAGGCGGCGGCGCGACTCGAGGGCGGACCTCGTGACGGCACGGCTTCTTTCAGCAAACCGAAGGCATCGCATACGGGCGTGCTTGTCAATCGCGAAATTATTTAATAGTGTACTTGGCATTAAAATCGGACTCGTCATTTAGACTATCGCCCGCTCCACATACAGAAGCTTCGCAGAAGATGTGCACGCGAGGTGAAGAGAGGTAAGAGGCGCGGTGCCATGCAAGCCACTGCAGCATAATGTGTAAATCTTTACGCCAAAAGGTTGTATTTGAGGGATATTATCGAGTTTCGAGTGAATAACCAGCCTTTTCGGCGCCTCCGTCGCAGCTCAGTGGCACTTTCCCTGCGCTGGTAGCCAAGAGAGTGCAGGAGAGCACCGCCATGAACCGTTCTCTTCTCCACGTCACGCCAAGGAACATGAATCTTGGATTACACCGTCCCCATCTTCTCGTGGGCGGTTATTTATTCCCCTGACTCTGGGGGAGTTTTAAATATCGCTGCCGCTCTCCATCCCATCTTCCCTCCGCCATCCTTATCCATCGCCATCATGTTGGGAAAAAAGTGAGTTGTCCCCGTTTCTGCCCTTCCTTCATGCGTATCTAACGTGACAGATCCATTACCGTCAATGGCGCCGACTGCGGTGTCGAGGCCATCCTCCTCGGCGCCACGACTTCGATCGGCGGCTTTCTCTTTGGCTACGACACCGGTCAGATTTCTGCGATGCTCCTGTTCGAAGACTTTAAGAACCGATTTGCGCAAAACGGCGAAACCGGTAACAAGGAGTGGGAGCCTATTATCCAGTCACTTCTGGTTTCTCTGATGAGCATCGGCTGCCTCATTGGCGCACTCTCTGGCGCATAGTAAGATCGCCGGTAATTTTTGTCAACTCTTGTACTGACCTTCGCAGCACCGCCGACTGGTGGGGAAGAAGACGAAGCATGTCATTTGGTGTGGCGGTCTTCATTATTGGTAATATCATTCAGATTACTGCCATGAACAGCTGGGTTCATATGATGATGGGACGATTCGTCGCCGGTCTGGGAATTGGCAACCTGTCTGTTGGTGTTCCCATGTTCCAGTCCGAGTCTTCACCCCGCGAGATCCGAGGCGCTGTCGTCGCGTCGTATCAGCTGATGATCACCATTGGCATCCTCGTCTCCAATATTGTGAACTACGGAGTGCGGTCGATAGAGTCGTCAAGCGCCTCGTGGCGTATCGTTATTGGTATCGGTATCTGCCTGTCTCTGCCTCTCGGAATTGGTATCATGTGTGTCCCCGAATCACCCCGATGGTTGGCGGCTCGCGGCGACTGGGAAGGAGCACGCATGTCTCTGGCCCGCCTGCGCGGCAAGAAGGACGACCCTACGTGTTCTCTTGTCGAAGATGATCTCCGCGAAATGAAGGAGATTCTGGAGAAGGAGAACCAAGTCGGCCAGGGCTCTTGGGTCGAGTGCTTCGCTGTATCGACGAGCGTGCCCAAGGTTCTTTACAGAACTCTTCTCGGAATCTGTGTTCATTTCTTGCAGCAATGGACAGGAGTCAACTATTTCTTTTATTACGGCGCAACTATCTTTGAATCGGCCGGTATTGATGATCCTATCCTCACTCAACTCATCCTGGGCGCGGTCAATGTGGTTATGACCTTCTACGGACTGTACGTCGTCGAAAAGTACGGACGTCGCTGGCCGCTGTTTATTGGCGCTCTCTGGCAGGCAGGTTGGCTTCTCATCTTCGCCGCGATTGGTACGGCAAAGCCACCAGCCGAGAGCAAAACTACAGGCATTGTCATGATTGTATCAGCCTGCATGTTCATTGCGTCGTTTGCTGGAACTTGGGGTCCAATGGCCTGGGTCGTTATTGGCGAGACATTCCCCCTGCGAACACGCGCAAAACAAGCTTCTCTGGCCACGGCTGGTAACTGGCTTGGAAACTGTGAGTATTCCATTATCTGTGCCCTAGAAATGTGCCTATGCTAACATCCGCAGTCATGATTGGTTTCTTGACCCCTCTCGCCACTAGCGGCATTAGTTACTCTTTTGGCTTTGTCTTTTTTGGAACCAACTTGGCTGCTGCATTGCTCGTCTGGTTCTTCTTGTACGAATCACGCACACTCAGCCTGGAGAATGTGAACCTCATGTACGCTGAAAAGGATCTCAAGGCATGGAACAGCTCTCACTGGGTGCCCCCGGGCTATGTTACAAGAAGGACGCGCGTTGGCCAGGCTGATAAGTCGGTTCAAGAAGAGACGAAGAGTGCAGACCACCAAGAAACTGTTTCCGTTTAGAAATAAGTTGTATTCTATAGCTTAGTTGTAAACTTATTTGATATTTTTATCTACATCATATACAGTGCGAGTGACGAAGGCTTAGCCGGATGTTGGCTGGACGGATTTGGATTGGAATGTAGGACTGGTATATATAAATTGGTCGGCGCACAAGATGGCAGCCCAAACTCTGAAGAAGAACAATCATGACCATGCAGGTAGTCTTGGTAGTTACTGCGCTCATTGCCGTCGCGGCGGCATCGTCACGATCTTTTACCCTGGTGGTACGCCGTTCGCTTAGAGGCAAGCGCCACAGCTTTCCAGTGCGCAAGGATGATACTGATGCTAGCAGATGCTGGGCCAGCTTCCGCGGGGTACGAGTAACTTTATGTCTGGGCCGGCCGAGTGTGCTGCGGAGGCGGGATGGTATCGCGGCGGGATGGACAGAAATCACCACTCAATCAACATCGAGTACGGCTTGATATCGATAATGCAGTAACAAAGTATTAGAATCTCGCCAAATCCACCATTTTATACGGCTGTGAAGGATAGCTATAGCGACTCCTGAGGATGCTGGGCGGCTTGGTGGCTTGCACGTCACTTGACGCCCGGTGCCGAACTTCCGCGCTCGTCCAGTACCTGTCCAAATATAAGATGTGAGCAACATCAAGTTGCGGTAATGCAGGAAGCCTAGTAACGTCGTTAGTGGTTCGCCGGAGACTTATTTCTTTCAGCTAGCCTTGCCAGCCTTGTCGAGTCCGCGTCAGCGCCGGTGTGTGTCAAAGGCTAGCTCTGTCCCACAAGGCGTCAGAGCAAACATTGCGGGGGACAGCTAGGCATCGACGAAGAGCTGTTATGTGCACAAGCCGACGCAGACGAATCCTTTCAAAGCCATTCTCTTCGTCTCAACATCCAAATTCCCATCTCGTACAATTATATGCGCAACCAGTAAAGGGCTCTGTATATAACGAGTGGCCATACAGTATCTCGGCGTAGGCCGTCATCACACGACATGTCGTCCATAGACAGCTTCATCTCCAACACAGCGCGGCTCGTCGCCTCCGCGGCCGCCGATCTCCAAAGCATCCTCGCAGATACCGGAGCGAGCATCGCATCCCCGCAGATTGCATCGGCGCACAGCGCGCTTGAGGCCTTTCACGCGAGCCTGCTACGGCTCGGCGCCGCAGCGCGCGATGCGCCGCCCATGTCGGATGCGGTTCGCGCAAATATGGTGACGACGCTGGAAGCGTGCGGAGGTTCGGCGGCGCCGCTGCTGAAGCAGGTCATGCGGCTGGATGCGGATAGCGTGGACGGAGGCACGAATGAGCGGTTCTGGACGGTGCTGGGTGTGTTCGTGGGAGCGCACGTTAAACTGTTGGATTGCTATGCGGACATCATCAACTTGTAAGCACACCTGGGAGAATCGCGACTATGAAGCATGTAGCTAATTACAATGTGACACCAGACCGACAAAGGAGCAACAGGACAAAAGACTACAGGGTCCCGCCAGCCAAGAAGTCATCCAACAGGCAGCGCACGCCGTCCACCTCGCCAGCGACGCGCCAGACATCTTCTCTTCCGAACCGCCAACCGCAACCATCCCCTACCGCGAAAAGGACGACGCCGCCGCCCCGCCGCCGTACCTCGCCGAAGCGCCGATGGATACGAAGCACTCCGTCGTCGAGGTCACAACCACCACCACGCGACGCGGATCTCACACCTCCACAACAGCGGGCAGCAGCAGCGGCGGCGGCGGCGGCGCGAAGGCCTGGTCCAAGATCAAGACTCCGGTGAAGGAACTGGGGAAGGCGGTGCGCGGGAGACTGGGCAACCCCGTCGCGGGGCCGCATGTGGACGAGCTCTGCGCGGCGGCGGCGAGCGGGCAGGCCAAGCACGTAGAAGCACTGGTTGAAAGGGGCGTGGTGGCGGTCGACAGCGTCGGCTCGAGCAACGACACGGCGCTCAGCCTGGCCGCAGAGTACAACCACATGGCCGTGGCCAAGGCGCTCCTCGCGGCCGGCGCGAGCCCGGACTTCCACGGCGCGCACCGGCCCCCGCCCGTTTTTATCGCCGCGGCGGAAGGCCACATCGAGCTCGCGGAGCTGCTCCTCGAGCACGGCGCGTGCGTGACGTCGCGCGACGTGACGGGCAAGCCGTTCGTCATGCGTCTCGTGGAAGAGGGCGGCAGCGTGCGCGGCATCAAGTTCCTCCTGTCGCGCGGGGCCAACGCCAACGCCGCCGACGCCGCGGGCCGCACGCCCGTCGTCCACGCCGTGGCCGCAAACGACGTCTCCACGGCGGCGATCCTGCTGGCCTTTGGCGCGGACCCCAACGCGCGGGACGTCACGGGCCGGCCCCTGCTGGTCGTCGCGCTGGCGAGCCGCAACCTCGCGCTCGTGCGGTTCCTGCTCGACAACGGGGCGGACGCCAACGGGCGGGACATCACGGGGGCGTCGGCGCTGGCTGTCGCGTGCGACGCGTGGACGCCGCGCAACGACTGCGTGTCGCTGCTGCTGCGCCGGGGCGCGCGGGCGGACTCGACCAACGTCGTGGGCGTGACGGTGCTGGCGGACGCGGTGGCGCGGGGCAGGGTCGAGCTGGCGCGGGTGCTGTTGGACCACGGGGCGGCGGGCGACGCGGAGGACGTGGTCGGGCAACCCGTGGTGATTGCGGTGGTGAGGAGCAAGAAGATTGTGCTGAGGGACAAGCTGGAGCTGCTGCGGAGGATGCTGGACCGCGGGGGCGATGTGCGCGCGACGGACGTGGTGACGGGGGAGACGGCGCTGGAGGTGGCGAGGAAGGTGGAGGGCGGGCAGGTGCTGAAGCTGATGGAGTCGTATGCGAAGTAGACGTGTATATCCCGTTGACCATTGCTGCACCTGGACTGAAGAGAGTGAAGCGGGGTGATGCTGGATGTCATGAATGAAGTATATATGGATCTATGAAACGCTATGCAGTCAGTTTTAAACTGCCAATGTATCCCAACCAACGCCAATCTAAATAACGATGAAGTCTTTCAATATATGTTGTATGTATGCCTTTTGTTGTCTATTTCTTCTGCACAAACTCCTGCAGGAACCAGGCGTGCATGCGCGCATCAGGCGTCAGCTCCGGGTGGAAGCTCGTGCCCAGCACATTGCCCTGTCTGACGGCAATGATGTCGCCCGCGCCGTCCTTGACGTCCGCCTGCGACACCACAGTCTTGGGCTTGGCCTTGTTCACGCGGTCGGGCAGGGTGGCGACGACGGTGACGCCGGACGCGCCGCTGCCGTCGGCGGCGAGCACCTCTTCGACGACGGGGGCGCGGATGAAGACGCCGTCAAAGGGCTTCTTGCCGGCGGCGGGGAGGAAGGGCAGGTCGAGCGGGGCGATGAAGCTCTCGATCTGGCGGCCAAAGTGGTTGCGGTGGACGCGGACGTCGAGGCCGCCGATGAGCTCCTGGCCGCCCTGCTTGGTGGCGTTGGCCTGCTCGGAGAGGAGGATGAGGCCGGCGCATGTGCCCCAGGTGGGCTTCTTCTGGACCCTGTTACAACCGAGAGACTTTGTTAGCAAACCTTTTTGTCTTTTTTCCCAAGGAGTAGTTTTTTGTTGGTTCTACAGAGTCGGGGCTGTAGTTGGACGCACTTGACAAACTCGCGCAGGGGCTCGAGGAGGCCGGACTGCGCGGCGACAAACGAGATGGTGGTGCTCTCGCCGCCGGGGATGATGAGGGCGTCGCAGCGGGCGAGCTCCTCGGGGGTGCGCACCTCGACGGCCTCGATCTTGGTGGGAAAGGTGTCGGCGAGCTGGTCGGCGGCGCGGCGGACGAGGGTGACGTGCTCGGCGAAGCCGCCCTGGAGGGCGAGGACGCCGACGGTGGTGGTGGTGGGCTGCATTGTGGTGTCGGTGTCGCGATGCGATGGAAAGGAAGAAGTAGACGATGCGCTGGGACGAAAGGGGAGCACGAGGATGTTGTTCATGAAAATATGCAAGAGTAAAAGATGTGTTCTGCGTGCGATTGACGTCGCTGAACCCAGAGTATGACACTGCTTCGGCTCAAGCCGGACCTTTTTTTTTTTTTTTTCTTGGTAATGGCTGATGCTAATGGAGTCGGCGTTGTGCCACCGTCTTCCGTCTTGGAGGGGCAATTTTTTTTTCCCTCGCGGTGCAATTTGGAGGGGCAAAGTCTCCGCCTTCGGACAGCCGCCACGGTCGAAGAAAGGTACCAGTAAGTACCGCTATAGTGCGTGCTTGGTGCAAAGGGTACTTTCTAAGCACTCTTGTGTACAAAGTTTATAACTAGTAGGTCGGCCGATTTTCCTATTGCTCGTCCATAAAAAGTAAGCGGTACACGAGTTATCCAGAAGAATCCACAAGCGCAGATGAGTGCCATAGTGGCGAGTCTTGGTTATCGAGAGAAAGATAACTAGCGTGCATGTACACTGTACGTAACGGAATCGCCCTGCGCGCCCTCCACTTTCCCACACGCTTGTCGACGGTGGAGAGAAGGTTCAAAAAGGTGGTTAGGGAACGGCTTTTGCGCGTGTTTGTCTCGGGGCCTTTTTTTTTTTTTTTTTTTTTTTTTTTGGACGCTATCGACTCAGTGTGACGAATAATGAGTCGAATCGAGCGCATGACGGAAGTACGCCTAACGGACGCGGGCGATGGTCGGAGTGCGGCGCGCCCTAAGGCGATCAAAGGGCATGTCGGTCGTGGTGATGTGGCGTGCGGAGTGACCCAAAGCAGCTGCACACTATCTGCTTACCCGAAGGTGTCCGTCAGCCAGTCAGTGCCCTCGCACAGCTTTTTTGGCAATTGTATCCGTTGTACCGGATGTCCTCGAGGAGGCCTGTATAACCAGCGCCGCTGGGGTCGACCTCGCTTCTAGTGCACAGGGCCAAGTCTGTCCTGTGGCGTGTTGCAGCGCAGGCCGACGACGGGACATGACCACCTCCCGTAAGAGTTGCGGCTGAATGACGATTCTTTTCTTCTGGATATCGACCTTGTTCAGCTGGAGGTGGCGTGATATCACGTCCAATATGCTGTCCGGCCTATATCCGATTCATGCTGCGGTCGAGTCCCCGTCGTGCAAACGCAGCATCACAGCGTATTATCATATTGCCCGTACACCGCTTCCGAAAAAAGGAAGAGAATATTGGCGACTCCGTGTGTTATTTGTTGCGTACGGCGACTCCTGCGCATAGCTATATACCTCGTCCGCGCATTCGAGACCTGGCATTCGGGAGAATCCCGACCGCTGATGCTCAGCTTCTTTCGTCTGCCGTTTCCGTAATGAGTGAGAAAGTGGCTGGACACATACGATGAGGTTAGTCCGGGGTGGCGTGGAGTATTGTGCATTTGGATGCTTGCTGCGCCAATTCCCTCACTGTCGATGCATGTCTCGGTACTCGACTGTATAAACGTTTCGATTTGCTTATTGCGCCTCCCCGGGGTTGATGTGTATGTTGTATGTATGTATGCCAGCGGCGGCTGCATTGCATTGCATTGCATGCGAGTGACCAAAAACAGCCAGTCCGCAGCGGGCACTAAGACCAAGAGCACCTAACTAACCAACTAGAGGGACCCTGAAAGCTTTACAAGTGCCGCGCCATGTAGCTTTTACATACGAATCACTAACAAAATGTACAAAGCCGTAGCTAATACGGTGCTTCTTTTCTGTGTCATGCCAAGCTGAGCGTTTGTACAACAACTCGTCTGCATCACCATTCGGCACATTTCTTCCCACAACCCTCGTGAAAAATTTCCTTGTCTTATCTGTGAGCGTACATCATGTAATTTTTGCCACATTAGACAACATCGTGACCTTTATCCGTCCCCATCTTACATGCACAACTCTTCCACGCCCTGCTGTGCCTCTCCCGCTGACCTGCTTGCTGCAGGGCAACTGGCGGGCTAGCGTAGGCTTAACGAAGAGGGGCAGTCCTTCCCACAAAATTTCGCCCTCCGCGCCCATCCGCCCGTCTCCGATGGTCGCTCAAATTTTCTGGTGCCTTTTTTCGCCATTTCGACTACTCCGGCCTCTTTTTGCGTCCCGCATCTTGACTCAGCGCCTCTTGCATCCTTATTAGCTCCCCGCCTCCCCCAGGTTTTTCTCTCTTCCTTTCTATTATTTTCCCTCACCTCATCTCCAATTGATCTCACAGTACGTGACAATCGTCTACGTGACAACCGCTCTACCCCTCGCCTACCCCTCGTTCTCCGCCTCATTCCCCTCACCCCTCTCCCCCCCCCGCTAACATCACCACCACACAGGGCCAAAAAAAAAAAAATGTCCTCCGAAACCCCCGCCACCAACGGCAGCGCCGCCCCTGCCTCCTTCGCCGTCAAGGCCGGCCTCGCCCAGATGCTCAAGGGCGGCGTCATCATGGACGTCACCGACGCCAAGCAGGCCCGCATCGCTGAGGAGGCCGGAGCCTGCGCCGTCATGGCCCTCGAGCGCGTCCCCGCCGACATCCGCAAGGACGGCGGCGTCGCCCGCATGTCCGACCCCTCCGTCATCAAGGAGATCCAGGCCGCCGTCACCATCCCCGTCATGGCCAAGGCCCGCATCGGCCACTTTGTCGAGTGCCAGATCCTCGAGGCCCTCGGCGTCGACTACATTGACGAGTCCGAGGTCCTGACCCCGGCCGACGACGAGTCCCACGTCGAGAAGAGCCCCTTCAAGGCCCCCTTCGTCTGCGGCTGCCGCAACCTCGGCGAGGCCCTGCGCCGCGTCGCCGAGGGCGCCGCCATGATCCGCACCAAGGGCGAGGCCGGCACCGGCGACGTCGTCGAGGCCGTCCGCCACATGAAGACGGTCAACAAGCAGATCGCCGAGGCCAAGGCCGCCCTCGCCGAGGGCGGCATCGTCCGCATCCGCGAGATGGCCCGCAAGCTCGAGGTCGACGCCGAGCTCCTCCGCCAGACCGCCGAGCTCGGCCGCCTGCCCGTCGTCAACTTTGCCGCCGGTGGTGTCGCCACCCCCGCCGACGCCGCCCTCATGATGCAGCTCGGCTGCGACGGCGTCTTTGTCGGCTCCGGCATCTTCAAGTCGGGCGACCCCGCGAAGCGCGCCAAGGCCATTGTCCGCGCCACCACACACTACAAGGACGCCTCTGTCCTGGCCGAGTGCAGCACCGGTCTCGGCGAGGCCATGGTCGGCATCAACTGCGACTCGATGAAGCCCGAGGAGAAGTACTCTGGCCGCGGCTGGTAAATCTCACAGGCTGTCAGGCAAAAAAACCAAAAAGCAAAAAAAACACGATAAAATACAAAATGACAATGACGAGCGATATGCACAAGATTTGAATCATGGAAAAGTCATTACCGTTTGGCGTTTGGGCTTATATACCGGGTTAGTTCTAGCCAATAGAATACTCGAGGTCATGTTTGTTCTGTGATGTTGTTGTTTGTAAATGGACCGATGCGGTAGCAGTGCAGCCTTGAAATTGGATAGAAGAAATGTATATACACTCTGATTCGCCGCAGACTATGCTCGCTATTATGATGACCCAAACGTACCCAAACGTAATGCCGGAACTCCTTTGCTAACCTCGAATAAATCCAGTAAAAGATCGCTTGCCAAACTCCTCTTAATCCTTTTTATCGCCCGTTTCTCCTTTGCCAACCGGTGGTGTTCCCATGTCAACAGATTTCCCCTTGACATCAGCGGGTTGGCCTCTAACAAATTTTCCTTTGACGTCGCCGTCTCCTCCTGTTGAGCCAGAGCCAGCGTCACTGCTCCTGGTATCTATATATATTTCGCCGCCATTCGTCTCGTCGTCGCCCTTGCGCGGGCGCCTCGAAGCGTCAGGCTGCGCAGCGTCTTCATCGCCGGGCGCCGCCTTCTTCGCGGCGGCCGGCTCGCCTTCTTCGCCAGCGTCCCCTGTGTTTTAGACAACCCATGTCACTTGATAGCTCTGGTCGTAGGGGCTCTGATCGTAGGAGCTCTGGTCGTAGTAGCTCTGATCACTGACCGGGCTCGACTCACTGGCCGGGCTGGACGTGGTGGTCGTCGGGCTCGCGGGCTCGAGGCCGTACGTCTTCTCGAGGGGCACCGTCTGCGGCGTGAAGACTTTCGACGCCTGGATGGAGACGAGAGATGTGATGAGCATTGTTATGTGTGCGTGTGTGTTTGTGTGTGCGTGTATGATGTGTTGTGGTTGTATAGTGGTGTAGATGGTCTTGCAGTCTTGTGCGTGTAGACTGAGACGGCAGTAGTGGTGTGTATAATATAGGCTGCTTGTAGTTTGAAGAGCAGAGGAATAAAGATAGGTATCTGGGACGAGCAAAGAAACAAACAACGTCCTTGCCTGGGAATATATACTGGTTCACCCGTTCTCTCTCTTCTCCCCCCTCTAGACTCCGGTCCAGCTCCCTCTCCCGCAGACACAACCGTTCCCTCCCACTCATCCCAGCCGCTAGCCTGACTTTAAGCATCATTACCAGCTGCGGCGAATCACCGCCCTCAGCATCTCTCGGGCCCTTCCCCAATCAGGCTGGCCCGACTTCTCCATCGTGCGCGCCCCGCCGCAGACGACGAACGATGCACCCGATTGTCAAGGGTGATGGGCATGAGCCGGCCAAGGCGAATACAAGGCTGGGACTGCTACGTAGCTAACCAATTTGGCTAGTTTGGCTTTTTAGCCGTTCAGCCCAGCCAAAAACTGAAAACTCCATGCGCGTACATGGGGGGCCGGGGCGTGCCTTGCCTCGGGCAGCGAGCAAGCAAGCCCTAGCTGAGAGTCGGACAAGCGGGGCAGTGAATGCGAGCAAAAACCCGTCGTTCACTGTCGAATCAGAGGACGCGAGATCTTGGCGTGCAGCGCCGGCAGCAACGCCTGAGCTGAGGCTGCGCGGCATTCGGCCCCTCGATTGGGCTTCACTGTTACCGGCTTGTGTTTTTATCCATTGCGAGTTTGTTTTACCTGGGTTCTTCTACGTATACCTCTCCCGTTCGCCGACGACAAAGGAAGAAGAATTCAAAAAATGGTGCATGGAGAGAGAACGAACACCACCAGCTGAGGTTACAAGCGTTCCGTCTCTGCCCCCAAAACTTGACCTGCCAAGTTCAGCTTCGCCCTACTTCCCCCGTCTCGACTCTTTGACCGCGGAGTTCGCCCGGAGTTATTTGCGTACACGACGAACCCCTTTAAAACTACCGGCCCTCTCCATGCTCTTTTGGGAAAGTTATGTAGAAGAGGCCCCCAGGCTAAGAAGGAATTCTTGCACCAAGAATTTCGGCAAGGCTGGAAGGCATCGGCCGAGATGGGACGGGCAGAGAGACCCATTATACTCTCATGCAGGTAGACGAGGTTCAGTGCCTGGTGATGAAAAAACGGCGCAACGGGGCCAAAAAAGAAAAAGGCTCTGCCAGCGTGGAAGCGTAGTCTAACCCGACACGGGGACCCCCCAACTGTCGTCTAAAGCGGGGCGAGCTAAGCCTCAACTCCCTGTTGTTAGTTCACCTAGTTTGTAGGTGGTTTCTGGCTGCTGCAACATTCGGAGCCGAATGTGTGTGCCTGGCTACTTTGGCATGGGGGGGTTTTAAGATTTCCGTAATAACGGAAAGAGGAGACGCGCGATTTGACCCGGGGGGAAGAGCTGGCGAGTCGCACCGCGTAGACAAAGACGGGAACGACATACTGACTGGGGGAAGATGATACTGGCCCTTGGGGAAACGGGGGGAGAGGGAGCAACACAGAGGTCCAGACTACGGAGGATAGATTACAACTTGAACAACGGCAGGCAGTATATGCTCATTTGCGGCGGAAGGCGTGATGCAACCAACGGCGCAGCCTGATTTGATCCCGTTTTTGAAAGGAAACAAGGGCAAGGGATGTCGGCGCATGACCCCCCAAAACCCTGTACCTGCGGCTCCCGGCGCTGAACAGCCTCGTCCTGTGCGCGTTGTGGCTTTTATCCCGTATCCGATTCCGAGGGATGCTAATGCTATACCGCTGCCCAGTTCGAGCCGAAGCCGATGGAAACCATGCCGGCAGTTCGGGCTGCTAGCCTGTTCGAGTCGCGGCATGCGCACATCACAGAGCTGACCGCACAACATGCGTCTTTTGCACCAGCCAACATTTTTTTTTTTTACCACACCGGATAAGTTGTCAGGTTTTGCTTAATAAACTTGTACAAAGTCGAATACATGTATGCTACGCCACCATTGCAAAACAATAGCCCTTGTTCGCGATTCCGCTTGATTGTTGGGCGGGCCGGGGGACCCGGATGGATGAATGGATAGATAGATGGAGCGGTTAGGTAAGTAAGTAAACTTCGTCACTTTGCTTCTCTCTAGGTGCAATGAGATATGATACGGGGCAAGTACAAACAACACGCAGAAACCCGTCTTTGCCGTGTGACTTGCGGGAACAATTCGCACGGCGTGTTTTTACACCTCGGTGTAGGAGAGCGATTTGATTCCGTCATGTCATCTGTGGACACGTTTATATCAAACGCGCACACACATCGCACGTATTTTATCCTCCCCAATCCAATTCAACCCAGTTGCAGCTCGGTGTGGATTACCATGTACACAACAGATAGGCGGAACGGGTCCCAGACGGCGTTTGCGCACCGTAACCGCCAACAACCCAAGAACGAAAAACCTGCAAAACTGCTGTTGGCCAAACATGTCTTGAACAGATTTTTTCTCGCAAGGACAGGTGGCATCACGCGCATACCTCGATCGCAATCGCACGCACGCGCCGTAGACTTCCTTCCATTGTTCAGCGCAAGTCGGCGACGGTTTGGCCCCCCAGCCCCCATTTTGCCTTGGCCGCCACACATCTCGCCATTCCAAATCGGCCACCACCCCACACAGCCTATTTTACTCTCCGATATATGGAATATAAGGGCCCCCAAGATCAAGTGTTCGCCTTCGATAAGGACAGAGAATTAACGTCCGAAACACAAAAAGTAACAAACAGTTCTCAGTTTGCGTTCTTCAGTGCACTTTTTTTCTTCTACCGCAATCCCTCATGCGCCGCACTCGCGGAGAACAAAAAATAATTGAGCAAGGTGATGACAATTTGGGATTATTACAGGGCCCCTCGACCTCGAAACTCACATACGTGCACGACGACCCCGCGCCGTCTGCCAACCCCTGGAGCTACCCCGGCATCTCTCAGGACTCTCTGTATGATCGGATATCGCAGTTTGTTCATGCCGACGCTGCATGCTGATACCGTGAGCGAGGCGCTTGTCGACACCGTGTATTGTGGGTACGGGGGGGCACGCTGTACGTGCCTGTTGTTTGTGGCTGGAATTGCTGTGCTTGTACGTCACTTTTTTCTTTTTTTTCCCCTCCTCCGGCGTAATATCAATGATAGTCGTGCTAATTGGCGAAACAGGTTACGAGTATACACCACGGTCTAGGCAAGGCCCTTTGCCGACGGCGCAAAGTATTTCGCAGATTCCGATCCCAAATAGATCACAGCCAAATCTATTTCTCGACGTCACGTAAGTTCAACGAAAGAGCATAACGTATATATATATATATATATATACATATAATCATCCCCCACCCCCCATATTCTCATACATCCCGTCTCATCCCTTGTGAAACAGTCCTCCATCAATCAACAACCACCGCAGCAGCACCCCAACGCTTCACACCCACCGCTCAACGCCCTCGGGCCACCACATCATCGGCGGATACAGCATCCCCTCTTCCTCGCCGACAACCTCCCATCCCATCTTCTTGTACGCCCTCATCCCCTCCGCCGTCGCCTCCAGGTACGCTGGGACGCCCAGCTCCCCGCACCGCTCCATCCCCCACCGCACGCACATCGTCGCCGCCCCCTGCCGCCGCCACGCCTCGTCCACCGCCATGAACATCAGGAACCCGTACTTTTTCCCGCCCATCATCGCCTGCCGCGCCTCCACCATCGGCCGCATGATCGCCAGCGCGCGCTCCTTGTCCTCCCCGGGCGGGCCGTACTCGAACCGGTTCGGGTACGGCTCCGTGGCCGCCACCTCCTCGGGCGCGGCGCGCTCGCGGTCAAAGACGGCCCACTCCGCCGTGCCCACGATGGTGCGTTTCCCCGTGTCGGGGTCCGTGTGCACGCACTTGATGGCAAAGGGCACGGAGGGGAAGAGGCCGTTGTGCTCGAGGACGCTGTGCCAGTGGACGGCGGCGGTGGCCTCGACGCCGCCGCCAAACATGGCGGGGGCGACGGGCTCGGACGCGAACGCGGCGCTCATGATCTCGGCGCAGCGGAGCATGTCCGCCTCCGTGCTGGGCTCGATGGTGAAGTTGGGGTTCGCCATGGTTTAAAAAAAGAAAAAAAGGAATTCGGTTCCGGCGCCCGCAAAAGTTGAAGTGGCAGTACGGCAAGTGCTGTAGATTGTAGATGTAGATAGATGTAGGCGTACGGCCTGGATCGGCTGCGTTTTTGCAGAAGAGGCTACCTGACTTTGCGATGTTCAGGAAGGCACGAGTTTATAAACGCCACAGAAGCCCAAGGAGAGGGGCTTCCAAGAACTGCAAGTCGGACCCCTTATTATCAACAGTAGAAAATTGTACTCCGTAGTTACCCAGCTACGGTGTAGAAAAAGTGCGGGGGTGAACCATGTGGTAAAAAAAAAAAAAAAAAAAAAAAAACACACCCAACGGTCTTCCTGTCAACTTTTTCGCGCGCCCTTCGTCGGTGACGCATCCCGTCGTCCATGTACAAGGGGCATGAGAGGGGTGCAGGGGTTCCTGAGTAATGGCACCTAGATAATACTTCGCCCGCTATAGGGAACTACGCGGTATTTTTTGAAGGTTGTGGAGTGTCTGCATGGTTGGCGCTGCATACGGAGGAGCGCACTAGGGTCGTTGGAAATGGCGGGTGGTTCTTATTTACGTCTGCTTCTGTCTGCAGTTCAACATGTTCCTGAGAGCTACTCCATGCAAAACAACCTTCAGCCTCTGCTCAGTAAGAGCTGTGTTCAGTAACTGCATTGCCGAGAGTAACGGTCATACACGCACGACAAGAAACTTTCGTATACGTTCACATACGGAGTACACGCAGCATCACTAAACAGTGCAGATGACTCAATACAGTGCATTAGCCTGTACAATTCTGTATGAATATAGCTATGACAAAGGAAAACAAATAAGCTTTAGAAAGCAGCAGCAATCCATGTGAGTAAAATGTGACTTGATGGCAAAACCCCCCCAAGGTACGGAAATCGCAACGCCAATTCGTGATTCGAAGACTCAAGAAAAATCGAGTGAATGGTGTCGTGTCAACGCAACGCGCAAGCGCAAAAGCAAACGTGACCAGAAAGAGCCCTGAAAACAAGACAAGACTTGCCGCAAAACGCAAATCATTTTCAGTCCAACGCCCCGAAAAACAATCCCCCAGGCACCAAAAAACACACGGATTCCAGGGGAAGCTGCCAAGAAAAGACAAACAACGCACAGCATCATGTGAGCCGATTCCCACGAGCCGAACGGGTATGGGCCGGTCAGGCTACAGAGGCGTGGCCCTCATTGGAGAGAACCTGCCCTTTAAAAGTTCTGTTTACTGGCAAAGCAGCTGGTCAGCCCTGTTCGACACGAGAAATATTCGGTTACTCTGTTCCATTTACCTGGGGGGGGCCAGCAGGTCCAGGGGGGCCGGCAGGACCGGCGGGACCCTGACCGGGAGCAGGTCCGCCAAAGTGCTGAGGTCCGTAAGGACCAGGGCCACCGTGGCTAGGCATTCCCATGTAGTGAGGAGGAGGAGGGGCAGGGCGGTAGGGGGTACCAACGCCAGAGTTGTTCTGCG
Organism: Lecanicillium sp. G3; assembly: GCA_037575805.1. Lineage (NCBI taxonomy): Eukaryota > Fungi > Ascomycota > Sordariomycetes > Hypocreales > Cordycipitaceae > Lecanicillium > Lecanicillium sp. G3. Next base: position 564,050 of record JAZHPD010000011.1, on the reverse strand, counting down.
AGCGGCCCCAGCTCAGGCGGACGCGCGAGTTTCCAATGGGATAGCCCTGCATCTGGTTGATGGCCATCTCGGCGGCGTGGCGGTGGACAAACTGGACGAAGCCGCAGCCCTTGCCGGGAGGAATCTTGACGTAGGTGATCTCGCCGAATCCCTGGAAGAAGGAGCGGAGCTCGTCCTCGGTGACATAGCCCGAGAGGCCACCGACGAAGACGGTCGTGTTGTTGGGGTCGGTGAACTGGTTCATCTGGGTGGCCGGGTTGTAGCCGCCGTAGGCGAAGCCCTGCATACCACCCCACATGGGCTGCTGGGGCATGCCGCCGCCCATCATGGGGCCGCCGTGGTGGCCGTGTCCGAAGCCGTGGTTACCGCTGGAGGAGTTAGGTGCGAGCTGTTGTCGGGGGGTCGAGAGGAGTACTTACCGGTTCTTAGGAGTAGCAGTAGAGATGCGCATAGGTCTATTGCCACAGTAGACACCCTGCATCTCGACGAGGGCGCGCTGCTGGTCGTTCTCGTCGGAGAAGCGGACGAAGCCGTATCCGCGGCTCTGGCCCGACATGGCATCCGTCATGATCTTAGCAGACTTGCAAGAGGGGAAGCGAGCCTGGAAGAGGGAGACCAAGACATATTCGTTGACCTCGGGGCCGAGGTCGCCAACGAAGATGCTGTACTCGGGGCCGCGGTCGTCTCTGTTTGGCGTCATTAGCTTAAGTCGTCTTTTTGAGGGAGGTTGTGATGGTGTATGCAGCAAACGGAAGGCATGAGGACAAACGGGCAGCGGCGGCCAGGCAAAGAGTCACGCAAGCACGCGTGCCCAAGGTGACGAGGTTGATGACAATGGGCAGAAAGTGGGGCGGACTGCATTGAAGACAACACAGCTGCATGCAGGCTCCGGCAGATCGGATGCAGATGCGTGTGACAGGGAGGGGTGATTGGGCAGAATTTGCCAGGTGCCTGAAGAGGTGTGACATACCTGCGGTCAACAAGGCCACCGCCGGAAGCCCAGTTGAGCTTAAACTGGCGGGAGCTGTTGGGGACGGGGTTGCCGTTGAGGCCGAGGGCCTTGGTGGCGGCATCGGCCGTCTGAAACTCGACAAAGCAGTATCCAGCGTTACTGAGCAGTGTTAGTTTCTAAAGGGAATTGGTATATCGTTTCTCCAAGCCGTAGCTTTTATATAACTTGTTTCTTCCGCGTTGACGCAATTGTTTCTTCAACTGCCATGCATGGCGCAAGTTGTTTTGAATTGCGTGCAACACTGAAAGCTGTTTCAAGCTCGTGTCTTGGGTTTATTGGTATCAGTGCTGTGCAACGTACCCAGAGTTCTTGTCACGAATGACCTTGACATTGACAGTCTCGCCGGCGGCGGAAAGGAAAACACCCTTGATAAAGTTCTCGTCCATCCAGGGCTCGAGCTCACCCATCCAGAGGGTGGTTTTGGCCTGGTCCTGGGAGGAGCCAGTCGGGGGAGGAGCAGACATGTCGCCGGCGGGAGGGGTGCCGTTGGCAAAGGCCATCTGGCCGTTGGCGGAGCCACCGTTGGCGGAGGCGGCGCGGAAAGAGGGATCAAGTTCCATGGTGAAAAAGAGATACGTAAAGTTGTTTAGCGAATGTTCTGAATGATGTTAGCAAGAATGCATCTTGACCTGGGGCCGGTGGAAAGCGAGCATCGCAAGCAAGTAGCAATGCAAGCTGTCAAGTTGACTCGCGCTCAACAGCCAGCCAACAGGTAGGGTAAATATAATGTACATACAAGAATTGCCAATGCAAAGGCTAGAATGGTACAACAAAAAGTCGTGAAATCTTTGGTCGAAACAAGTCGTAATGCTGTGGTGGAAAAACGCGACACTAACAAGAATGGTCGTACAGAGAATACTTGAAAGACACCGCGACGCCGAGTTGGAAAAGAGAAAGCAAGGGATGCTCTTCAAGACAACGGGGAGAGAGGAGAGAGGAACGAAAAGGAGAGAATATGACAGAAACAGGTTCCGACAGTACAATCCCCAAATGCAGACGTAGCTTTACCGAAAATTCGCAAGGAACGTGGTAAAACAGTGGGCGATTACGAAATGACGAGAACCTGGAGAGAGGAGGAAGAGGTTAGCATGAAGTGGGAAGAAGCCCCGTGGCTTGGACCCTTTCTTTGTTTGTGCAGTCTGTCGGTTTGCTGGTTGGCCGGATGGATGGCTGGCGTGAGTCCAGTCGGGTCGGGTCTGTTCTCAGTCGCGGCTGACGGGTAAGCCTGGGATGGACCGGGTAAGGATCAAAAGGTGGGTTTGATGGCTTGGGTTGACGGGACGAAGCGAATGAGTGAAAATCGAGGTGGTGGGTTGACGGGAAAAGACGCATTGAAAGAGCGACGACGGCAGGTTTGGGTGGTTCCCCGATGGGTTCGAGTGGTTTGCGCTCGAAGCATGGCATGTGGTTGTGTGGTGTTGCAGGGGTGGTGGTGGACGAAAACGGCAGAAGCCAGTGGCAGAGGCAGGGCCGGAATTTTTTTTCGCGACGGGACAGAATCGGGTGGATGCGCCATTGGTCGCAGCGGCAGCAGCAATAGCGGCAGAAGCGAAAATGGGTCAGGAAACGACGAGAGGATGGCCGGATTCCATTCAGACCATGACGAGTCTGTCGAAAACTGCTGATGCGGTGGACGAGGCGACAACCGGCAGCTGCGGACCGGAGCAGGGCGCAGCCACGTCATCTGGGGCGGTTGTTGGTGTGTGCATCGAGGGCTGTCGCGGCGTCGTCGGCCATCAGGGAAATGGGAAAGGAGGTGAATTCCATCAATTGAAAGTCCTGTTTGATCGACTCGCGATGGATTGGGGCGACGGGCCGCATTGCGGTAGGGTTTTCGTCATCGGCGTCGCGATTCGCTGAGGGGTAGGTAGATTTTTCTCGAGCGACGGGAAGCCTGGCGCAGCGCAAGACCAGCGCAGCGCACACCAGGGCAAAAGGACAGACTGCGGCCGCAAAGAGTGCGGCACAAAGGGTGAGGGAATCGGGGATTGGGAATTTCTGATACTCACTTTTAAGCGCCCGCGAAACAACCGTAAATATCTTGACCAATATCCGAAACACGCACAAGGGAAAACTCGCAGTGACCTTGAGGGAGGGGAGGGGGGAAGAAGGATGTGGGAGGAAGAAGAAGAATTGGAAGCGTAGTTGGGAGCGCGGTGCAGGTAGTGCAGGTGGTCAGGTCAGTGGGCGTGCAGAGTGGCAGTGGCAGTGGTTTAGGCGATGGTGGACGCTGAGTGGGCGAGCAGGTACCTGCAGGAGAGTGATAAGCGGGCGAGTGACTTTTTTTTGGTGGTAATGGTAGTCTGTGGGCAGGCAGTGGGCAGTGGTAGTGGGCAGCTGTGTGTGGGTGACTTTTTGGTGGCAGAGGCAGTTTGTGTGACTTTTTGGTGGGCGGGTCACTTTTTTTTTTTTTCTTTTTTTTTTTCCCTCTCGTCAAGAATGGTTGAAAATCAGCTTTTCCCTTTTTGACAATTTTGCTTTCTTTTAGCTTCTTTCTTGTACCAGTCCCGGCACTCGTAGGAGCTTGGGCGCGCAAAGTGGTTCCTCGTTGTGGGAGTGGTGCGGTGGTGCAAGGCTAGACCCTCTTTTAGCAGTGGAACACAATGCAAGCAGGCGTGGAGGCAGGCAGGGCAGCAGAAAGGCAGGCAGGCAAGCAAGCAAGCAGTAACTAAGTTAGGAGGCAGCAAGAAGCAGTCAGTGGACGACCGCAGAGAGGGCAGGGCAGCTAGCCACCCAGCTTGGGGCGGAACAAGTGCTCCACTGACTCGACTCTGCTCGGCCTGGCTGGAAACAGTTTGCTGCGGGTTCAATGCAGTGCAGTGCGTGCAAGTGCTGTACCGTACCGTACCGTTACCGTACCGTAACCGTGGCTGGTGCATGTGGCAGTGAGTGGCAGTGGCAGTGGCAGTGGTGGCAGTGTCCGTCCTTGCTCCTTTCAGGCAGACGCAAGAGCAAGCTGTCATGGATAGCTCATGGCCGATCACACACACCCGTCTCTGCCGTCATCACCACCACCACTTGCTGCCACGCCGTGCTAAATTCCTTGGTGTAGACATCCGCTAAGCCAAACAAACAAGGCTGCTGGTACAGAGTACTCGGTACTGTACTGTTCTCTGTGGCTCGCTATCTCGCGAGCTCACAGCCTGCCCTGACCTGAGCTAACCTGCCTGACCTGCCTGACCTGCCTGACCTGCACTAGGGCGGCTTTTTCTTTTCTTTTTTCCTTACCTCGTGCTTGTTATCCACCAGGATCGACCGGGGAGGGTGTGCGTGTCTCGCTTTGCTGCTGGGCCTTGCCTGACACGGTTGTGGACTGGGCTGGACCGGCTGGACCGGCTGGGCTTTTGCTGGGCTGCGACAAGGAGCAAGGGATCGAAGATCGGCTAGAGCCAAGGTTTCTGGTTGCTGTTTGGTGCTTGTCTGGCTGGCCCTGTGCGTCTGTCCGGTCTGGTTTGGTTCTGGTAGTCTCGTATTAGAAACGGGCATGTGTCGCAATCGCAAGGGGCAGACAAGCAGTGGGCGAGACTGCAAACGCACTTGTACAAAAGATTTCCGAGACGAGGATTTTCGGCTGAATCTGGATAGACGAGGAGAAACGAAACAATTCCGTTGCCTGCGAAATGATTTGCTTTTTTTTTTTAATCGACAGCCCCCGTTTTCTTCGTTTGCGTAGGAAATAGAGACAGCAGCAGCAGCTGTCAAACAGAGACGACAGGACAGGGTGGAGTGGATCACGGGCTCTTGTCTGCGGTGGTGCAAAAATGCGACAAACGGGTGCGCGCAAATACGTGACGAGCGACGAGAGACGACACAGACCACGACGCAGAGACGGCTTTGGCGGGCAAAATCGAATTGAATTGAATCAGGCAAAGCAATGTGCAAAACCAGAGACGAAAACAAAATCAACAGAAAAGATGACGACGAACAAGAATGGGAGCTTGACTGCTTGGACAATCACGATGCAAGAGGGAAGAGGAGAGAGAGAGAGCAGATACGTGACAGAACAAGATGAAAGCGCATGCATGACATTGAGAAGCAGAGCGCATATCCGAGCATAAATGTGTGTACATTTCTGTATCCGTACTGTGAGGAAACTTGTAACAGCTTGATCCTGGGTACTCTGTACGCATAAAGGTACAGAAAGGTACCAGAGCCAGCTCCAGCACAAGCAGGCACAAGCACCTCCCACGGTGCATCACTGTTCGTCGCCGTTTAACTGGTCGCCACCCCCGTCTCCTCCCCTCTCAAAGCGGTTATAAAAAGAGAGAGAGAGAGAGAATAGTGGGACAGGCACATAACATAAAACACACGCAGAAAGAGGGTTGGATATGGATGGGAAAGCAAAAAAGACCTAGATGGCCGACCGAGCACCAAGCTTTCTCAGCTCTGCTCTGTTAGTGGTCAAAGCTGCTGCTCGTCCTATCCCTGCCAAAACCCGCCGGGAACGGCTTAGCTGCTTGCTGCTTGCTGGTGGTGGTGCTTGCTGCTGTGGGTGCGCCGCCACTGTGGCTTTTTCTGGCTGGCGTCGCCGCGGTCGGGCGAACCAGGCCCAGGCACCAAAAATGAAAAGAAAAAAAAAAAAAGGCCCAAAAAAAAAAAAAAAAAGTGCAAAAAGAAAACTGTCCGTTTGCGGCTCCACGTAGGATTGCTGCTGCAAGCTTGACATCCCGTCACCCGTTTGCTCGCCAAAAATGAAATTTCCTAAAAAGGAGATGAACATGCTGATTAAGGAATCAGGAGCATTGTTGTGCGATTCACACATTTCTGCCAATTTTTTGCCATTTTTTCCCGCATTTACTCACCCACCTTGTCAGAACCAATACACACATACGCACTGATCGGTAGATACCTGATACCTGAGGTACCAACCTTGAAAAAAACAAGGCAGCAAGATAGTTAGTTAACTTTAGTGGCTCCCCCCACTGCTGGTAACGCTGGATAACAAGCAAAGAATCTGTCAGCAGCATCCAGCACATGTAGCAGAACTGTTGAAAAACCAAGACTACCCGTACTACGGAGTACAGACTTCTCCAGGTACCTATGTACTCCGTACTACTGGCAGGCTTCTTGACAGCTGTTCTGGTAAGCAGCCAAGAGCTGACCCCCCTGTCCGGCGCAGTCTTACTGGGCCCTTCATCCCCTGGCCGCCCTGCTCGCTCTGCTCCAACTGCATTAGTGCATCAGCTGCCCTGCAGCGCCTGGTGGCTCGGCTTGCGAGGTCCCTTTTGCCGTAGCATTTTTTTTTAGCTCAACCACGCTGCTGCTGCTGCTGCTGCTGCCGTCTCGAGGGCTCGCTGCATCCTATATCACACACGTCAACGGATCAACAGTCCGCCGTCAGCCCTCTGAATGGCTTATTCACATCACTTCCCGTAACGTGACTATCCTCTCCTGCACGTCATTCACCATACAAGGCATGCCTCTCTGCATTCCCCCTTTTTGCCCGTTGAACTCTTGAAACGGGGCATCCCCAAGGTTCCCCCCTCCCCAAGGTTCCATAAAAGCCATCCCACCACTCGACTGCCCATTTAGAGTTTTACCACCATATCATCTACTACATACTTGTATGTACCTACCTGAGCTTGCCGATGCTTTGCGGTTCTGCTGCACATCATCTCCTAGGCGGCGGCCATTTACTCCGTTAGTTGACCGGTGCTCGCTGACAAGAAGCAAGAGCAAGTTTAAAGACCTACGGTTGTGCAGCCCGGGGAGGGGGATGCATCAGATCCTCCCATCGGCCACAGTCCGACAGAGCTCTGTTCCTGCTGCGCCCGCAACCTCTGTGTCTGCATCCAAATCTGTCCATCTAATCCATCATCTTCTACCGTTTCCCCCGAGTGGCCTCTGTGTCTTCCCTGCCGTTGATGGTCGTCGCCTCGACTGCAATGCCGTCTTTTTGCCGCGCTAGCCCTCTTCCAATACGAGACAACATGTCTCGGGTCATCTCTTCCCCTTTTTTTTTCAGTTCTGTTCACTCCCCTCTTCTTGCTTTTGTGTGCTTATATACCAAGATACATATTCTGTACTTGTTTCCTTTTTCCCGCTCCGGGATCGACTTGTGTCTTGCCTCCCTGCAAATCAGAATCCACACATCGCTTGCGCAGACGTGCAGAGAGACAAAAAGTGCGCAATCTGGCATCCATCCATTCATCCATCCATCCATTCATCCATCCATCCATACCCGTATGGATACCGCGGCACGCTCTTCCTTGCAGGACTAAACCTAAATCGCTGCCCGGTATCCGTACTCCGTACCGAGAGTACCGAATCTACCAGCGCAATCTCGTCTGACTGCTGTTACATACAGGTACAAGTGCACACGCCTACCAAACACTGCTTGCCGTATTTGCTCTGCGTTTTTTTGCTCGTCTCGCGCTCTCTAGCAAAGATCACCTCGTCATACGACGACAAGCTTCCATATCGTACCAATTCCCAATCACACTGTGCCCTCTATAACCAAGCGAAAAGTAATGAGATTCCCGCAAGTAATCGCGTTCCTCGTCGGTGGGCTCATTTTTTCGTAACCGAGCAAACACAATAAAATATAATGTCAAGCTGCTTCTTTTCCTTGAATACTACCCAAGAACCGTTTATCCCACTCTCTGCCCTGCTGATGCCGTGGCGCCGACAAAGCATGCGTGCGTCCTTCTCCCTCCCAATTGGCTCCTTCTCTGCCATACGGCATTAAAAGCACGACCAGTACAAGCAACGCGGTGATCTCCCTCGGCAAAGAAAGCGTAGCTGCAGGTCATCGGCTCATTACCCTTTTTTTTTTCACTCGCTCACTCATTCACTGTACCTCGTACCCTCTGTCCCTATCCTGCCTCCTGTCTTCCTGCTACGTAGCACCCCGCCTCTCAACATCAATCGAGTCCGCGCGGTCTCGGCGCAGAGTCGGCCAGCTGGCATTGGGCCAAGAATAATGGCACCTTTCATTGATATGCCCAGCTCTCTGTGTGTGGCATCCACAACAATCCTTCCCACTCCAAAGGGGCCCCATCCTCTGGTGCCCCTACTCGAACACGCTACGGCACCATCTTTCCAGCCCGTCGAAGTGCTCTTGACAAATGAGAGCTCTCTCCAACACCTTGGGCAGCTTGGGGAGGGGGGTTGGCACCAAAATGGTTTCTCGCACTAAAATAGTCGTTCGCTCTCCTCCGGCGACCGGCGAGTATGGTAAGGGGACGGGGCAGGTTCCGTTTAGCTTGCCTCGTTTTTATTTCTCGAGCAGGTTCCGTGGGGTTACCAGCATCAAGCAAGCTGTGATCCGAGTGTGGCCCTGGGTGAATGTCGCTGCTTCACGACTTCTTGTACCCTGTCACCCACGCCGAGCAAGGATGCGTGCCCGGCAGATAACCTTTGCTATAGCTGTTTTTATATATATAATGCACGTCAATGCAGGCGACGACCACAGCTGAATGGCATCTTCCGCGTTACGCACCGCCGGTGGGGGAGCAGAACATTGGCAACCAACTTGGATGATGCGTGTGTGATGTGTGTACGTGTGGGTGTGGGTGGGTGCCGTGTCAAGCTTGTGTGGCGGCTCACTTTTGCTCATGGTGGTGCGGATCTGTGGCGTCTTGATAGGAAAAACTAACGACGTTGCTGCCGAGAATTACAGGTATCCCATATTACGTGCTCTCATTATTCTCGATTATTTTCCGTTTTCTTTTGTTATTTTTCCCTTTTATTCCCTGTCGCTGATACACGGGTGGCTTAACTCGAAGGATAGATATAGCAGAAAGCTTGTTGGCGTCGAGGCCCATCCCCGGCTGCAATTGGCTGCTTCTTCAACCGCAATCAATCTAACAGGCAGAAAATCAAAAGCCAATGGGAAGGCGCGCGCAGGATAAAAAAATAAAAAAAAAATAAGAAACCCCATCGTACTCCTTTGTCAGTGTGGACCGCAAACTTTCGCCGACTGTCCCGTGCAGCAGCGAACCGAAACCCGACCCCTGTAGCTTGCATGGAGCTGGGAGCTGGAGCTGGGAGCTGGGAGCTGGGACAAAGCCGCCGCCGCTCACGGGGGACGGGACTGATATCAGAGCCTCGTCCGCTCTGTCGACACTGCCGCGGAAACGCGGCTCCGTCGGCCTTTTCTGCTCATCCGTCGTCAATTTTCATTTGGCCAACACATTCACCTCGAAGAAAAACTTCATCAAAACCATATGCACTGTCAAAAATTCATCAGATACATCATAGTTTATAGCTAGCCAGCGCCTCCGCGCTTCCCTCTGCTTCCAGCGTGTGCGCCAGGCTGCTTAGTCAGTCACATCCCGCTGTCGTAAACGTCGCCGCCTGCAAGGCCGCAGCTGGCTGTCATCATCAAGGACCGTTTGAAGCCGCGACTATTCGTCACTCTGTTGCTGCCTGTATCGTAAAAAAAGAAAAACCAACCGTCGCTTCTCTTTGTTTTTGGGCGTCTATCTGCAAATTTTAGCATGTTCAGCGTGTCGTCTTGCATCTAATTCACACACTCGCCGGCCACCCACCCCCTCGCAAACTGACCAACGTGGGACCGTGATGGCTGCTCCATCAACAGAGGAAAAGGAGCTGCGGCTCGTCGAAACTGTCGAGTTCAAGATCTTGGGCGTTGCCAACAAGGAGGACAAGCTCCACGAACTGCTGCAGCGGTACCTGGCGCCGCTCATTCTCAAGGCTGCCAGTGATCATGCGAGCGTCCGAGGGAGGGTATGACATCTCATCGCCGTGATGTGTATCATGATTCTCTAACATAGCTCAAGGTCATTCAAATACTGGCTCGGCTCAAAACATTCATTCAGCCACCTCAGTATGCATCAACAAGTTCAATTGATGACCTGCCCGCTAACCACCAACAGAGTTATACTGCCCGTCAAGGCCCTCCTGCAGCAGTACAAGACCACCGACTCCGGTGTCATTAAGCAGCTTGACCTGTCATTCATCCTCCACAGTCTTGAACGTGTAGATGTAGAGGACCGGCGGGACCTGCTCCCAATCGCGCTCAATGGCCTCGCCGCCGACCAGAACCAGCCGCGCGCGGCCACGCTCCTCAACATCATCCTCAGGCTTATACTAGACGTCAGAATACCGCCCCGCGGCAGCAAGGATGATGAGGCCTTCCGCGCTGCCATCGGTCTCGAGGACGCTGCTGACGCAAAGTACCTTGCCTACATGCTCGGCGTCTTTCTGCGACTTCGTGCCGCCTCGGGCGCCCAGACTCTGGCTCAGTCCAACCCCACGCTTTCGTCCCTAGAGCTGGCTCTCTTCCCGTCTGATAGTGCGGATACGGAAAGACTACTTCGCCGCATATCCGAACTGAAGCTAAAGGTCGTCACTCTGCTGGCCAGTGCCGCTTTCACAGACGAGGAGAAGTTTCTTCCCGCCCTGTACGCCGCCGCCAGCTTCGACGGCAGGGTTGCCTCAACGGGAGAGGAGGTCATCAAGAGAAGCTCCGTGTCTCTAGAAGACAAGCCTTTGGTTGAGCGTCTGTTCGAGGCCCATGCCGTTCTGCCAGCCGCTAACCGTACCCGCATCCTGGGAATGCTGTCCAAGTCCGCTATTTCTACCACCATGACAGACTACATCATGAAAGTCGTCACCCTGGATTTCATGCCCCAGCAGCAGGACTCCTCATCCCAGGCACTCCAACCATCTAGCGCTCTGGAGAGGACCAAACTCCACAAGGCACTGTTTCAGTATCTCTCTTGGGTCGCCCAAATTGGTCCGTCCAAGGAGGGATTTACTATCGGCCCTCAGCTGATACACAAGATGCGCGAGTACGTCGAGAGCCAGGGATGGCCCCTCGCTCTGTCTAGCACCACCGACGAGATAACTCTGCGCTCGCGCGCCTACGAGACAATCGGGCTGCTCGCGCGCAGCGCCGAGATGCCAACCGACGACAAGCTGAACCTCGCCGCCTGGCTGTTTCGCTCGCTCTCAGAAGACAACACCAACGACGCTGTGGTCAACATTGATGGTGCCCTGTCAAGCCTGACGGCCAACATTGACCCCAGCGCGACCGCCGGTAACCTCACGTTCCGCACGATGCTGCTCACATACATGTCTTTGCCCGACGAGCCACCTGCTGTTCGAAGCACGCGCCACGCTGTCGTCAAGTGGGCAAACCAGTGTCTGCCATTCTCTGATATCTACGCCCGGTGGATTGACATTCTTGCCATCGCTGGACAATACAATGAGCGCAACGACGTTATCGAGCAGGGCCACAAGGGTCTCGATCCTTGGACGTACTTTGCCCACAACCAAGCAAACACGAAAATGCCCGACTGGAAGCAGATGACCATTCCGTATTTCGACTCACTCATCGAGCCGGCGCCACAAGCAACCGTCCAGTCTGTCACTGGCATGCCGACTCTGCCGGTACGCCCAGTGTTCCAAAATTTCCATGGCTCCCGTATACTCGCTTTCCCAGTGGCCTTGCGCTACTGCAAGAACTTGCTCCTTCTTTCCGCGCTAGACGACTTTACTGTTCAGCCAGACTGGATGCAGGCTCTAAGCGCTCAGCTCAAAAACGACATCAAAACACAAGATCAAGCTCGCGCCTACCTGCGAAAGATGGACTCGAATGAGCTGGTCTTCTATCTTAGGACGTGTCTCGAGGGTGCCTTTGTCGAAGACTCGCCAATTGTTGAAGATTGCATTCGCTGCTTTGTGGAAATCGCCTCGCTTGCTTCCGGTGAGACTGTCGGTCATCTTACCGGATTTACGATGAACCTTCTACCGCTAGTCAAGTCCAATAACAGGGAGATTCGGACTCTGGCTGCCAAGGCGGTTGGTATTCTCGCAGCTCATCCTGTGAATGCGTCCGACGCCGTTGCCAACCTGGCTGTGACCCTTCATGGCTTCTTTGACAATGCTCAGAAGAAGGCCGGCCCCGACATGAACGCCGCAGAGGGTGCTTTGATGGCATTCGGCCACTTGATGTCGCGCTGCGTCTACTACAACCGTGACTTGCCAGACACCACCTACCCACTACAGTATCTTTCTGACGAATCCACACCCGGCTCTCTGTTTGAGGCTGCCTTGGACTCATATGCGCCGTTGTGGTCCGCGAAGCTATCTATTCCACCAACGGAAGGAGACAACAGCCTGGAACAGATTATCAAGAGGCTTGCTGCCCAGGCAAAGAAGGGCAATGAGCGTGCGATCGCAGCTTTGGGACGCCTAGCCTCTGCCATCCCCGAAGCCAGCGATTCCGAAAAGGGTGGGACGGAGTGGGAGCGCGGTACCTTGGGAGTTATCCTAAAAGACCTGTTTGCCCTCTATGAGATCAAGCAAGTCGAGGTCCACTTCACTGTTGGAGAGGCCATTGCAGCTGCCATTGCTAGATGGGACTCCGACCAGGTGAAACTGGGTATGGATGTTGAGTGCCGGAGCAGCGAGTTCCAAAACAGAGCACTTGGCTCCACCATCTCAGCAGTTCTTGGGAAGCTGTTCGCGGACTGCAAGGGTACCAAGCCTTCTCTCCTCAAGGCCTCTGGTATCTGGCTATTCTGCATTGTCCAATACTGTTCGCATATTGAGCAGGTCCAATCACGTCTCCGTGAGGCGCAGAACGCATTCATGCGTCTGCTCAGTGCCCGCGACGAACTTGTCCAAGAAACTGCCTCCCGAGGCTTGTCACTTGTGTACGAGAGGGGCGATGCTGATCTCAAGACTGCTCTGGTTAAGGACTTGGTCTCGGCATTTACGGGAACCAGCACGCAGCTTAAGGTTGAGGAGGACACTGAGCTCTTCGAACCTGGTGCGCTCCCTACGGGTGAGGGCAACTCTATTACATCCTATAAAGATATCGTGAACCTGGCCAATGAAGTCGGGGACCAGCGATTAGTGTACAAGTTCATGTCTCTGGCTGCCAACGCTGCGACTTGGTCGACGCGATCCGCATTTGGTCGCTTTGGCTTGAGCAACATTCTTTCCGAATCTGAGGTCGATCCCAAGCTCTACCCGAAGCTCTACAGATATCGATTCGACCCCAACTCCAACGTGCAGCGATCCATGGATGATATCTGGAAATCGTTAGTCAAGGACTCCAACGCCACTATCGATGAGCACTTTGAAGCCATCATGGAGGACTTGTTGAAGAGCATCCTCGGCCGTGAGTGGCGTATGAGAGAGGCTAGTTGTGCTGCCATCGCAGAGCTTGTACACGGACGTCCCTTTGTACAGTATGAGACGCATTACCGAGACATCTGGACAGCCGCCCTCAAAGTTCTTGATGATGTCAAGGGCAGTGTGCGTGAGGCTGCGCTGAAGCTCTGCATGGGCCTTTCCAACGGCCTTGTACGACAGCTCGAGGAGAGCAACCACAGCTCGGCTGCCAAGGCAATGATGAAGGAGGCTTTGCCCTTCTTGTTGTCGGAAAAGGGTATCGAAAACTCTGTGCAGGACGTGCAGGTCTTTGCCACTATTACCGTTATGAAGATTTGCAAGCACGGTGGAGTTTCTCTCCGGCCGTTTATCGCCGATATTGTGACGCACATGCTTGGCCTGCTCAGCACTATCGAGCCTCAGCAGATTAACTACCACTACCAGCGTGCGGGCGAAGACAGCCGAGATCAAATCGACAAGATTCGCTCGCAGATGGTGAACCAATCTCCCATTTCAGAGGCTATCGAGAACTGTCTACGCTTCGTCGACGGCAATGTCATGACTGAGCTGGCACCGAAGCTGGAGGCTACAATCAAGAGTGCCATTGGCATGCCGACCAAAATCGGCTGCAGTCGCGTGCTCACAACGCTGTTCACGAGACATACGAATGATATGAAGTCACTGTCGAGCCGCTTCTTGAAGGTGCTCGAGAAGCAGACGCTAGACAAGAACGACGAAGTCAGTCAGGCATACGCACGAGCAGCCGCCTACATTCTGAGGGCTGTGGAGGATGCGGATAGACAGAAGTTCTGCGGCGACCTGGTAGACCTTTACTTCAATGGCGAGGACGAGAGCCGTCGACAGAAGGTGTCGGATGTTGTTGTGTCGCTCGCCAAGATTTCACCAGACCACTTCTCCAGTCAAGAAGCTGATCTGCTTCCATTTGCATACCTTGGGTCTCATGATACCGACGAATACACCAGTAAGGTCTTCAAAGAAGTGTGGCAGCAGCATGCCGGCAGCGCTCGAACTGTAACTCGATATGTCCCTGAGCTTGTAGCGCTGGTCGAGCGCTGCTTGGCGACTAACCAGTGGGCTCTGAAGCACACCGGTGCCTTCACCATTGCGGCGATGGTATCCGACGTGGTCAGCGCGACAGAGGTGACGGGCGGTATTACTGAGTCAACTTGCAAAGCGCTATGGCCAGCATTCGACAAGGCGTTGGTACTCAAGACGTTCCCTGGAAAGGAGAAGGTGCTCGCATCGTTTCCTAAATTTGTCTCGAGCGGAAAGACATTTTGGCAAAACGACGAGCAAGTCGCGGCACAGATGAAGAAGGTTGCCATCCGCGAGGCGAAGCGCAACAACGACGAGTACCGACCGCACGCCTTCCACAGCCTATGGGAATTCGCCAAGGCGAGGCCTGATCTGGATCTCTTGAGCGAGATTACGGATATTGTCACTCCGCACCTAGACGACGTTACAGATGCCGATAAAATGGACGTTGACTCCAAGGAGGATAAGGGTCTGGACACTGCCCAGAACGGTGTAGAGGCCATTGCCAGAGGATACACGCGGTCACCATCCAGAGACGTGGCGGCCGTGGCAGCATCCGTCATCAAGACGCTTCAGCCGTACCTGGCAAACGACAAGTTTGGGTCCATCAAGCGGGAGGTGTGGTACAAGTGCGTGGCCGACTTTATGAGTGAGGGTGCCGAGACCAAGCCCGCAGGCGGTGCGGCAGATGCGAGCAGTGCGGGCACGCTAATGGCGTACCTGGAGAGCATCGACCTGGACAAGGCGGAGACGGGGACGCACCCGCAGCGCGTGCAGAGGATCGAGGCGGTCTCCGCGGCGCTGAAGGCTCAGGCTGCGGGCGTGTTTGGGCTGTCTGCGGAGGGGAGGGGGAAGCTGAGAGAGGTGGTCACGCGGGCGGTGGCGGAGGAGAGGGCGACGGATGTGCAGAAGATGTGGAAGAAGATTTTGGAAGATTTAGCATAGATGAATGCATAGACGAATGCATTTGCGTTGATTCTCAGCTTTGCTTAGCAGTGCCTGTCTGGTGTGGCTACTCAAGCTTGGCATAGTTATCAAGTTCGAGCAACGCGGAGTAAATGTATTACCAACCGCAACAGCCAAACAATAAGCGTTTTTTTGCTCGGTAGTCCCACATCTGCATATCTACAAGCAGAATTATGCCGGCAGATTTGACCTTCAACAGCCGCTGTACGAGCTGTCGCATCACTTTACCTGGGTCTGATTCACTGCAGGGTAGGTAGCAGAACCGCCCCTCAATTTTGGCGGGGCAGCTGTTGCGTCATGCAGACCACTCAGAAGGGTGCCTGGACGGGCAGCGAGGGGCACCGGCAGCTTTAGCAGCTGAGCGTTGGTGAGGTGAGCCGTAAGCCACCGCATTCATAAAGCTTTCGGCCGATAGGTGCGATTTTCACTTTTGCACCTGTTTGGCATCTTGAGTATCACGAAAAGCGGGTTTTCTTTCCGAGCCAGTTCTTTCTGCTTCTTGTTCCAGTGTCCTGGCGGCACATTGAGTCACTGCCCTGCTCTCGCCTAGAGGTATACCGCCTAGCAGTGATTCCCCACGAAGCTCGACCCGCGCGCGCTGGGCCCCAGAAACCTGGACCGCCCACCCTTGCCACCACCGCATCTCCCGTCGGCATCTCACGTTGCAACGCCAGAAAAACGAGCAGGCGATACGGCGGCGAGCAACGAACCGCAACGGCTCACGAACGACGATTATAAATATTTAGCTACCGGTGACTTACGCCTGTCAAGCTTTGCCGCGTCCCGGTGCATAGCCGATCAGAGCTTCCCCCATCAAACGTCCCGATCCAACAAACGCCACCAAACGGACGGGTCGTGTTGCACGAACTGAAGGCGGGGCACGAACCACAACGATATTACAGAATAACAGCGGCGAGATTACAGAAAACATGGACGAGGATAGCATCTCCAGCTTCGCGGGCATCACGGGCTCGAGCCCCGAGGTCGCCCGCGGCTTCCTCGAGATTGCCGGTGGCGACCTGGAGCGCGCCGTGGCGCTCTTCTTCGAGAACCCAGAGCTGGTGTCCGGCATTGGTGCCGGCATGTCCGGCGGCAGCTCGTCTGCGGCACGAACGACGACATCAGCCGCTCCTCGACGGAGCGCCCCCAGGGAAGACTCGGGCGGCGTGATCCATATCAGCGATGACGACGACGACATGGACTACCGCGACGAAGACAGCGGGGCCGAGGACGACGGCGGCCACGAGGCGGCCGTTCTGGCGGCGAACAATGCGCAGGAGGAGGAGGATGCGGCCATGGCCAAGAGGCTGCAGGAGGAGCTGTACGGCAGCGGTGCAGGTGCCGGCGGCGCCCGCGAGGAGGAAGTGCGCGCGCCGATTGGGAGAACGACAGAGACGCTGGTGGGCGCTGAGCCTTGGGGCCCGGATGATGGCGAGGCGATCTTGGAGCAGCTCCGTCGGCGTCGGCCCGCAGCTAGTAAGATGGCGAATGCCTACGATGGTAGAAAGGAATACGTGCTAATGCATATACAGGACGAGGCGGTGCCAGCGGCCCGTTTGGACAGCGGATATGGAGCGACGGGGCGTCTTCAGCAGGCGGTGCTTCATCGGCCAATGGAGCGCACGCGCGGCGACTAGAGGACCTCTTTCGGCCGCCGTTTGACCTCATGGCACGGATGTCGTGGGACGAGGCCCGGACGCTGGGCAAAGGCGACCAGAAGTGGATTCTCGTCAACCTGCAGGACATGAGCGACTTTAACTGCCAGGCCCTCAACCGCGACATCTGGAAGGACCAGCCCATCAAGGACCTCGTGTCGGAGAACTTCATTTTTCTACAGTACGACAAGGACTACCCGGATGCGGAGGAGTACCTGACATTCTACTTCCCAAACCGCACGCACGAGAACCCGGACAATTTCCCGCACGTGTCCATCGTCGACCCGCGGACCGGCGAGCAGGTCAAGGTGTGGAGCGGGCGCCCGTTCCCGAGCGCGCGCGAGTTCCACGCGGAGCTGGCCGAGTTCCTGGACCGGTACAGCCTGGCGGCCAACAGCAAGAACCCCGTGGCGAAGCCTAGCGGGCCGAAGCCGGCGGTGGTGGACGTGGATCGGATGACGGAGGACGAGATGCTGGAGATGGCGCTCAAGAACAGCCTTACGGGGGCCGGTGCGAGCGGCAGCGGCTCTGGTTCCGGGTCGACGCCCAAGGTCCATGACCCGGACGCGCTCACCAAGGGTAAAACGAAGGAGGGAGAGGCTGCGGAGGCTATGGATGAAGATGGTGATGATGAGGGTGGCGCGGCGGCCGCGGCGTTTAAAAGCATCTCATCAACGAATCCGCACACGGAGCCGGCGAATGACCCCAAGACGACGACGAGGATCCAGTTTAGACATGCGAACGGCCGCGTGATCCGGCGGTTCAGCACGGGAGATCCCGTGAGGAGGGTGTTTGAGTGGTTGAAGGCGGAGCCGTTTGAGGGTAAGGAGGGGGTGGTGTTTGAGCTGAAGAAGATGCCGGCGGGCCAGGACCTGATGGAGATGCTGGACGAGACGATTGAGGAAGCGGGACTGAAGCAGGGGACGGTGATGATTGAGTTTATTGAGGATTAGGTTAGGGATAGAGGAGAAGGAAAGGGCAAAGATATTGCTGTTTTTTGCGTGATATACCTGAATGAATTGACATGACAGTTTCCATTTTGGGAATACGTGGGCTCGTGGAAGTGTACATGATACACCTGCGCGAATCGATGCGACATTCAATGTGTGCATTGACGTAAGCTCACGAGGTCATATGTATGGGTTCGCGGGGAATTGTCTCGGGTTGTAGATGAATCAGATCACTGGGGTTCTGGATGAATCCAAGACAGCAAGGGAGAAAATGTGGCCAAGCGACGAGGTGAGAGTCTGAGCTGCGTTGCATTGTGTACTTTGTGTGTGTGTTGTGGCCGGCGATCGCAGCGGCCAGCCATTGTTTACATTTGGCGTTAATATGAGGTTGCTGCCGCAGCAGCCCATGTACCGGCTGGAAAGGGCTGGATGAGAGCCAATGAAAGCAAGAGAGGCTGAGAGCTGCACCACCCCCCCTGTAGCAGGACTGGGCGTGGTGGAGAGGTGTGATTGGCCGCCCGGGCACGTTGTGTGATATTACGCCCAGGTTCATGCAGACATATTTTTTTTTCTTGTGCAGGGAAAATATTGAAGGGGGTTATTCGCGAGGGGATTCGTAATGACTTTTCTGATATGTGTGTATATTTTATAGATTTTATAGGCGAGCGGTGCGACGGTAGAACAGAGAGCGTACAAGGGCACAAGGCGTAGGTAAATACAAGGTACGCTGGGACCAACAGAGCGGGCTTTGTTGCTAAATATATGTACCACCTGGTCAGTTAGTAAAAAGATAGGTACTTTTGCTTACGCCGTGGCTTATACGGGGAGTGGAAGTAGCGAAAGATACTTCTACTTCTGGCAGAAACGCCGCCGTATTGCAGGTACCTTGCCCCGCTATCGCAGTATGTAAACAAGCGAGAAAGCGAACAAGGAAGACAAGCAACACAAACAAAAAACC
Source organism: Lecanicillium sp. G3 (assembly GCA_037575805.1). Classification (NCBI taxonomy): domain Eukaryota; kingdom Fungi; phylum Ascomycota; class Sordariomycetes; order Hypocreales; family Cordycipitaceae; genus Lecanicillium; species Lecanicillium sp. G3. The sequence continues at coordinate 545,363 of JAZHPD010000011.1, read as the reverse complement.
CCACCCCTCTCTGTCTCTCTCTCTCCCTCCCTTCACAGCGGGTGCCGAAAGCACAATTGGGCCCCGGCTTTTGCTGCGAATTCTCCATGCCAACAAGCAGCTTTCTGCCGTCTCTCTCTCTTCGTTTGAAAACGCGCGCCGTTCGTCTCTGTACATTTTTTTCTTGTTTTCTTGCTTTCCCATTTTCTCGTTTCTGCATCGTTCTAGCATTCTCCCTTTCTTCATTCCTTCATCTCCCCACTCCTCTCTCCGACAAACAACACCCCGCCTCTCTCTCTCTCGCATCTCCTCCCGCCGCGCTACTGTGCTGTTCCTGCGACTTGTGTGTGTGCACAGTGGAGCGAAAAGAAACAGAACCGGATTCTTTTTCTTTGCCAACCAATTTTCCGCATAGATTGCCTGGCGGCTCTTTGTTAAACAATATCAGGCCTTCCTTCGCACCTGGGGAAACCTGACCTTGGGGGGTTCCTTTTGGGCTGCGTTCGTCTTCAGCCAACCTCGTTTGCCCGCCCTGCATGCTGCCGGGCCCTGCATAGTGCGTCCTGTGTCTCCAAAGCCTTTTTTCTTCACACCCGGCCGGCCGACCCCTCGAGAAAGAAGAGGCCTGATCGAAAAAGAAGTCGAAATTGCGAAAAATACGGACGAACGAGGAACATATACTTTTTTTTTGTATAACGAAAGGAACTTCGTATACGTGGTATCAGGACAGAGCCCACAATGACGGAGCGACAGCCCGACGACGTCGCCAACGAGGCGCTGCTCGACCCGCAGCTGCTCTACTCGAAAGAGTACTGCATTGGCGGTGGAAGCTTTGGCAAGGTCTACAAAGGGTAGGTCTCCCCGATTGCGGAGCGAGCTTGGAAGTGCTGCTGGCTAACGTAACCCGCCCGCAGAGTCGACAAGCGCACCGGCGAGGCCGTCGCCATCAAAGTAATCGACATTGAAAACGCCGAGGACGAGGTAGAGGACATCATCCAGGAGATTGCCATCCTCTCCGAGCTGCAGTCCCCTTACGTCACCAAGTACCATGGCTCCTACTCCAAGGGCGCCGAGCTGTGGATCGTCATGGAGTTTTGCGCCGGCGGCAGCTGCGCGGACCTGATGAAGCCGGGGCTCATCAGCGAGGACTACATTGCCATTATTATACGAGAGCTGCTGCTCGGCCTGGAGTACCTCCATGCGGACAAGAAGCTACACAGAGACATCAAGGGTGAGTACGAGCTACGAAGATGGTATACATGGCAGGCAGGGGGCTGTGCTAACAAATGCAGCTGCTAATATTCTACTAAGCGCTGCCGGTCAGGTCAAGCTGGCAGATTTTGGCGTCTCCGGCCAGCTGTCAGCCACCATGACCAAGAAGAATACGTTTGTCGGCACACCTTTCTGGATGGCCCCCGAGGTCATCAAGCAGTCTGGGTACGACCACAAGGCGGATATATGGTCATTGGGCATTACGGCCCTCGAACTCGCCAACGGAGAGCCGCCATACGCAGATATCCACCCCATGAAGGTGCTCTTTCTGATCCCCAAGAACCCGGCCCCACGTCTCGAGGGCAACTTTACAAAGGCCTTCAAAGAATTCATTGAGCTCTGCCTGCAGCGCGACCCCAAGGACAGGCCCAGCGCAAAGGACATGCTTCGCCACCCGTTTATCAGACGGGCCAAGAAGACGACGTACCTCACGGAGTTGATTGAGCGTCACAGCCGCTGGTCGGCCACGCACAAGGGCGACGAGGAGGACCACTGGGACGCCGCGTCGGTGGCGTCGATGAGACGAGAGAAAATTGACGAGGACATGTGGGACTTTGGCACCGTGCGACTCGTCGGTGACCGCGGGGGCGTGATCACGCGGCCGGGCCTAAACGACCTGGGCGAAAACGGCACCAACGCACGAGCAGCGAGGTCGCCGGAGAACTCGGACGACTATGGCGAGACGAGGCGCGAACCCAGCCCGACGAAGGCGCGCGATTTTGCCCTAGATGCTAGTGAAACCCTCAAGGCCAATGCCACGTCGCGGCAGTCGAGCCCGCAACGCAAGCCTGTGCCCGCGCACATGCAGTCGCCCGCCAAGGTTCCCTTGCCAGCGAGCCCGATGAAGACACAGAAACAGGCGCTTCCCGAGACGCCTCGATCGAAACCGCTGCCGCCCCTTGCGTCGGGGCAGTCTCCCGACTACGACAGGGAGCTGCAGGCGCAGCTGCAACAGGATATGAGCGTGCTGAGCCTCGAATTCCCGTCCAACTCGCCTGCGGCCGTTGCCAGTACCAGCTCACGGGCTGGGCCGGCCACGGACAAGCCGCTGCCACCCGTGCACCAGCACCAGCAAAACCCGGAGTCGCGGCCTACGTCACGCATCGGACCCATACAACTACAAGAGATCCCGCCGTTTCGAGGCAGTCCCTCGTCGCAGTCGCAATCACAGTTTGGCACGCCGCCCGCGAGCAGCAGGCAAGTGCAGACACCCGTCAAGTCGCAGTCGCCAGGGCCGGACTTTGCGGGGGCACCACTGTCATTCCCGTCGCCGGCGCCGGCCAACGCCAACGGAGAGCTGGACGCGCTGAACGATGTCATCTTCCCCGCGCTGGAGGAAGCGCTTAAGAGGCGCGAGGCGCGGTTAGAGCATGTATTTTCGGCGGAACAGCAGGCGGGCACGCTCGTGACGGCGAAGCAGCAGAGAGCGGAGGTGGCGCACGACAAGCTGCGAAAGCTCGTGTACAAGCTGGCGCATGTGTGCAAGGAGATTGACCATTTCGACAAGGCGGAGCCGGTCGGGATGGGGCGCGACGTTGGAAATTTCCTGGAGGGGTTGCTCGAGGAGATTCTGGTGAGAGTCGAGCCTCTGGAGGAAGAGGAGCTGCAGGCGTAGTGATGAAGCGGCTATCTGGATTGGGTTGAGGCGAGACGGCCATGTTTAGGCGAGTGCATGAAGACACGAGGATAGACATACAGGATGACGGCGTACGGATACATGGTTTTTGTCCGTTTATACTATACGAGCTGCATTGCTCTAGACAGGCGGTAGCTGCTGCTACTTGACGCGGGATGCTCCATGCATTAGGCATTTGCTGAGAAGCTTCTTCTTGTAATACATATTCTGGGAATATGAATATCTATCAATTTGCTCAGACGGATGTTGCGTGTTAATTAAATGGATGACTGTGAAGCGTTGCCCGTCCTGAACGAGATACGTCACAAGTAAATATTTAGCCAAATTGGAGATTGGAGAGAAGAAAGAGGCTGGCCGCCAAGCCAAGGCCAAGCTAGTCAGGCCAGTCAGGACGGAGCTAGTCCCCTTTTGGGCAGGACAGGCGGACTAGCCTCGGAAACACGTTCGCATTCCGGCCGCTGGTCCGAATGGGAAAATTTTGGCAGCCCATTCCCCTGCGGTTTTTTACTGGTAGCAGTGGCAGCGAAAATGGCCAGCGTCGGCTTGGCCGGAGCAGCGACCGCAAGCACCGCAAGCACCGCAGATACCGCCGCGCCCGGGGACAAGCCCCCTGTAGCAGAACTGACAGACCCGGCGTTCCAGGGAGGGTGCTCGGGTGTATTCTGGGGCAGGTTTAACGTTACTTACAGAGGCTGGGCGGTGCGGAAATAGCACCACTGAAGCCCATGATTTTTTTTTTTCATACGCCAAGGGAACAATACCACACCAACCAATCTGGTTTTTTTTTTTTTCCTCTTCCCTCCGACACTTCCTCTCTCCAAACCACCTTCTCCAAACCCTCTGTGTACACAACTCTCCGCTCCGCTCCTCTTGGACTTCTTTCTTCTTTTGCTAGTCAAAATAAGAGAGACTTCTTATCCTGACGACCTTTTTCTTCTTCTTTTCTCTTGATTCCCGGTTCTAACGAAATACTATACACGATGCTGTCGCGAAGCTCCCTCCGCACGGCTCAGGTACGTCATTATTATTTGTCATGAGCTTGGGAAGAGGTTCTTGGCGATTGGGAATGCAGGCTGTGGTTATTACGAGGCCGCGGATCGCAATTGAGCGATGGACAACGCGGAATCGCGGTGTTGATTTGATGTAGCTGCGATGGTGGTTGGCCGCAAGCTGGCCTCAACTCGTCGTTGCGACACGACACGACTCGGCACACAACCACACAGCCTTGATCCCAGACCAGACACCTAACCTCGCTCGCACAACACTCTCCTCGCCGCAGCCGTGCTAACCAACACAGGCCCTCCGCGCCGCCGCCCCCGCCAACCAGCTCCGAACCATGGCCACCGTCCAGTCCGACATCTTCAAGCCCGCCAAGTTTGGCGGCAAGTACACAGTCACGCTCATCCCCGGTGATGGCATCGGCGCCGAGGTCGCCGAGTCGGTCAAGACGCTCTTCAAGGCCGACAACGTCCCCGTCGAGTGGGAGCAGGTCGAGGTCTCCGGAATCGAGGAGGGCGGCGGCCGCACCGAGGCCGCCTTCCGCGAGTCGGTCGAGTCGCTCAAGCGCAACAAGCTCGGCCTCAAGGGCATCCTGCACACCCCCGTCAGCCGCTCCGGCCACCAGAGCTTCAACGTCGCCATGCGCCAGGAGCTCGACATCTACGCCTCCATCTCCCTCATCAAGAACATCCCCGGCTACGAGACGCGCCACAAGAACGTCGACCTGTGCATCATCCGTGAGAACACCGAGGGCGAGTACTCGGGCCTCGAGCACCAGTCCGTCCCCGGCGTCGTCGAGTCGCTCAAGATCATCACCCGCGCCAAGTCGGAGCGCATTGCCCGCTTCGCCTTCTCCTTCGCCCTCGCCAACGGCCGCTCCAAGGTCACCTGCATCCACAAGGCCAACATCATGAAGCTGGCCGACGGTCTGTTCCGCAGCACCTTCCACAACGTCTCCAAGGAGTACCCCACCCTCGATGTCAACGACATGATTGTCGACAACGCCTCCATGCAGGCCGTCTCCCGCCCCCAGCAGTTTGACGTCATGGTCATGCCCAACCTGTACGGTGGCATCCTGTCCAACATTGGTGCCGCTCTCGTCGGTGGCCCCGGTATCGTGCCCGGCTGCAACATGGGCCGCGAGGTCGCCGTCTTCGAGCCCGGCTGCCGTCACGTCGGTCTCGACATCAAGGGCAAGGACCAGGCCAACCCCACTGCCATGATCCTGTCCGGCAGCATGCTCCTGCGCCACCTCGGTCTTGACGACCACGCCAACCGCATCTCCAAGGCCATCTACGCCGTTATTGCCGAGGGGTAAGCACCTGCCACCCGATGTTTTCTTTATTATTTGACACGCAGCTAACCCCCTCACAGCAAGGTCCGCACTCGCGACATGGGCGGCGTCTCCACCACCCACGAGTTCACCCGCGCCATTCTCGACAAGATGGAGACTCTGTAAAGAAACCGAAACACACCAGACAAGAAAAAAAAATACTTGACAGAAAGAGAATTTTTGACTTTCCCTTTGTTTGAATAAAGACTAGACGCGGCCGCTGTATGGAAATTTGATACCTCGGACAAATGAGGATGACGAACGGCGCCAAGATATGGAGGAGGAATGATTCGGGACAAGGTGTATGAGAGGGGAGAGGAGAAGAGAAGCGGAGGAGCCTTTTTTAACTTGTACATGACGGCATTTGTGGAACTATTCGTAGCGAGCAGCTAAATAGACATTTTACTGCGCAGGTGTTTGAGCCGTGTTATGTTTGTGGTTTATGATGTGCATTGTTCTCGGAGTTGGGGCTGCTCTGCCATGGGAAGCCCTTGTTCGTCTACGCATCTCAAGGAATATTGATATCCCAGAGCTTAAGCAGCTATAGAGTTGATAGCTCCCCGTCAATTTACATTGATTCCCACCAAATCGGGCCAATGGATATCCAACTTGCCGTACCGCACCTCCAAATCACTTCTCCCAGGCCCATCCGTCATTGGACGCTCCCCGCCCCTCTCCCAAGCTGCCCCCCCAACCCCGCAAACTAGCTCCAATGAAGCACCAAGCTCCGTGGCCTCTTTGCCGTACCTTTAATAATCAATGAAGTCATTTTTCATTCGCTGCCGTTCTGCAGTGCCACAAAGAGGGCTGTATGTGAAGGAGTGTGAAAGTGTGGGGAGGGGTAAATGTCTTTATATAGTGCTCCCGCATCCCCCCAGATTTGAACAACCTTGATGGTCTCTTTCTTCCCACATTCAGAACAACACTGAGAAGCTGTACCCCACGTTTCTGGACCAATCAGTGGAAGATCTATTTATATCTTTTTTATTTTATTTTAAGATTAATTCATTCGAGATGGCGACCAAGGGTAGCTGTCTTTGCGGTGAGATCGAGTTCCAGTTCACTGGTAAGTACGGCAACTTGGCAAGAGGAGAGGAGGGGTGAGGAGGAGGGGACGAGTTGAGTGAGTGAGTGAGTGAGAGTGTGTAGTTGATAAGATGGGACAGAGTGCTGAGATTTATTTAGGCCCTGTGGAAGCTGCGGCGCTTTGCCACTGCGTTGATTGCCAAAAGGTATTTCTTATGAATTATGGGAAGATTATTCTATGGTGATGGGAAGGCGAATGGCTGACCTTGCACAGTGGACTGGTAGTGCGTATACCGCCAACGCCGTCACCTCGCGCGAGGGCTTTAGCGTGACCAAGGGTACGTATTCTCTTATACAAGCACGCTCCCCTCCAATACCGCCACAATTTTCAGCCCCCCCCCCAAAAAAAAGAAAGAAAAAAAAAAGAGCATAACAATATCCATTGTTGCTTTGAGAGGGAGAGGGAGAGAGAAGAAGAAAGCTAATGATGAGTAAACCACAGGCACCCCCAAAACCTACGACGTCACCGGCGACTCCGGCAAGATCAACAAGCACTTCTTCTGCGGCAACTGCGGCTCCTCGCTCTACACCGAGCTCGAGATCATGCCCACGGCCGTGTGCGTGAAGGCCGGCGCGCTGGACGGCGGCGCCGCGGCCCTCGACGGCAAGATTGGCGTCGAGTTTTACACAAAGGATCGCGTTGGGTACCTGCAGGACGTGACGGGCGCGAAGCAGGTTTCTGCGTTTGGAAACTAGATGCGGGCGTAGGGAGCTTATACGTAACGCAATACAAGACTATGAACAAGACTACTCGCTTCCAGGTTTTTGACGTCTGTTATATCAAGATTCGAGAGCACATTGGCGTACAAGTGACTTGTGAAAGGCGTATTAATATATCCTGTTTATGTAGTCTATGATTCTATCCAACCAAGCTTACTCAATAGCCTTCTTCCCGGTCGACACCTTTACTATCCTCGTTAACCCAAGATACAGGAACTTGAGACGACTCGCTTCCAGGTTCTAATGTCTCTTATATGAAGATTCGAGAGTACAGAGGCGTACAAGTGACTTGTGAAAGGCGTATTAATATATCCTGTCTATACTCTATCATTCCATCCAACCAAGCTTACTCAATTGCCTTCTTCCCCGTCAACGCCTCCATTACCCTCGCCAACCCAAGATCCAGGAACTTCTTTTCATGCGAAAACACAATCCTAAACCACCCGGGCTCATCCGCCCCGAACCTAAACCCGGCCGCGAGAAACACTTTGCACGCCATCAGCGCATCCATCGTCTTCTGGTCCACGTCCGCCACGGTGACGCCCTCATGGCACTCCATGTACTTCTTCCCCAGGTTCAGCCATATGAAGAAGCCCGCGTTGACGCCGCCCGCGTGCTCGATGCCGTGCCGCGCCGCCCACCCCGCCACGTACGCGTAGTGCTCCGCCAGCAGCCGCCGGTTCTCCCGCGTGTACGCCTCCACCCACGCGTCGTCCTCGAGGACGCACGACGCCGCGTGCTCGGTGAGGCTGGAGATGCTGCTGAACAGGCCCGTCGGCTGCAGAGCGGCGTGCACGGCCGGGTTGGCCTGCGACACGACGGCGCCGAGGCGGATCCCGTTGGCGCCAAAGTCCTTGGACATGCCCCAGAGGACGTGCAAGCGCGCGGGGTCCACGATCCCCGCCGGGTCGATGGAGAGGACGGACTCAAAGGGCGCGGGCGCGGGCCCGGGCCCGGGCGCGGGTTGCGCGCCGTCGGCGGTGCTGTCGAACACGGAGAGCGCGTAGATCTCGTCGCTGATGAGGTGGAGGTCGTGTTTCTCGCAGAGGCGCATGAACTCGACAAGCACGGCGCGCGGGTAGCACCGCCCGAGCGGGTTGTGCGGGTTGCACAGGATCACGGCGCCGACGCGGCCCCCCGCGGCCCTGATCTCGGCAATCTTCTCCTCGTACCGCCGCACGCAGTCCGGCCCCAGCGGGTCCTCGCCGCCCGGGTAGCTCACCTCGGCGATGCGCGCCCCCGTCCGCAGCGTCGCGTCGTCGAGGAACGCCGTGTAGAACGGCCTGCCCAGCAGTATGTAGTCCCCCGGGTCCGCGAAGCACGCCGCCATGCCCTCGATCGCCGACGTGCACCCGTTCATGATCTCCAGGTGCGCGGGCACGACGGGCGTGACGGGCCGCAGGTGCCGGGTGAGGAAGCGGGACAGCGCGGCGCCGAGGCGCTTATAGCCGTCGGTGTAGCTGAGCGCCGACGCGGGCAGGGACGCGGCGCTGGACTTGATGTGCCGCAGGAGGACGTCGTGCATGAGGGTGTTCTCGGCGACGCCGAGGGAGACGTAGCCGGTCGGATTGGAGACTGGGTCCCAGAGGTTGATGAGGACTTCGAAGACGGGGTTCGGCGCGCTCTGGCCGTACGCGCGCTTGGAGAGCGACATGGCTGCAAGTGCTTTTTCTGCCCCAATTGTGCAGAGGGTGAGCTCTAATTTCTTGGCGATAAGATTGGCGGAAGGAATATGAGATTGGAGGCGAAGAGAGTGCCGTATATGAAAGCTAGTGATGGTGAAGGCGAGTTATACGTTGTGGCCCAAGCCGACTAGTCGAACGGCGGGCGGGGCGCAAAGGGCGCAAAGACCGGGGCTCAATGTTCACGGCACCACGACCGGAAGGGTGCAATTCGTTGACTAAGTGCGGTTCGAAGCGGGATAGTTCAAGGCGACGGGTACTTAAGACGATTGTGTTGGTCGGAAGGCGACAATGCGCGGGGACCTGTTGCAGCCCCGCGGTGCGCTGCCCGATACATCCTAAGAGCATCAGGGTCTTCAACACAGGACATCATGTCAGGAAAAGTCACGCAGCATTCCGATTGTGTATCAGTTTCAGGACGCATAATTCATGTCCATTACTATATCCTCATATCGTATCATGCCTCCTTATCGAATCGCATCTCGATCATCTGTCCCGCATCCGCTCTGGCATTCGAGTGTCGCCACCAAAAAAAGAAACGGTCATGTGCCTGTTCACCATAATCCGCCGTCATATGTTTGTAAAAGTAATCGTACAGAAACCAGTGTGGATGCACACTAGTAATAAAAGAAGAAGAAAAGACCGCCCAGGGTCAAGATTATAATTGCCAGTGTGCGGAGAGAGCGCAGATGCCAAGGTCACGTCCAAAGTTCTATATCAGTTAGCAACCAAACACTCGCGCCGGGGGGTAAAAAAAGATTTACCAATCATCCAAAAACCTCAAGAATCGATTTCGCAACAGCCTTCATGGCGTCCAGGTCATGCTGCGCCTTCACGCACTCCTCGCCGCACTCCTCCCTCTTCTCGACAGTGCCGGCGTCCTCGTCCGCGTCCGCGTTCGCGCTCAGGATAGCCTCGGCCGCGCGCTTCGCCTTCCAGCACGGCTGCGCGATCCGCATGCACCATCTGGCCTCTCTCTGGTGCGTCTCCGGCTCGGCCTCCTTCTTCTCCTCGACCGCGCGCTTCCAGCACCGCTTGGTCTTGGCCGACATGCACCACCTCTTCTCGTTGTGCAGGCGCCACCACCCCAAGTGGCCGGGCCCGTCGTGCTCGTCCCACAGCTTTTTCAGTCTCTCAAAGTCGTACCCCTGGTCCTTGGGTTCTGTGATGGGGGCGACGACGCCGTGGCAGTCCGGGTGGCCGGGGGCGCAGTGCAGTCGTCGCTTGTCGAACGTGTCCGCGTTCTCGGTGCCCTCGTCGGCGTCGGCTTCGTCTTCCTCGCCGGTGCTGCGCTTGCTGGGAGCGGGAGCGGGGAGGCCGAGTTTCTTGTAGAAGACGTCGTCGGGCTCGTTGGTGGCGGCGCCGGCCATGGTAGCGAGCTGGTCCAGGGCCACGGCGGCGTAGAAGGGGATGCTGGTGGTGGAAACGTCGCGGGCCTCGATGCCGCCGCTGGTGGCGCTGTCGATGTCGAGGGTCTCCTGGGCGGCGACGGTGGCGGCAAAGGCGTCGACGGCGCGTCTGACCTTTGCACACGGCTGGGCGGGCCTAAAGCATGGCGGCATGAACGGACTGGCGAGGACACCGGCCGCGCTTGCCACGATGGCGACGGTCTGGATCTTCATTTGGACGGTGTTCTTAAAGCATGCGTTGATATATGTGTTGTTTGAGCCTGTCAAAAACTTGATTGCGTTGTTGGCGTTGAAGCTGTATATAGCTAGTAGCTTTGAATAAAAGTTATTAAAAAAAGGTGAAGAAGAATGTAAACTGGGAATGTTTGTCGAATGAAGTGTGCTTGGAATCGCCTTGTGTGCTGGGAAGTCTCAGGGTTTATACTCTGGGAAAGCCTGGTAGCATCGGCCATCTCATTGTTTCAACCTTTACAAACAAGATCTGAGCCTTGTTTTCAAACTATTTGCTCTGGAGCCCAAGCCGAGCAGTTAGATTTGCCAACAGAGAGGCAATTGAAGAAGTCAGACGCACAAAGGTCACGTTTCCCCCCGTCTCGGCCGGCTGTGGTCGGCCACGAGGCGTCCGGGCACCCGCTGCCAATTGAGAAACCCATTGTCAGGCCATACGCAAGCACGCACTGAGCGCTAATAGGTCTCAGAAAGCTGAGGAGAACAAGTGCCGGCTCGTTATTGCGTTGTGAACGGCGTCGCCCGATCTGGAAGTCAATCCTATTGACACCCAGATTAGGAAATGGACCCCTACAACACGTCACTTGGAGCCGCTGGCGATACGGTCCCCGACAAATCAGAAATGCAGGAAACTTGAGACCTATAGATGTTATTCTATATGATTTTATGTATCTTGAGTTGCGGTATGTTCTTTGCTTTTCAATTCAAACTCTTCAAATCGGTATTGAGGGCGGCGATGGGCAGTGGTGCTGGCGGCGGCGTCGAATTTGACTGTACTACGAATCCTCACGCCACCTTTTCTTAAAGTTATTTGCCTCAATGCGCCACTGTTGAGTTAGCAATCGACTATTTCTACCTTGTACGCACCGAGAAAGCAGGTGCCAGTAGCGCCGGACCAGGCGAGGCTCCGACGTTGTGCAAAGGTCTGCGTGCCTGCGTGGACTGCACTGTGCACTCAGCACTCACTGTACCGGCGCTATGAACGTGTCATGTTCGTTCGAACGGCAAAGAAATTTGGAATAAAACACTACAGCTAAATGAGACTGTTTACCCTGTGTTCCTAGCTTTCCCATTGCTTTCAAACGACCCGAGTCTGAGCGGCTGCCGTCCAGCGTGCCCGAACCTGTGAACGTAATTAGAGGTGGCACGAGGAGTTGTAAAAATGGCATTACAAAGAGATGAAATGAAATGGAGGGACTGAGTTGCTTCTGTTTGTAAATCAAAAGACCATCTGCCAAGACGCCTGTTTTACAGGAGGTGAGATTATGACAGCTCTGCGATCCAGTGCGACGTGTGGGCTCGGTGCCAAGTTGACAGCTCGTCAATGACTCTAGATCGAGCCTGTCAAAATTTCAGAGACAGACGGCAGAGAACTTGTATAAGTTGTGTAGGTTTTGTCGACTTGTTTTCAATAGTTGGCAGATCAACCCGAGAACCAACTGATCAGAGCTAATCGGCCTCGAACGTACTGCCGAAGCTAGACCTAAATGCATGCTGACCTACCGGGCTCCAATCACTCCCAGTTTCGCTGGAACAAATGTACTTGAATAGAACTGGTATGGTATACGGAACTCAATCCGCAACTGCTTTGGCCAGTCACCCACACGCTCGGGCTTAGCATCATCACACCAAGTGGCCGAGCTTCAAACCTCTTTGTGCCGATCATGCTGGTATATTTATCTTATGATATTGGCCTCCTAAATACTTATTGACAGAAAACATGCTTCTCAATTCATTCTAGAACAAAACGCCTCGTCACCGGCTCAGGGTCAGTCCGTGTCTCAGCCCACTGTCATTGAGACCTGCGCGCCTGTCCTATTGACAACCCGATTAGGCAATTGCCCAATGCGCCGATCTCATCCCCCGCATGCGGCTTCCAGCAAGTGCGCATCGTCGGGAAAATCATTCTCCCGTTGCCAGGAACCGTTCTGAAAAGACAATTGTGTCAATTTTAAAGACTTTGCCCGCATTTCTGACCAAGTGGAATCTCGACGAGGCAAATGAGTCGTAATAGCCGCCCCGAGCTGTCACCAAATGACCCTGGTTCCATGGTCTAACGGTTATGACTGCGGATTCTGATTCCGCCAGCGAGGGTTCGACTCCCTCTGGAACCTATATTTTTGCCGTTTGTGTTTCTGGTCTTTGAGCGTTTCAACATTCTTTTTCTTGCTCCTTAGTGCTATTTTTCTTTGATCCAATTTTTCTGCCATGTTTTTTGCGGCAATTTGCTGCACCTGGTGAGCTGCCGTTGGTGGCCACTGACCAAAACTCTCTCAACCGCGCACTTCCTTTCGAAATGGAGTTGGGAGCCCTGATGAACTAGTGAAATGGCAAAATGGCGAGTGGGAAGTTTTGAATGAATCTGACCACTTCTTGCAGTGTCACCTCACGATTTAGCAGTACCTGCACCCAGCCATCGTGGCATCATTTGGCAAGAGTGCTTGCTCAAGCTGTCAATAGTCCATGAGCACACCAGACGATGCCGTGGCATTTAACTGGCGCCATGCGTCCGTGGAAGCTGTTGCCGCTGGGTGGCGAACAGCCACTACCCCTCGAGGGATGTCGACGTCCGCCACCGTTATACAACTTTGTCTTAGACTGGCGCCTACATGAACGGCCAAGAAATCGACGAGCCGGTCCGACCTGGCAGAAGCACACATCCGAGTCACACATCATGATCAAAGCCGTCGAATTCTTAGTACATCTACTAATTCGATGCTCGATGCTGGTAGCGTACTCGATCAGGGGGTGGCATCGATTCTGCAGAATAAACGCGACTAATTTAGCAAAAACGTCGTCTTTGGCCAGTTTTAGTGCAATATAGGGGGTTGTTAGCTTGCCAAAACTCCTCTCGCGATGTTTTCGATCGAGGATCGAAGTGGCTATTTGTTTCGGTTGAGATTGGGAGCAACTGTGCGGTGAGAAGTTTGAGTATTTGTATTTTCGGTAATTGAATGGCTGTTGCGAAGGCTGGGCATGCCCTTGTACATCATGAAATTCGCTTTACACAAAAAGACGGTCAGGAAGTCGAGGTTCGAGGGAGATCCGAGCAGGCCATACTCAACCGCAGGTGAGTAACGGGTACCGTCATCGACATTAAGGGCAATATTTCAACCGCCAATTGGACATTATCAACATGGAACATAACAGTGGGCCTTGGCTTTTGTATTTCTGTAGCGAGGTGCATCGTATATCGAGAGTTCTAGCCCCTTCTTGCCCGATAGCGGCAGACAAGTGAGGCATCTCGACATTGTGTACCCAACCATGCCAACTTCACCATCTCTAGAGCTCACATGCGACTTTCGAGGCACGGCTGCAAATTGACAGTATCTAAATGAAACACATTTATACGATCAACGGTATTCTACTATTTTTATAGCTGGCTTTCTATCCGATGGGGCCGAAAAGTACACGGTATCGAGCATAGGGCATCTTCATGATAGACTCATTTCTGCGGCCCACGTAGTCCACAACTACAATCCACATGCTGCCCTTTTATTGAATAAAACCAACAGAAACTCAACTTCAAGTATGAGTTCTGCTTGTAGCTTGAGTCGGATAGAAACAGTCAACGCGCATTGACGCGAGGCCAACACTGTGCCAGCTTAAAGCACGTCACTACCCGGTAGTATACGACACGATTTCAGCGAGCTTCTACAACTACCCGCTCAAAACGCACCGGGGAGCTTTCAAAGGAGCGCTACTATAGTTAGCAAGGTATAAACATTGACGCTATGTCCCTTGCAGGCTCTCTAGTGCGCTTTGGACTCTCACAGCGAGCATCCAATACTGTTGGGCCGCGACCGTCTGAACCAAAGTCTAGACACCACGCAGTCGGCGCTAACGCAGAGCACGCCTCTAAATACACCGTTAAAAACGCCGTATGAGCTGTATCGTCTCCAGATACCGACCACGTCAATGCCGTAGTTGACCGTCCTGCAGCTTATGGCGCTGGGCTTGGCCCCAAGTAAGCCACAAGGCTCGCATCTCTCGGCGACCAAGGAAGCCGCCTGGAATATCCCTCAATCGGCACATGATCAACCAACGCATTACATCAAGACTTCCCTCTCACATTCAGCCGCATTAATAATTGTTGCTTCTTCTCATCTGCAAGTGACAATGTCGTGCGGCCACCCGGTGGTGCGGAAAGTGAGAGACGCGTTCGGGGTTCCCCTTCTCTCTGAGCGTCTTGATCGGCGCTCTACATATATTAAAAAACAAATAAGACTCAGATGGCTGCCAGGGCAGCCCTGCTTTGGCGATGCACGCTGCTGCGCCTTGGATAGGCTCCCGTGGACTGGGTAAGCTGGCCGGATCCAAGCCACCCGGCAGCCCGCCTGCATAATGTGCAGCTCGAAGAGCGGGAAGTATGGAGTGAGCTGGAAGCTTCAAGAGATCAGCACCTCTGTTGACTGTATCAAGGAATAAAGCTGCGATTTGGGGACAGTCTAGGCCCCGATCTCAGCGGTCGGAGGATTTCGACCGGATGAAAGCTGCCAATGGGCAGCGGGGAAAGCGGTAAGAGCCATTGACCAGCTTGAAAAGCTGAAGACCAGGATTCTTCAGGTAACAAAAGTGATTAAAGTGTTGATTCGCAGAGCGCAGCATTACATATCTGCGAACGGTCATCCAGAATTAGATGTGACTGGCTTGTGGAACACAAAACATCGCAATATATGTGATGTCTTCCAAGGATCTGCCTACTCTTTGTGAAGGGCTGACGTCGAGTGAGTCGAGTAGATAAATTACATGGTGCTGGGAGGGAAAGAAAGATGCCGTTACAGCTCGGGAAGTGGTCAAGACAAGCAACTCTGCTGCACATCATGACCAGGGCATGCGCATTGTTGTCAAACACAGCCAGGTACCTGAACCTCCAGTTCGTACGGACAGTCTCAGTTTGCCCGGTGATCCTCGTATTCTCAAGCCTGCATGTCTTTCCACAAGAGCCGCCGAGCGACCCATCCGTTGTTGTTGGGCGTGTACGTGCACTGTCGGACCTGGCCGCGGCGACTTAGCCGGCGACGTCGGCTTGGGCAGGGTCTCAGACTAGGAAGACACGATCGTTTTGCTTGAGCCTACCGTGAGACTTGGCCATTTTTCTTTTCTTGTGGATTTCTCCGTATTCGCCGTGTCTCATTTCCGAAAACTCCGCGTTGGAGTTTTTTTTTCTTTTTCTTTTTTCTTTCTTTACGAGTTACTATTATAGACAACAATGGCAAAAGAAAGACACAATTAGTAGTAGTTCCCCATTGTTAAACCAATAGCGTCAGGCTTTTTTTTTTTCTTTTTCTTGCCTGGCAGGGAACAAGGACCGCACGCCAGCTCCAGGCCTTGCTCTTTACGACGCTAAATTGAGCAAATACGCGTAGTGAGATGGCAAGAGCCGAAAAGGCACCACAAATTTCCTGTTACTCCACGAGAGAGACCCGCGAGGCAACGGGCCTTCTCGCTCGCGTCTTCTGGGGCCGGCTAAGATCCAATAGTGCCGGGAACACTGCTACACCGGGTTCTGGAACCCATGAAATCTCGCCGTCAGGGTGGCTGGCGTCGAAGGAAGACCATGAATGCCCTCTAGTGGATGTATGCGTTGTCAATTATACTGTCTAGATGACGCCTGTCACTCGGTAACGAAGGGTTCGAGACACGGCTGTCGAGGCTGAACACGACGCCTTGCGAAGGGGGCAGGATAACTACCAGTTTGCTGTGCGGAGAAGAATTGCCAGCCACCAAGAACACAGCTTGATATTTGTAACAAAAAATCATCTTAGCGCTGGGCTCACTCAGCCTAAGCTCTGTTGCAGCCGGCGGAAACACAATACAAGAGCCTAGCCAGCCCACTGTAAAGGAAGACATGCATGATACGGGCCAGAGTCTGGTGGGCAGGCGAAGGAAGCAAACCGCGAGCATGGCCCACCGCCGTCCAGCCCAGACCCATCCGTGATTCCCGATGTCAGCGTGCAGCGCCCTGCTTGTCCGTCTCCGCTGCCCACTACATCCTTTCCCAGAGGCATATCACAGCCCACGGCGCGGCCACCGGCCCGTGGCCCGCTTCGTCCGCACATCGCCACCCCCCTGCCCGACGTGCAAGCAGCCAATGGTGGTATTTTCCTTACCCGGCGAGTGGCAAGCAAGGGAGGCTGCCCAGGCTGGCTCCCTCCCCCCCGGTCGGTGGGATTTGAATGCTGGTACAGCTGACCAGTAAAGTGCTGCAGGTCAATATATGGACCGCTCACTGCAGGACGCCGGCGGTCGAGATTCACACAACGCATAACACAATGGCATTCGACGCGCTGCAGCATATAGTGCTGGGACTCGAGGTCGCCGAGCATGGAAGTCGCGAAAAGGCAACGAAGACGTCGCCGATGCCCAGAAATGTGCCTGCGCCAAGAGATTGTTGTTCGTCCCAACATGGCATAATAATGGCCGAGCGGCCTTGAGTTAAGTTAGCAGGTGCTGATCTAGGTGCTACTCTGGAAGAGCGTGGCTGGCGCCATCCTCCATCCTTGGACGAAAATCGGTGCTGGGAGAGCACGGACGACAATTCTGGCAGCCCGGGATGCCCTGGTTATTTGTGGTTTGCAGAGGCAAACTATCTACCGAGTAGCCCAGCTGGGCATTGTTTAACCCCTGGAATTAAACGGTTTTTTTTACACATGCTGTGACAATGGGCTGGCCGTTAGTGGTGTTTTCTCGTAATTTGTTTTCTCTTTCTCGCAGAATGGAGAGCACGCCTCGACCTGACGAGACCACAGCAGTCTGCAAGCAGTCTGCAGGGCTTATGAAAGCAGAGACAAAGCAGGCCAAATTTACACATTTGTTGCTACTTTTGGAAGACCTGATGTAAATATTCAGGGCAAGGCTTCGGCACCCGTCGCAACAGGGGTCCCAGTCGGAATCCTTTTCTTGCCTGTACCATGTATTATGCCGGCCGCCTAGAAGCTGGGGGGTACTTCCGAATCGGGCCACGTCAAGATGCATGTCTGACCTATATTTGCTCTCAACAATGTTGGCAGCGCGTCATCCTCACGTACCCTCTCTCTTGGCACGAGGCGGTGGCGCTCCGGGATTTGGCGGTTCCTGTTTTACCCTACTGCGTTTTCTTTTATATTCTACAAGATGTCCAAAGCGGCAGTGGTTGCTTTGCATTGCTTGGCAGGTCATGGTTGTGTCCAAAGACGGTTTAACGCCGCTCAGGTGAGAAGAAGCAAAATGGCGCAGGCAGCCTCTTAGCTCCGTCAGAGTGACATGTGGCTACCCAAGGAGGAGAAAAAAAAATGTGACCAACATGATGAGGCAACCACGAAAAGGGGAGTAGTCGTGCAGCTTGACCTTGGCAATTGTACAGGAAATGCCGGTCCTTGGGCGTATGCATGTACACTGCCGCATGTCGTGGTGCACAGGACAGCCAGCTTCAGCTCCCCAACAGTACCAGAATCCATAAGCCGCCCTCTCCCGCTTCTGCAGGAACAGGGATCCGGGTTCAGCCATGACAAGTACATTCTTTCTCGCCGTGTACCACGACAGGTATAGCGAGCGACAACTCATGAAGGGGGCGCCACCGCAGCCGGTAAGGAAAGACTCGTTTGCCATTCGTTACTCGCAACTGGTTGCTTACTGGACGGCTGAGCCCCCAATCATCTGAGATTGCCGCCTCATTTACACCACGAGCCCCATGTCATCAGTCTGCCCACCGTCCGCGAGAGGCCGGGGGAGGAGGTCAAAGCCCAGGGGTATGCGCGCGACGCTCCACCCGTTGGCAAGGCTTTTATGCGATAGTCCGATGTTAGCGTCAGTGGAAGAAAGGCCTCCTTTGGAAGTCGAGCTAGGCTGTGCTCAGGTAGTCCGCCATCCCAACTATGAGCAGAAAATAGCTCGGGCAACTGGTCTAGAGGGATCTCAAGGGAGCATCGGGCCCCTCCAGCCCCTCCAGCCATCAGCTTAGCACAGTGCCAAAGAAACGCCTCACATAGCCTTTTTCTTGTCGCTCTGCCTCTTCAATTAAAGCCCAATAACAGGAAATACGTATATGTGAGAGACGGTTGCAGAAGCAGCAACTTGGCATAAGTTTGCAGACGTGGTATGCCAAACAGTGCGCCGTGTGACTTGCTTATACTACAGCCGGCATGAAAGGTACGAGATCTGTACTGCGGCTGGCCGGACTCCACGATTATCAAGGTCACAGCCATCACTCCCGTTCAGTATTGCCATCTCTAGCCGGCCCCGGTCAATGCAGCCACAGATTATCTGGATACAGGTGGTTACCTGCACACTCTGCACGTTGTGGACAAAAAGTCTCGGACCTCTTTGTTTGCCTAGTCGCCACAAACGTACTGGCCCATGTCATGTAATTTAATTAAGCTGCGTATGCTACTATTGTTGGCAGCCAGAATGGACTAATACTACGACGACATCGCAGCACGCTTCCGTTATACACATGCCTTTGCATTAGCCCGGTCTGCCTCGTGAGAACGACGAGTGATTTGACTGGCATCAATGCACAGCCTGGTTCCAAAACTGAAACTGTTTCCCGCCGCTTGTTTCTCATAGTCACTTCTATTTATATATGTCTTTCTGTAAACCAGACCGCTGAACACACCAGGCCATATGAGTGTCCATCTAGAGCTGTTGATAGCACAGCACAGGTACAGTCACCGGCCAACCACCGGAACTTCCACCTGAGATGTGCGGCTGATGAGCTCAAATCATGATCCACTCCCTGAACCGTGAGCTGTAATGTGTCATTCGTAGTACATGGTACATCTCGTCGTATCCTCTTGGCTGCGTTGGGCGTGTTAGTCGGTGGGACCGGAGGCCAGCGACCGCATTGATGCCTGCAGGGAAGCAAGAAGACGGACTAGGCCTCGGACGCCACGTTATGTTTCATTTTTTTCTGGTGATTGCTTTTCTGCCATCAATATTGTTTTCTCTGCTATTTTCGAACCCCCTGGCCTTGGTAGTTGCTCCATGCAAGGTTGGTTGGGCCGTCCATACGAGTGGATCAGAGACATGAAAGGCTGGGAGACTGTGAGGACGACATACGATAAGGCAGCTTCTATGACCGAGCCCATAGTCGAATTCAAGTATATAAGGAGCTCATTCTCCCCTCCATCTTCTCTCTTTTCATTCAGATCATCACACACACACACACACACACACTCCAATAAGCTCTTCTACACTCTTCTCTTACACAATCCTCTTTGCCTTTCGCAAATCAACAACCCAACCACAACCATCAAAATGAAGTTCTTCGCTGTCGCTGCTCTCTTCGCCGGTGCCCTCGCCGCTCCCTCCATGGAGATTGAGTCCCGCACCTACCCTACCAACCTCTGCCCCAACGGCCTCTTCTCCAACCCCATCTGCGCTGATGTCGATGTTCTCGGCCTCCTGTGCCTGAACTCCGCTGTCCGTACGTGAAACCAGCTTTCTATTCCCTAACATTGACCAGACTTGCTTACAACCCTCACAGCCAGCGAGGCTCCCCGCGACACCAAGCACTTCCAGGAGATCTGCGCCAAGATTGGCAAGGAGGCCCGCTGCGCCGTCCTTCCCGTTGTAAGTACACTCAGCAGCGCTACAGAAATACAAAGAGCCCCTGCTAACTCAAGTAACACTACAGCTCGACCAGGCTGTCCTCTGCCAGCGCCCCGTCGGTGTCCCCAACTAAGAGGCTTTCCTGTCTTATCCCCTCTGATAATGACTGTCTTGTCCCGGGTCACACCCGCGGCGGGCAGGGGGGATGTGTTGATGAATTTCAAATAATGAGCCCAGACTTGCTTGCTATTTCTGGGCGGGCAAGTGCGTTATCTAGACTTCTTCCGATTCTTGGTATTCTTGACGTCTCCCCGACTGTACAGAAAAAACGGGTAGCATTATTTAGTTTTGTACTTGGTACATATCAAGAATATATACATTTTCACGAAATCACTACTTGGTGTCCTGTGACATCTAGTTATCATGCTTATTTAACCGTTCAGCCGAATATGTCTCAGAGCATAAGCACAACACGACGGGCAGTCGTGGTAGCATGAACGCAGTCTCAGTTGATCCATGTACCTGGCAGCACTGTCTTGGATTTTGACAGGCCATGACCGTCGATCACTTTGTTTTCATTGATGTTTTTTCGTCAAAGAACAACACAGAAAAGGACGAGGGAAAAAAATCTTGGGCATAACTCAAGTCGCTGCTTTTGCCCTGTAGGTATTATGGTGCGTCACTTGCCCACTTAACGGGACAGCACAGATCGGAAAAGCCAAAGAGGTAGAGCCGGCCTGCTCTCAAAGCTACCGCGCAAGGCGACTTCTTTACTGGTTTTATTCCATTTTATATTCTCGGGCTACCACTCTCTCAACATGCCATTCTCCCACAGGGTATGGCGCTGATTTTCTATTCTGATTGAATATTCCGCTTGGATAAAGCATTACTCAATCCTACCGATCCTTACCTTACACAGCCCGGAAGCCCGCACTAAGCTGAGCTACGGATTCGAGTTGGCTATTAATGCGCGGGCAGTCGCGGCAACGGTTCGCAGCAGGTTCTACGGACAAACCAGTTTTCGTGGCTCGCGGTATACACTGGAGTATTGTCGGCCCTCATTTTCGGCACCGTGCGTCGACATGTGCGACTAGGAGCCTTGTTTATTTTGCAGCTGCGCTCAATAGGTATAGGAACGCCGACTGTATGGCTATATACCTCCGCGAGCCATGTGCCCTCGCGAGCCGCACTGCATGGGCGCCCGAGATGGGGCCTGGACAGACAGCGTGCATAACAAAGAAGAAACACATGATTAGGTTGAAAAATAGATTCCGGTGAACATGTCTCAAAATCAACGTCTCAATCGGGTTTTTATACACTTGTAAAATTAGTGTTTGACAAAACATCTCCTCAATAGTGTTCGCGATTAACAGTTGAACAGTGATTGCATGTTGAGAATGTGAATGATGCGGACATCGGTATACATCAGTTAGCTGCAGGTATATTGAGCCCTGGTACGACGGTGTAAAAAGTAGTCTTCGTATACACTTTCCCTGTCTGACGTTCTACACACCCTTCCCGTGTACGATAGCATTAGTAAGAGACACCATAATAGATAATTACAATCTTTCGTGAGTCACATCGATGGTAGATGCAGACGACTTGCTTTACAAACAACAGTCGAATTCGGCCACAGCAAATCACAGCTCGCTTTCATGCCTCCTGCCTGCCTTATATCAAACTCTGAGACCATACTTGTTTACGAACAGATCGCACGATGGTGAAGACGATGGTATTGATATATGAACTGACTAACCAACTAGTAGAAGACAGTCGACAGTCCTCGAACCTAACTCCCCGTCCAATGGAAGACCTGCGCGCCGCCTAGCAATCCCAGCTTTTTCAAGACATAAGGTCTACCCAAAAAGATGAATGAATAAGCCAGTGAACAGCACAACTTGGAAACCTTACTCACATATACTAGTGACTTTGCGTCTTTGACGGAACTTCCCACCAGCCGCCTCGTGGCCGCAGGCTCTCGGGTGGCGGACCGCATCGATGCAGACAAGCGTCGCAGGCCTCGCGCGTCAAGGTATACGTCCGCGTCGGATAGAATGACTTGTCTCGCTGGTGTTCTGGCGTGTTGGGGCACTTGCGAGATGCCCAGACAGACCCTCGCGGGAAGCGATATCGCGCGTCGCAGAGCAAGACTTTCTCCATGGGGCGCCCGACAACGTGGCGCGTGAGGCCGTCCGGACAGAGAACGAGGCCAAAGTGTCTCTCTGCGCAGTGGCTGCCGGCAGGGCACAGGCAGACGAGGCGGTCGACCGAGAAGAAGCACATCGTTGAAGCGGCAGGCGGACGCAAGGCGGGACGGGCGACACTTAGATGAAGTACAGGGAAAATACTCATTCATTGCACAATTTCTGCCTTTAAATAGTTTGGAGTAGCCGTACCTGCCCCTGGGTGATGAGGTGTGACCATGCCAATCCGATCCTAAATCGGTGCACGGAAGAACGACATCGACATGATGTAGATGACATGCCACAAGGCGCATAGCTCGGACACCCACGGAACCTGTCGTACAACAAGCTCAACTGGCAGACGGTATCGTACCATGCTTTTCTCATTTTCTTTCAAATATACGTTGATACAACATGGCGGGCCTGCCTGGGCTAGAGCGGCACATAGCATGTAGTTGTAGGCCGGATCCTAGACAACCATGATGAAACTTTGGTATATTAAGTATTCATTCTTATCATAGTCAGCCGTGAAGCATCAGTCGTTAATCGTTGCAAAGGAAGCGGTGAATGTTGGAGACATATGCTCGTATTGCGGGCGTTGGTGTGACGGTACGACATCACGCCAGAGACCTTCACAGTAACCATAGACTGTTAGATGGCTGGTAGAAGACGAGCACTGCGGTGCCATTGCTTACCACCGAAATCGCGTGCTATGGATAGATGCTGGGGGAGTGCAGATGGCCCCTCCTGCAGCTCGGTGCTATATGACAGCTTTTCTCGACACTTGATGTGTCACAAGCCACTGGCCACAAAGACGCCACAGAAGTATGCAGCTCATCCAAGCTGGATCAAATCCAGCCCGAGGCCTCTTCACAGAGGCGGCACTCCTCACAGAGGTCTTTTGCGAATGTGAACAGCATCTTGTCGCCCTTGGGCCCCCAACGCGACCTCTCCTCTGTCCTGAGGCACTTGCGCGAGGGCACGGCGTCCTTGCCCATGCGCTTGCGGCGCGCGCATATTACTTCCTCGTGGACTGGCTGGCCGATTACATGGTGCAGGTAGCCGTTGACGACGACGAGACGCGTGCGGCCACTGACGAGGCAGTCGCTGCCGTAGTCGCAGGGGCAGACGGTGACGAGGAACTGAAATTTGCACATTTTAGCCACGCCTGCCTGCAGAATTAACCTCCGAACGGTATTGTCTCCCAAGAAAAGCAAATTTGGTATGAAAGAGAGGAGGGGATGCTTGTGGTTTTAAGCGTCGTGGAAGTACACTCTGTTACCGACGTAAGACCGTCGATGAGAACAAGTGATTTTATGAAAGGTTCTTTGAAGAGATTCATTGTATTCTGTAAACACACAAGTGCTACACTAACAACTCATCCGAAGCCAATGAAACAAGCCTTGCATCGCCGCCGTCCTCCCGCCACGCTGTCGCACAGAATACAGCAGCGTCCGCCCTACGCTTCTCTCGGCTCATTCAAACTGTGCGCCCTACTATGCGCACCCAGCCCACATGGCGCGAGCCATTACGGACTTCCATCATCATGGGCTGCTTGCAACGCCGACAGGCCCTGCAGATGGAGCTCTCGAAGATCAGCTCGACCGGGTCCTCCATCTCCGGGCCAGGACGGGACACGGCGATAGTGTGTGGACAATAGCGGCTCGCCTCACGGCCGGCGGCGGCCCGCTCAGGGTAGACTCTGGCCCGGATCTCTGAAGTGCTCATCTGGTTCCAGAACACTCCGTCGACGCAGCCGATCCCGTCCCTGGCGTTTTTGCACCTCGTGCCAGCCCGGCATGGGCAGAGACGATGGACCGACGTGAAGTAACACATGTTGTTCAATTGCTGGCCCTGTGTTCAGAAGCTGTCGGTATTCGAATATGTTGTTGACAGGACCAAAGTAAAGTGAGGAACATCGAGGTGGCTACAAGGCGACGAGAGTGGATTTATGTATTGGGCATCCATAAACCGTGAATGGTAGTAATATCTTCTATTTGGCAGTAAATGGTGTAAATGGTCGCCCAACAGAGATGTGCAATGTTATAGCTGAGTGGCATAATGAAAGGCATCTTATCACGCAGCCTGGATGCCTGACATGGATGATTGAGAATATGTGCGTGATGCGCTTCTCGTAACACAAGAGCGTGGGCTTACATGCGGGTGCTTATAGGCTGCAGGCCAGTAACTAGAACTAGATGTACATTGGAAACTCGGGGCTATCGGCTCCACGACTACTACGTATACTCGGACACATAATGCTTACTTCGAATCAGGAATGGTCTCGCTGCAGCGTAGCTGGCTTTCTTTTAAGCATCACAAGCCGAATCGCGGAAGTAGTGCGGCTGAAGTATGGTCAGCACATTGCGGATGAATCAGAGATTCGCAAAGGAGTGACATGAAGGCCGGGCGAAGATAAGGCTGCAATACCGCCGTGATTGAATATGGTGGACCGAGACCCTAAAGCTATCATCCCCGACGCAAGCTCCTCCATCCTTCATTTATGTGTTCCCCCCTATACAGCAAAATGCCGGCAGACAGACTTTATCTGTCACTGGTATGGCCACTGCTGCGGAGGCTGTACGCAATCCTGGCAGTCGGGACACGGTTCCATGATATAGACGTGCTGGAACGGATCACTATAGTGCAGGACCGGCCGCGACCGAATGGTCGTGAATGGACATTCACGGCACGCGTGGCGGCCGAGGGCCAATTGGTGCCCGCACCTCTCCGACCTGGTCTTGACGGGGCCGTATGTATGCCAGCGCCTCCCGTTGGCAATGACTATGGTGCCTTTGGTGTTTTTGCATTCGGGGCCGGCTGCGCAGCCGCAGTATGTCTGAAATGCGATGAAGAGGCACATGTTCGCGGTCGACGAGTTTATGTTGCATGCCAAGATGCCCCAATAGGTTAGAGAGTGAACCATGAGCCTCGAGCATCCGGATCCTTTGATATATGTACATGCTACTACGGGCCCGTGGTTGCTAACCTTGTGCAGCGCAACAGAAGGACGAGCTGTATAGAGCGAGACGCCATCGTTAAACGCCCAAAAGTGAGGCAAAGCACTCATCTCCCAGGGCTTCGATGCGCAGCGAATGAGGATGTGTACGTGGGCTCTTTTGTGTTGCACAAAACAGCCAGCGTGTTGAATGTGGGCGCTTACCTACTGGCCACGGAACTGCGGCCGCCCTCAAACAAAGACCTGCTGTTTCGCAGCATCACATTGTCTTTGGCACTTGAAACGAATGGCGTTGAATACCGGCTCAAAGCGATACGTTGGGCTGTATGACCTGCACGCGAATACCGTGCGACTTACTCTGCGATCACCAGACCACGCGGTATTCCATACCAGCCAGCTCGCGCAGGGAAAAAAAAAAAAAAAGGCGCTCTACAATCTCCTTCCACCGAGAAATCGGATTACTAACGCTAGAGCAAGACCTAGAGTCTACCAAATCGATTTTTGTGCTCAATACGCAGGCGGTTCCCCCCATCAGAACGGGCACATCTTGCAGTGGGCGCACTTCTTCGCCGCTATGATATGAATCAGCTCATCGCCTTCAGGCCCGACACGCGACGAAGCCTCGGTGTGGACACACAGCCGCGACGCTTTGCTGTGCATGCCGCGATGCGCGCGCCAGCTCTGGCAGACGTAGCTCCGGGCGACGGGGCGGCCGCAGTAGTGGAGGTACGTGCCGCTTTGGGGGGCGTGCCCGCACTCTCGCATGGCGCAGTACTCGAGGGCTCGGCAGGGACAGAGGGTTTGTTCTTTGACAAAGAGGCACATGCTCGTGGGTCGGGGCACCAAGACGTACGCGGGTTCGTAGTTTCGGTCGTTTCGCGAAAGCCTTCGTTCCTCCGGACGCTGTCGCTGTGTATTAACTAGCTAGCTGTATGATGAACGGTCGGTAGAGGAAGGAAAGAGAGCAAGAAAAGCTCATTCTTGTCTGTTTACGTAGTAAAATAATTCGATATACCGCGACGGACAGCAATTGAAGCCTTTGTGTCACACTGCATTGTCCCTCGTTTGGCCACGATAACGGATGGTTCGACTTATCCTCCAAGGCGGGAGCGATGTATTGATGCTCGCTGTACTATTGGCCTCGGTCAGTGCAGTCGTTGCGTTACATATGCATCACTACATGGACATGTCACTCGAGGAAAGAGCCACCATCGTGCGAGTGCGAGTCAACACGTCCCATGTTCCACGAGACACGCTGACGAAGCCAGTAACTATCAGCCAGCGTTGCACAACCCAACGCGCTGTCCACATTGTCAGGTAGAGGCAAGAAACCGAAACCAGTTCGCGGTGTGTGCTACCCGGATATTCCTCGTCTCGGATATAATGTCTCTCCTTTATTTTCCAGAACACCTCATCTTGGCCGTACGAAAAGACTGCACGAACGTACGGGCCCGACGACCCGACGGCTTCCCGGTTTGAAAAAGCGTCAACTAACATGCGCAGTGCATGCCCGTAAAACAGAATACAGCGAAGTAATAGCAAAAAAAGGTTTCGGGAATGACCTACGACCTGCCGGAATCCACTTCGCAAACGCCTCGCTTTCCCGCTGCGCATCAGCCGCAGCTAGCCCTTACGAGACGAGGGTATTTTGCATTTTGGAACAAGTTGATTATTGAAACACGTCAAAGAATATTTTCCTTCCTGCACATTCAAAAGATCCGCCAAAGCCAACACTGTCTTTTGCCGGCCTCGAGGTCTTCTTGTTATTGAAGACGAACATGTACAATACGAGAAAATCACCCGCGAGACACCGTGTTGCTATGGATGACGGCGGGGTGAATGTCATGTTAGACTATTGGCTCTGCGTCTCTCGTCATACAACTACTCAGCCAGTCTTGCGGCATCCTCGCCTCCGCAAGGCCACAAAACAGGAAACGAGCCTGGTCCGTCCGTCGCGTGGCTGGACGCCACCCCGGGCGCAGCGCAAGCGGACGCACGGTCAAAGCTCACGGCATGGAGAGCAGCTTTCTTGGCAGGAGACGCAGATGCCGAGCTTGCTTTTCGACTCACCTGTTTCCTGCATTTTCCCATACCGCAGCAAAACAACAACGACAACAACAAAAAAAATGACCCGATTGCGCGTTTGCAAAGCAAGCTGCTGTTGACCCCATTCAACCACCATGTTGCAAACAGTATTACACGACAATTTCCAAATCGAATGCCTCGCAATGGCATGTATTGTCAGCGTCCCGCTAGCTAGGTAAGGTCGTGGTAATTAGTTGATTTGGAAAGCATGCATTTCACATGGCAAAGCCTCATCGTCTCAACTGCCACCCCCGCCCTACCTCAGCCGCGGCATCTCATCCCCAATGCCACCCTCTCTCGAGCTAACATCACTTAATACAACAAAACAACAACAACCCCCCTGCCCTCCCCGGTCTATGCTCCACTAATGTAAGTTGTGGGGTGTCATGCTCTGCCGTGCGGGGAAAGCCGTAAATGCGAAAATGGGCAGCTATCCTGGAGAAAGGCAAGCGAGCGAGAGTACGGAGTAATCAGCAGAAAAAAAACCGTACCCACGTTGTGATATTCAGGTCCCGAACGAACGCACTGTTTCCCGATTTCCCGCTCTGTTACTATTTTTGATTTTTTTTTTCTTAAAAAAAGTCGTACGCTGTCGACTTTTTGTTGTCGATTGTGATTCTTCACAACGGGTCTCGCCGTGAGATGCAGGTTCGGCTTACACGAGGGTCACTCTTCGAACGTCGGGTAATCGTTTCGTGCCATCGCCTTTTTTGCACCTTCACCACAAGGCATCACAGATTCTCCCGAATCCGCGCGCGATAGTTAAGCTGCGCTCGCGAGAAAAAAAACCTGCATCATCATCTCAGCCAGGCGCCCCCCCTCCTCATCACCCCCCAGAAGCAGAAAGCCCGCCACACACACACAAAGGCCAGCCCTGTTCCCTGCCAACCCCCCGCCCCGCCCCGCCTCCCCGGACTGCCTGCCAAAAGGAGTAAGACGCCGGACCGTGCTAAACTAAGAACCCCCATGTTCTGGTGTAATTTCCCCCGCTGCAGCAGCAGCAGCAGCAGCAGCCCGGTCTCTCTTCGTTATCCTTGCCCCGATATCAAAACTCGCCTAAACGGAGCGACACACCAGTAATACAGAGCCCACTTTGTTTCCCTTCCTCCTCCAGAATCGCCACGACTTTGACGACGGCGGCGGAGGGCCGTTGGTCGAAGGCACTTGCGGGATCGTTTACGGGATTATATACGTCCAATCGTTCAATCGGCGAAGGCGGAGCGGGGGGAGTGGTGTGAGGGGGATAGTTAGTGTTCTATGGCTTGCATGAGATGGTGGCCATGGAACCCTTGTTGGAACGAACGTGTGTAGTTTTCCCTCGGCTCGCTTGAACATGTAGTAGCTTTCTGCAGCGATGGCTCGCCATGTGGGAGGGGAGGGGAGGGGACCTTGCAGGCCCCGTCCTGCCCATCCTCCCATCCATCCTATTGACCCCATGCTCATATGTCTCAGCTCTCAATCTTCTCACCGTCCCTATATAAACACCCCCGTGATCCCCCCGAATCTTCAACCCGTCGATCTCCCAATCCCCATCTCTCATCTCTGCTCACCAATTCTACACCCTATCAAAAAAATGCAGTTCAAGTTCCTCGCCCTCGCGGCCGCCCTCGCCGCCACCGCCGCCGCCGACATCAAGGCCTCCCTCGAGACCATCGGCGCCGCGTCCGTCAAGCTCAACGACACCATCACCAACTACAACGGCGGCCTCCTCGGCCTCGTCCCCATCACCACCGACTCGCTCTGCCTCCTCAACGACATCAAGCAGGGCACCAAGACCGCCAAGGCCTCCGCCCCGCTCGACTTCGACGCCGCCCTCGAGATCGCCGGCGCCACGGGAACGCTCGCCAACGACGTCGACGACATCGTGGACAACCTCATCCGCACCAAGCCCAAGTTTGACCGCCTGCTCATCGTCACGCCCATCATCAAGGAGACGATCAAGACGCAGCGCAGCGCGACAAAGGACCTCGGCGACGCCATCCTCGAGAAGATCCCCCAGGACCTGGCCGACGTGGCCAAGATCCTGGTGCAGCAGATTGACGACAAGTTTGCAGAGGGGATCAAGGCGTACAGCTAAAGCCCGCGGGGGGTTAATAGGTGTTTTTTGTGAATGAAGGGCGTGGAGGTATGGCTGAGATGATTGGCCAGTGTGTACTGGCGATATATATAAAGAGACATGAACTTCTAATGTATATATTCTCGACGACAAAACACATTAAAAAGCAGTCAATTGGCTGCCATTTTGCACTCGGCAGCACCCCCTCTAGGTCCGTGTTACACTGATATATATTGCTCCCACGTGTTTGATGTTGGTAAAATTCAGCTACCGTTAAGTAAATGCAACCCTGGGCTCTCTGTCTCTTTTCGTTGTAGTTACAGAAGGGCAAGAAGATGGGGCATTCTGTTTTCAGCCGTTATTTTCTTTTATGCTCTTTACTTGTTTATACTCTGGACTTTTCCCAAGTTTTATATATAATCCTTCCCCCCCACCAATCACTACCAACACCTAACTACTTGGATCCACCCTCAATCTTCATATCCCCCTCCGCAACCTCGCACCGCCACCCAAACTTGTCCTCCACCTTGCCCAGCTGGATCGCCTTCAGGTGCTCCAGCAGCTTCAGGCACACCGGGCCCGCCTCCTCCCGCGTCTCGGGGATGTACGTCACCGTCTCCGACCCTCCGTCGTCGTCGCTGCTCACGTTGGCCGCGGACTGCGGAAGGCCGCCCCTGACGCGCCGCGTGACGGAGCGGATCGGCACGAGGGCCGCCGCCGTGCCCGCGGCCATGACCTCGGTGAAGGACGGCAGCTCGGCGTACCTGACGGGGCGCTTCTCGACGGCCCAGCCCCAGCTGCGCGCAATCTCCTGCACGGAGTCGCTCGTGACGCTGTCGATCACGCAGTTGGAGTCTGGCACCACGAGCGTGACGTCGTCCTCGTCCCCGCCCTTGGAAACGACGCCGATGAACCCGCTCGTGCTAAACTCGTCAATCTCCTCGTGCCGCGCGCTGTCCAGGTGCAGCGTGATCCCGTACCCCTCCGTCCGCGCCCTGTCGCTCCACCGCAGCACGGGCGCGTAGTTGCCCCCGACCTTTGCGCTCCCCGTGCCCCTTGGCGCCGTCCTGTCAAAGTCGTCCAGGATCAGCGCCTTTACTGGGTGCGTCCCGTGGTACACGCCCGTCGGCACCACGAACACGCAAAAGGTGTACTCCTCCGGCGCCGTCAGCCCCAGCTGCGCGCTCGACCCGTACAGCTGCGGGCGAACGTACAGGGCCGCGCCCGTCTCGTGCGGCGGCACGAACCCGGCGTTGAGGGCGACGGCCGCGCGGCACGCCTCCACGAACATGGCCTCGGGCACGTGCGGCATGGAGGCGACGTCGGCGGAGTGCTGC
The DNA here is from genome assembly GCA_037575805.1 of Lecanicillium sp. G3. Taxonomy (NCBI): domain Eukaryota; kingdom Fungi; phylum Ascomycota; class Sordariomycetes; order Hypocreales; family Cordycipitaceae; genus Lecanicillium; species Lecanicillium sp. G3. The sequence goes on along the minus strand of JAZHPD010000011.1, from coordinate 514,868 downwards.
ATCCGGAGGGCGTTCTTCCCGGGACGAAAGATGGCGAGGGAGCCGGATGGGGTGCGGAAGGCCTTGAGGCCCTCGTAGGCTTGCTGGCCGTAGTTGAGGGCGGGGGACATGCCGTGGATGCGCATGTAGGGGTCGACGACGAAGCGGAGAGGCGTCCACTGGCCGGTGGCGTGGGAGTAGGTCGACTCGACGTGGCCGTTGACTGGGGGAGGAAGTTGTGTTAGCAAAGCGGGAAGAACCGTAGTAATAGGAGAGGGAGGGAAGCGGAGGTTTTGAGGGGGTGTAGGTGTAGACGCAACGCAACGCACCTTCGCGGACTTTGAAGCCGACGTTGGACCAGTCGATGGTATCGACCGGGGGAGGAGGAAACGCAGCCATTCTGACGGATGCGCTATTCAATAAATCGCGACAAGAAAAACGTATCTGCGACAATCATATCGTCAGCTTCAGCTACGGCGTACGGTAGCTATCGCGGGGCATTCGCGGGGGGGCACTCGGCCAGTTTTCGCACACCACCCCCCAATTTCGCGTCGATAAACCCCCAGTAACTGTGCATAATAAAAACTCACTCAGTAAAAGACACACGCAATCGCAATGACCAGAACCTAAACCCGCACTTGCAATGGAGGGCTTTGGAGCGGAGATGGAGGGGGAAAGAGAAGCAAATAAACGGGTTGGGAGTCTTTTCGGGTCGAAATGCTTCCTGACTCAAGTGTGGGCTGTTTGTAGGCGGGCGCGGGCGCGGGCAGGGCCGATGTCGGGTTCGGCGTGTTTTCTTGCTGCTGCTGCAAGTTCGGTGTCGAGCGAGCAATCGGAGCTAAACCTTAGTGTTTCACAAGCCCGGCCCATCCCAGCCGTTTGCGGCTCCAATCATCGCTAGCTAGCTGATAGCAAGCAATACACATGCACTTACATTCACCATGCCTGAAAATTACTGAAAATAAATGAAATAATATTTTCTACTCTAAATGCATCTCGTAGCCCTCGCGGACAAGTTTCGTATGTCATGTATAATGAATTGCCGTGTTTTTTGCGCTTACCATCCAGCGCCTGCTTGCGAATCCGCTCAAATAAAAAAAACGCCGAATAAGAAGAGTTGGGATGTTCAAGTCTTTGTGTGTTAGAAAAGAAAAGGCTCGACTCTAAAAAAACCAAAAGGAAGAAAAAAGGGGGAAAAACATCTGTTGCAGAAACCAGAGAAAATATTATGGGCATAAATGGCGAAAAAGTAAGAAATCATGGTAACCACGCTTCATTGCCACGTCGTCGCACCATCTCAAATCAAGCCGCAACCTGTCCAAGCCCAGTGCCAGCCAGACGTTGAAGAAACGTAAGAACGCCTGGAAACCTGTTAGTCTAATTCATCGCAGCTTGATGGTTCACATACCGCTAACACCTTGGGTCAATGTCGCATTGGCTTCTGTGCTGCGGCTGCCCAGGCTTACCGTCACCACCTCCTGCACCGTGCCGATATCACCAAGCAGGTTCGCCCACTTAAATACCTTCTCGTCCTCTCTACCGTCACCAACCACCATCATAAAGTCCACGCCGTCCTTGTGCTGGCCGTCGGGTGCCAGGCGGCTCTTGAGTCTCTCAAAGACTTGCTGCGCCGCCGTGCTCTTGGTCCAATCAACAGGTTCCACAATGATGCTGCTGTCGAGCAGCACGGCATGCACGCGCTGCGACTCGCACGCATCGTTGACGTGGCTCGTGCAGTCGGCTGCCAGACGCGAGGCGGATTCAAAATCCTCGGCGTTGCCAAAGTGAAAGATGAGGCTGCAGCGGCGCTCCTCGAGCTCGGCACCGGGCGTGCGCTCGAGGTAATAGGTGAGAATGTTCTTGACCGAACGTTTCCAATTCTTAATTCGAGACGTGTCGGCCATTTCCTCCCACTCGATCGCGCCGTGATCCCGGAGGAAACAGCCATTCTCGGCAATGAGACCCAGATTCGGCACGCGCTGAAAGACGCGGTCCAGCTCCTCGGGCAGCCGCCCGGACATGACGTAGACGCTGTTGCGTTCGTCGAGCAGCAGCTCGTTGAGGACGTCCAGCGTCCTCTGGGGGCTGACGGGGATGATTTGGTTCACGGGACCCCAGTTGACGAGGGTACCCTCGTAGTCGAGGATGAAAAGGCGGCGCTTGGATAGATTGTACTTGTCGGTGACGACGGGGACAGAGAGGCGGGGCACCGACGTCTGGTCCCGCTTCTGCTGCGACTCATACGCGCGGTCGAGGCGAGACAAGAACTCGCTGAACCAGTGTGCTCCGGTGTGCAGCGAGACGGCCTTGTACAAGTTGTCCCATCTCGTCTGTTTCTCGACGTCAGTCATCTCCAGCGCCTGCTTGATAGCGTCGGCACACTGGCGGTAGTCCCAAGGGTTGACGCTCAGCTCGTTTCCGTTGAAGAGGGACGAGGTGCCGGTAAATTCGGAGAGGATAAGAGAGCCGTGCTTCTTTTCCGGGTACACCTTTCCGTCCTGGCAAAAGAGGTATTCGTGGGAAGTCAGGTTCATGCCCTCGCGCTGGCTGGTAATCATGAGGGCGTCGGCAATGGTGAGAAGCGCCAGGTACTGGGCATAGTCGATGTCCTGCTTGAGGTAGACGACGGGCTGGTAGGCGAGGTTGGCCCAGGACGAGTTGACGCGGGTGACAATGTCGGAAACGGCTGCGTCCAGGTCGCTCTTTTCACTAGACGAGAGCGCAACCTGGATGAGGACCGTGTGCTGGCGCCATTCGGGATACTTGTTGAGGAAGAGTTCGTACGAGAGCAGCTTCTGGCGGACACCGCGGACGTGGTCGAGCTTATCTCTGGCGACAATGAGCTTCTTGCCCTTGTATCGCTCCTGGAGAATGGAGAGCCAGCGCATCACCTCGGACTTTTCTCTGTGCATGGCGAGGCTGACGGGGTCGATGCCAATGGCCAGGTTGACGACGTCGACGAAGCGGTCCTCGAGCTGCAAACCCTCCGGGGTGGCCTCGACACTGAGAATCCTGCTGCAGGTCTGCAGGAAGTGGCGGTTGTACTCGCGAATCTGGAAGCCGACGAGGTTGGCGCCGAGCATGCCCTCGAGGAGCTGCTTGCGGACGGCGAGGCAGCGAAAGACCTCGGACGAGGGAAAGGGGACGTGGAGGAAGAAGCCAACCTTGGCGTCGGGCAGCTTCTGGCGGACCATGCCGGGGACGAGGAGCAGGTGGTAGTCGTGGACCCAGACGACATCGCCGCGCTTCCAGTTGGCGACAATCTTGTCGGCAAAGGCCTGGTTGACGTTGACGTAGAACTGCCAGGAGTGATCCTCGTAGGCCTTGCTCTTGGGGTTGTCGGGGATCTGGTAATGAAAGACGGGCCAGAGGATCTGCTTGCAAAAGTGGGAGTAGTGGCCGTCAAAGTCCTTGTCGGAGCAAAAGACTGTCAGCATGTCGTGCTCAGTGGCGAGGGTATCCTCGATCATTCTCTTTTGCTGGGTGTCTTCGAGTGCGTCGGTGGGCATGCCAAGGGTGCCAATCCACATGTACTCGCCGAGCTTGCCGTCGCGGGCGGCGGCGTCGACGGCGTTGCGCAGGCCACCATTGCCCTGGTCGGCGTTGACGACCTTCCAGGGCGCCGAGGTGAAGACACGGTCATGGCTATCGCTTCGGACGTGCGGGCGCGGCTGAACAAGACCACGACGCCCAAGCTCGCGCGCCTTTTGCAGTGTGCGGCCCTGTTCAAAGGCGTGGGCGGCAGGCGGCGAGTTGGCGCGGCTCTTGGGCTGGTCGGATCGGTGGCCCCAGGAGTGGGAGAGCTTGTCGGTCGGGGACTCCATCTCGTGCGGGTACTGGATGCGGAGGCCATCCTCGTTGGCAAAGAGGCTCGGGGAGCGGGACTCGTCGGTCGGGGTCTGCGGCGGGGTGATGTCCGGGCGCGGGGAGAAGAGGCTCGGCTGGGGCGGCGGCGCGGCGACGACGGTGGTGGTAGTGGTGGTGGTGGCGGCGGTGGCCTGGGCGAGGTTCTTGGGCTGCTCGATGGCAGACGGCCGGCGTCTGGAGAGGGCGGAGCGGCGGGGCGGGGTGCCGGGCAGCTCGAACTGCACCGTCTTGGGGAGGAAGCTATTCGGAGGGTGCGAGGTCAGCGAAGGGAGGGGTGGTGGTGATGGTGGTGGTGTTGGTTTTGGAGCTAGGGCGAGCTTACAGCGAACAGACAAAGACGGTCATGATGAAGACGGGATTGAGCGTAAACTGGGAAGCAGATGGGGTATCTCGTGAATTCGAACTGTCGAGAGGCGACTCGACTTTATTTTTGGCAGCAAACAAGTCATCAACAAGAGGCAGAGGTAGCTCGTTGTGCTAGAGCTCGGCAGCCATGGGAGGAAGTTGGAGAAGCAGGTTTTGGTGTACGCGGGGTTGCCGGCGCGTAAAAGCGCAATTGAAAGCGGTTGGGGTATGCGAATGCTAAACCGTATCCGCCATTGAACATGTGTGTCGAGGTATTTGAGGTTGGTGTTTGACGAGGAAGCGAGTGTGATGCAGCCCAGTGCAGCAGAGAGGCAGAGAGGCAGAGAGGAGAAGGAGGAAAAAAGAAAAAGAGGGCAGCAGGTTTTGGACTTGGAGGAGCCCGTCTGGCCGTGTCGTGAAACCCACCCTTGGCGGGGGGTGGAGGGTGGAGGGTGGAGGTGGAGGGTGGCGGCTGACTCTTGTCCTGAGACTGGCGCAGGAGTGAGTGACGCTGCCACTTTGTGCCCAAGTTGTTGCAGAGGAGGGAAACCTCCAGGCGGGGCCCCCTAGCTCACTGTAAGCTGGCTGTACCAAGTAAGCTGTCTGTAAGCTTTGCGTGGTAGGGGAGCTGTCACCACGTTTGCTGGTGGAGAGGAGAGTTAAGAGGAAAGTTTGGGTACTTGGTTCGACGGCGAGATTCTGCGCCAAGGCTGGGTACCTACTTTTTTTATTTTTATTTTTTATTTTTTTTATTTTTTTTTTTTTCTGTTCTGTCGCTCACTTTCCCTGTTAAGGCGTACGGGTGCAGTATCGTCGACGTAATAACGACGACGGCAGAGGGGCGCAGGCGCGGTTTGGTTTGCCAGTCTAGAACCGAGATTAATCGCTCACGAAAAAAGAAAAAGAAAAAGACAAAACAGCAGGGATGTTTTTTTATAAGCCGAGTTTCTCTGTTAACCAGTTGAACACGTTGAACAGATGGAATGAATTTTTTTTTTTTCTTTTTCTCTTTTTTGTTGTTTCTCTTCGGGTCGCTGCAGCAGGACTGAGACGAGACATTGTGCACAGCCAGACACACACACACACGCACACGCACACGCATAGAGGCTGAGGCTGAGGCTGGCTGGGCTGGCCTGGACTGAGCTGGTGGTAACTATACTTTGGTGGATTGTGGTGGATAGACAAGATGTCAAACGGTCATCCAAGCCACCCCCAGAAAACTTACTCTGCTTTTTTTTGTCGATAAACTCTTTTTTTTATATATTTGGATGCGTAGTCTCGGCTTAAGCAACGCAGGTGAGTCGTCACTTTTTTCGGCCGCGTGGACGAGAAAACGCCTCTTTATTTTTTTGACCCTCCTCCGTAGAAACTCAACTAGACGAAAACAGAAACACGCGAATCGACCAAGTAGTTTATCGCCGCTTGTTTTAAACATTTCTTATTTATGTATTTTTATTCACAATTTTTTTTCTTCTGATTTATTTTGCATTTGTTCTATCGCGGTTCGTCTTAGATTCTCCCGTCAAGTCAGGCTTGTTCGTGGGAGCCCAACCCCAAAGCCCGCAAACAAAACTTTCCTCTCCCACCCACACAGAAGTTCTGGCCCACGATAAACTACAAAGCCTGCAAGCAAAGCAGTCACCTGCCCCCATAGCGAGACCAATTTATTAACTACAACCGTGGAACTCTGTGTTTGCAATTGGGGTAAAAAGGGTCCAGACGCCAGGGACCAGAGGAACCTGCATATGTGTGTGTGTGTGTGTGTGTGTGTGTGTGTGTATGCGTCCAAACCTCCAGGTTAGCAGCTGCGCCTGCCTGCGTCTTCGCGCCACCTTTGTCTATTACAAGTAACTACAAGCAAACTAACTACATGCAGCAGTAACTACAAGTAACTACATGCAGCAGTTTGCCAGGCGGGGCTGAAGCTGCTGTAGCTGCTGTTGCTTCGCCATGCCTCTGAAATCACGCAAATCCTTACCATAGCCGCAACAACCAAAAAACCAAATCATACTACCTACCTACAATTCGAACCATGACAGTAGGCAAAGAAACCGCTCATCTCATCTGCAACCATCCCATTTCAGTTATTATTATTATTATTTTTTTTTTAAAAAAAAACCCCTCATCCAAACCTCGCATCAACCCCCCCGTCTCCTCCCTCCCCCGCGACCTTACATATATAGCCCACAGGGGCCCGAGATGCCCCGCTGCCAATCATTCCGCAGGTGTGCACGATGCACGCCGTGCGTTTGGCCCAAGAGACGAACATGATTATGTTTTTTTTTTGTTTCCATCAACTAACATAAGTTTCTTTTACTCGGGCTTGCCCATTTTTTCCTCCGCCGGTCCCCCATTTGCTCGTCCCCGTTCCCCACTGCAGCTGCAACGATGCCACCATTGCCGTGCAATCACAACGGAAAGGCAAGAGAAATCCACTCGCGGGCCGGGCGGGCCCCTTTGCCAGAGCCACGATGGCGCTGGGCGTTGGGCCGCCTTTACACCTCCAACAGCCAAGGCCAAAAAGGAATCACAAGCAGAAAAAAAAAACAACAACCCCCCTCTCAAAATGTGACTGTTCTATGCAGAAGCCTTCATGACACAAAAATAACTCTCGTTTAATAATAAAAATAATAATAATAAAAAATCCTCCGTCTCGGCCTAACCCGCTCCCCGAAACCTCCGTCCAGCTGACCCTCCTCTGCCCGGCACTCCCTCGTGTAAGTCTCTGGCTTTTTGGACAACGCATTCTGCTGTGCGACGCACCACGATGTTTTTTTTTGCCCTCCTCTCTCTCCTCATCATACTTTACCAAGGGAAATCTAACGTCCCCCTCGTCAAAAAGACATGTTCGCGTCAGCCTCCTCCTCGTCTCAGCAAACACGACAGCAGCCAAGCCACAAAAAAATCTGCCAACAAACCTCGCACCGCAGCCTCTGCAAGGCGTAGCTAGACATTACTTCCCGCGCCTGACATGTGAGCTCCTTTTTTTTTCTTCTCGCCGCAGCATGATTTTCTGCATCACTTTCATCGGATCTCGTGTAAAACGAACGGACGGGAGGCTTGCAGATGCTTCCGTCTCTGGGCTCCCGCTTCGACTTACCTTCTCGTCTCCATCCGTCCGACCATACGGTAAGCATAAAACAGCGTAACCGAGTCCATACTCCATCCTGTACTTCGAGTAACGATACCATTGTCATCTCGGGCCCATACACATTTTGCTCTGTTGGCATGGCATTGCCGCCTTGTCGTAAATGTCTCATTTCTCGCCATGTCCAACTCCCGGCATCCGCCCCCTTGTGATATCAGGTACTCTGCGATTCCCCTCCCCCCCGGGCAACGCCCAGACTGTCCCGGAATCTCCTGCCCGCCGAATGCCTGGTACAGCCTGATGCGCAGAGAAAAGTCCCACACGGCAAATCGCCCTTTTCCCGAGACAACAGGCAAAGAAAAAAGCCACGGCGCCAAACCCGCTGTCGCTGGCTTACGCTTACACCACCTCCCGACGACGGGCCGGCCAGCGGCACCAACCAAGACAACATCACTCTTCACACCACACTAGAGTCTTAAAATTTCGCTGGAAAAAAAAAAAGACATATCTCATATCAATGTACTCTAAAAACTTTTTGCCTTTCAGCCTGCAACTATATGCCTCATCACCCTCCCGCCCCGCCACGTCAACCTTGCTTCTCTTGCATGAACACAACCCTCACGAACCAAGCCGCGCCGCGGCATATACCAAAGCTTTCCCCCAAAAAGACCATATAATACCAATCAATTATATATTCCATTTTGATTTTCCCATTTTTTAATTACACCACAGCCGTACGGCCTTGTCCTTTCCGCCACTGCCAACCTTCTTACCATCGGGGCTCCAGTCAACCGCGTACACCTCGTCCTGGTGCCCGGGCAGGTCCGACGCGAGCTTGTGCGTCGCCATTGACCACACCTTCAGCGTCGTATCCTTCGACGCCGTCACCAGCAGCCGCGAGTCAGCGGAGAACGCGCACTGATATACTGGAGCCACGTGGCCGCGGAGAGTATTGATAAACTTGCCGTCCCTGTCGCCCAGGCCAGTCAGCAAATCACATCGCACATCAATATGTTTAATCGTCATGTCACCATCTTACCTCGCGTTCCAGAGCTTCGTGTGGTTGTCCCAGCCCGAGCTGGCAATGAGCGTCCCGTCGGGCGAGAACGTTACATGGTTGACCTGCTTCTGGTGGCCCAGCATCCTCGCCACTGGCTTCGTCCCTTGCGACGGATCCCACAGGTACATGGTAAAGTCATCGCTGGCCGACACTAAGCGCTCAGCAATCCTTCCTTGAATCTTGGCCGCCTTTTCGAACCGCTCTTTGGCCTTGGCCCGCTTCTCCTCGTCCGTCTTGGGCGTCGGCGTGTGGTCGTAGTAGGAAGTGCGCAGCGCAAACTCCGTAGACAGCGCCAGGTGGTTGACCCAGTGTGCGTGCGACGACAGCGTGTGTACCAGCGTGCCCAGCTCTGCGTTCCAAATCTTTACTGTTTTATCGTGGCTGGCAGTGTAGATGTGCCCGGTGCCTCCCCACTTCACGCAGCTGACACTGCTCTTGTGTCCCGACAGCACATGCTCCGTGGTACCGTTGTCTACCACCCAGACGCGCACCGTCGAGTCCTTGCTCGCGCTCGCGAGCCTGGGCGTACCGTCGCGCCACAGGTGGTACGGCTCCCACGCAATGTTGGTCACCCACTTCGCGTGGCCGCTGAACGTGCCACCAGAAACCGCCTTGCCGGTTACCGGGTCCCATAACCGCACAGTCTTGTCCATGCTGCCGGTCGCGAGGCGGCGTCCGTCGGGCGACCACGCGACGCACAGTACCCAGCCCTTGTGGCCGGAGAGTGTATACTTGGGGGTTCCGGTATCGGTATCCATGATTCTGGCAGTGTTGTCACCGGACCCCGTGGCCAGCAGGCTGCTCGTCTGAGGAGGAAACTGTGCGGCAAGGATGGCTTCGCCGTGTCCGGGAATACGATGCGACATGCGCGTGACTGCTTGTACTTTGAATACGGCCTGAGGCTCGGCGCTCAGTGTGACTGTGGTCTCAAAAGGGTTCTCGATGCCATGGCTGCGAAGCAATTGCAGGAGATCTGTGGGGTACTGGTCGACAATGATATCGCTGTCCGGAATGTGAATGCGGAATCGGTACGGTACAAAATCTTCTCTTTCCTGCAAAGAAAGTTTAGCCAACATGGCCCAACAAGAGAAAGGCGAAAATTCATACCCTAGCCAAAAGTGTATTCAGAAGAAGCGACAGATTCTTCTCAGAGGCATCAGCGAGCGGCACCTCGACCAGAGCCTGCTGATTGCCATCCGGGTCGACGAAGCGAGCCTTGAAAGATCCCTCGGGACCAGATGCGGCCGTCACATCCTGCTGCACACGGGCACGCTCGAGGCCCTCGCGACGTTGTCTCTTCGACGGCGGGGGAACAATTGTCGCCATTTTGTCGTAGAATCTACTGTCTTGTCAGAGCAGAGATGCCAAAAAAGTCGTCGGTATCTGGTGGGGCAGATGGCAAAAAGACAAAATTTAGGCGGTGAAATTCCTGCAGCGTGTCGACGGCAGCCAACATTTAGCGGGCGATGAGCCACTGCCAGAATCAGAATCCACCGCAGCCGACCCACTACCCGCTGCTGCTGCTGGCTGCTCTTGTCCTGGCTCGATATGTTAGCCGCGGGCTCAAGAGGCCTGGCCTCGGTTACGCTTTGCTGGATGAGCAAATTGCGGAAACTGGTGCATTCCCATGTTTGGCAGGGGTACTGCCGTTTGTACTGCCGTGTGGTCGAGCTGGAAATGCGTCTCGTCCATGAGTTGCTGTCCTAGTAGCTGGTCATCTGGCTGCATCTGAGCCTGCAGTTGCTCTGTTTCAGATTCAGGATCCTCGATGACGCTTGATCGATGCCTTTTATTTGCTTTTGATGCGCTTCCTTGCGGTAGACGTCTGCTAGAGTCGACTTGTTGTGGTCGCTTGTCCTGTGCGTCCTGACGCCGTTGACGCTGCATGTCCTCGTTCTGAACGGCGTAGATGGCGGCGATGCGCAGCTGCAAAGTAGACAACATCTGCAGTCTTTCGGCGTGTGATAACTTTCTGTATTCGCCTTTAAACTGGTTGAACGTGTCGCCTGTTAGCCGCAGCGTGGCCTCTGCTACCCCGGCGACTTGCATCGCGGGCGTGTTCTCGGCGTCAAGCGCTGAAATATTGATTGCTAGCTTTGTTAGAAACACATTCGTTCAAAATTGATTTGCTGACTTACTTGGGTCCTCAACTTCTTCCTCTTCCGCCTCGCTGTGTTCGGCAGACGGAGGTTCGGGCGTGCCGGGCTCGTGGTTGTGCTGATCGCACAGTACCGTCAGCACCCATCCACCAACGGCCTTTCGGTTGACTGCTTTGGCTTTCCACGGGCAGTCCGTCTTCTTGGTCGTCGTTTTGTGTTTTGTCGCCATGCATTTGTATGGCCGACCGCCTCGGTCGCAGACCAGGTCGCAGCGGACAATGTCATTGTTTGGCACATCCGCACCTCCCATCCGAGACCGGTGGGAGCGCGCCTTGACAATCTTGTAGCCCTCCTTCTCCATGCGCTCATTGAGATTCTCAATGAGGTCCTCATAACTGCTGTAGATGCCCGCCCGCGGGATGGCCACGGCTTCCAGTATGCCAAACATGGTGACCGTGCTGGTGCTGGTGCTGCAGTGGTTTGCAACAATGAGAGGCTGCAGTGTGTGGATTTTGACGGTGCCTGGTGCGAACTGGACAAACAATGTAAAATACCCAGTGTGCCAGCGCCAGCGTGCTGGGCGGCTGCCCGCCGCCTCTGCCGGGAGGCTGGTGGGTCGCCCGCCATCCCAAAGTTCGTCGCCCGTTTGCGCATTACACCATCAACTAACACGCTTTGTCCATCATACTTTGTCGACCTGTTGTTAATTAAACTAATTTTCTAGCCTTCCCAATGGACCGGCCAAAAACGTCTCTCAAGGGCTCGACGCCCAGTCTCACTTCTTCTCGCTACTTTTCCAAGTCGACCGCACCTCGAATCGACACACCAGACTTGTCTCGGTCTATCAGTATTCGCCGTCCACCCAAAACTGCAACGCCAAGCACTCGCCAACCAGCACATTCCTCCAACAATTCAGCATCAGCTTTATTGTCAACTACGGCTCCTTCAGACATATTAACTTCACTCAGTCGCCCCACTACGGCGTCCGGTCGGAAATCTCGTGCAACCACCGCTTCATCCGTTCTGGGCATAGGAGAGGCTCATACCATTGTCTGTGCTGTCACCGAGGCTCGTGGCGTCTCCCCCTCAGTCGGTATTGCTTTTGTCAATACATCTCTTGGCGAGGCCGTCTTGAGCCAAATTTGCGACAACCAGTCCTATGTCAAGACACTACATAAAATTCGCATCAACTGGCCGTCCCGAATCGTGTGCCTCGCCCAGGCCGCGCAAGCCAGCAACCTGGTTCCCCTCCTTCGAATCATGTTCGTCGACATACCCATAGATGAGACGGATCGATCTCTGTGGTCCGAGTCAAAGGGCCTCGAATACATAAACAAATTGGCTTTCGAATCTGACATCCAGCCCATCCGGGTAGCCACACAGGGCAAATACTATGCCGTGTGTGCTCTTGCCGCAGTGAGTATCAAACTTTGGCCTTGAGTATCAATGCACTAAGAACATCAGGCCATGACACAGGTTGAGCACCAATTCTCCATAACCTTTGCCTCGCATTCTTTGCGCCTCCGCTACCAGCCCCCCGATGATACCATGATGATCGACATATCAGCACTCCAATGCCTGGATATTATCCAGAACAATCGCTCCACAAAGTCAAAGGATAGCCTTTTTGGCTTGCTAAACCATACTTCTACTCCGATGGGCAATCGCATGTTACGCAGCAATATTCTGCAGCCGCCTACCTTATACGAATCCTTTATGGCACCACGCTATGAGGCATTAGAAGAGCTTACAGTCAATGAAGAGGTGTTCTTAGAGATACGAAAGGGTAAGTCTAGTATCCGCCCTGTAAACATGCCGTACTAACGAATGACAGCGCTCAAACACTTTTTTGATGTGGAAAAACTCTTGACCAAGGTAAAGTTGCCACAATCACTGAGATTACGCTGACCAGCCTAGCTCATTACCATCCCGACAATCTCCTCCATCACGGAGGCAGAGCAACAAATTAACAAAGTCATAATGATTAAATCCTTCTTGGAGGCTGCCAAAGATCTACACACGGCCATGGGCCCTGTCGTGGCACCTCTGCTTGTCAAAATCAGAGATCTGTGTAACCTGGACAAGATCGCCACTATCTTGCAGAAAATAAATACCGTCATTGAGCCCGATGTCACTTACACAAAATCTGCTCTAGATTTGAGGAATCAGCGAACATTTGCCGTTCGATCAGGCATCAGCGGCATTTTAGATGTGTCACGACAAGCGTACAAAGACCTGACTGAAGAAATACACCACTACGTTGAACAGCTAAATGGTGTGTACACCGATCTAGTGGCTTTTCGATACTGACAACCCCAGAAAAATGCCAGATAGTAGCAACCTTAAAATTTGACACTGGCCGAAAATACTGGCTGAAGCTTAGCATCGCCGATTACAACAGCGTTGAGCAGCCCGGATTGCTCATCAACGTAGCCAAGAAGCGCGGCACAATCGAGTGCCAGACATTGGATCTGGTGAAACTCAACATGCGACTTTCCGATACTTCAAATGAGGTCGTATTTCGCAGCGATGCCATTATTGGGGAGCTAGTTGCCAGATTACAGGCAGATGCATCGTATCTCTTCAAAATGTGCGAATCAGTAGGCCTCATGGATATGCTCGCCTCGTTCGCTCAGCTTAGTACTACTCGAGATTATGTGCGACCGGAGATTACAAATAGATTGGCATTGAAATCAGCCAAGCACCCTATATTAGACAAGGTATAAACGGCCAGTCGTTAACCCCGAACTTGCGCTAATTTGTCAGATACTTGCAGAGCGATTTGTCCCGAATGACTACTTCGCAGCAGAGCAACATTGTTTTCACATTGTAACAGGATTCAACATGGGCGGGAAAAGTACTTACATACGAGCCGTACCGCTCCTGCAGATCATGGCACAGATCGGTTGCTTTGTACCAGCAGAATACGCCTCGTTCGCAGTGATCCACAACATCTTCACCCGCATATCGCTTAGTGACAACATTGAGGCCGGCCTATCGAGTTTCTCAGTTGAAATGCGCGACATGGCATTTATCCTTCGCAATGTCGACCAAAAGAGCATGGTGATTATTGACGAGCTAGGCAGGGGCACGAGCACCCGCGACGGGTTGGCTATTGCCATTGCGATGGCTGAAGCACTCATCCAGTCCCAGGCGTTTGTGTGGTTTGCCACCCACTTCCTCGATCTGGCCCGCGTATTGGCGAACAGACCCGGTGTGCTAAACTTGCACCTGGCATCCGACTGCTGCATCAGCGGCGATGGTGTGCCTCATGTAACCATGCTGTACAAGACCGAGCGTGGCCCAGAGAGCGATGAGCAAAATTACGGCATAAACCTGGCTAAAGCCATTGGACTGCCCCGGACAATGATCAGAAAGGCAGAAGAGTTCGTGCGCGAGAGTAGGCTTCGAAAAGAGGCGACACGTCAAAATGCGGAGTCACAGAGGCTGCAGAAGCGCCGGCAGCTGATTCTTGGCCTCCACGGGGCACTCAAGCAGGCCAGAGTCGATGGCGCTGAAGAGGCCCTGCCAGGATACCTGAAGCAGCTGCAGCACGAATTTGTGACGCAAATGGCAGGAATTGAGGACGATGAATAAAACGTGGCGCATGTGGGATGTACGGCGTATACGCATAAAATGTTGGACTTGCTGAATGCAAACAATTGCTGTAATTATTAACGAATAAGGTGTAAAAGGCCGAGCTGGACACGAGCTGCTTGTAGCTAGACACATGAGAATAGAAGCGCTTCAACTCATTGAACATTAATTTGTTGATACATAACCTCATATCTAAGCAAATTTGGCCGTCTCCTTTTCGCTCCATTCCCAAAACTTCCTCGGCTGGCTATCAGGGTTCGTCGCATTGTCCTCGACCGACTTCAGGATGTCGGAGCGAACATAGGCATTGCCCTGGCGGCCCCATGGAATGACGAAGCTTCCGCCATTATCGGCAGTGATTTCAGGGCTCCAGCCGCAGTACAACTCCGTGTACGCCCCGTACCGCGCCGGGTAGCCCAGGACGATGAGCGAGGTGTTGACAAAGCCCGGCAGGTGGCGCTGCAGGTCGGTCTTGAGGTTGCCGGGGTTGAATGCGACACTGAGGATGCCATCAGCAGCCGCGTGCCGGCGGTGGTACTCGGCGGCGTAGAAGTAGTTGCCCGTCTTCGACTGGCCGTAGTTGGCCTGCGTAAGCGACGCGTTCTTCACGCCGCCGCCCTCGCCGGTCATGTCGATGCCGCCGGTCGGCGAGAACAGGTTGACGGCGAGCGACGCCGCCCAGGCGACGCGCACCGAGCCCTTGGGCGCAGTCTTGGCCGTCTTCTTGAGAGTGGGCGTCAGGAGCTGGGTGAGGAGGAAGGGGCCGAGGCAGTTGGTCGCCACCTGCATCTCGTGGCCCTGCGCCGACCGCTGGTCCGCGGGCGGGAACATGACGCCGGCGTTGTTGACGAGCACGTCGAGGCGCTCCTCCTTGGCGAGGAAGTCGGCGACGCCGGCCTTGATGGTGGAAAGGTCGGCGAGGTCGATGTGCATGAAATCGAGGCGGCCCTTGGAGTCCGGGTACCGCTTCTTGGCGGCGGCGATGGCGGCCTCGGCCTTATCCTTGCTGCGGCCGGCGATGTAGACGGTGGCGTTCTTCTCATACAGCATCTGGGTGAGCTGCTCGCCGACGCCCGCGTAGCCGCCCGTGACGATGTGGACCTTGCCCGTCTGGTCGGGGAGGTTCTTTTCCGTCAGCGGCGGGCTGGGGATGAACATCGACTGCGGCAGCGACTGCGTGAGGTAGTGAAGACCAAACATGATGACGCGATGTTTTTTTTTTTTTCTTGTCTGTTTGCTTTTTGTTCTTCTTTACTGATTCGAATGAGGATGTAAGAGAGTAAGTTACAACAGAGTTTCGGGGTTTCCAGTCGCAATGCGCTCCCCTTTCTCGGCAAAAGGTACGTCAGGCAAAGGAGGGGAGGGGAAGCGAACTTAATTAATTTCAAAGTGCGTCTTTCTTTTTATAACGAAACCCGACCGGTACGTTACAATGCCAATAAATTTTGCCCACCACCCCCCACCCCTTTTGACCTTGTACCGAGCTTGACACCGGTCGACTCGTCCCCTCGTGGTGAGTTGACGGGCCGGGGGAAAGAGAGAGCGACAATGCGACCATGGTCTTCATGGCAAGTTTGCAAGCTAGAGGCGCTAACAAGCCCACGGTCTCAGGTCGAGAGAAGGTTTGCTCTGCGGTTCTAGCCACTGACGTGAAGGCAACCGGGTCCGCAATCGCCCATCATCGAGCTGGCTGCTTGGCACACGTACAGGGGCCAGTTTCCTGCTCTTTTCGTTGCCTTGGTGAGGGGCCTCGATCGCTATTTTGCATAAAACCATTGCTTTCCGACCACATGTATCCCTGGTCCCAGGCTTCGACGGTCCTCCTCCCTACATGTCTGCGATGGTACAGACGCCACGATAGAGCAAAGTACCGCCGCCGAACTGCACGTGGGCAAGTCAGATAGGGGTCTTTCAGGTAGGTGAGCGACCTGAGACGGTAATTGCTCTTGTTTGCACGTATTCCCGCAAATGTCTCGGCCGACAAGTTGCCCGGGGGGGGCCCGAGGGTCGTTGACAAATTACCCTTACCCTGCAGCGCAGATCAGAACAGCGCGGAAGACTTCAGCTCCTGTCGGCCGAAGATGCTGACGTTAACTATCCGCTGATTTCTTCGGCCGAGGAAGACGGCAAACAACTGGAAAGACTGCGGGGGCGCCTACAAGTTGGAGCATATATTCCAGTCTGCACAGAGCTTTCGGTCTCTCCGCCATCTGGTGCCGCGGCTGAACTCAACTGCCTACGTGCATTAGTATGATCAGCTAATCGGAGCAGCTAAAGCCAAGGCTAGAGGGGGCCATGACAAGGAGGAACTAGGACCTCTACGAGGCCGTAATTTCCTTTCCGCTCGAGATTTTCCAGTGTCAAGACAGGCCTGTCCGTACGATTATCCGGCGGTCGAATGACCAAGAGAAGATGGGACGGCCCGCACTGGCGCCAACCCATGCTCAAAAGGCAAATTTCCAATGGCAGTGACATTCCTCGCAGGGGCCTGGGACATCGATGGCACCCAAGAATCGGAACCAATCCCTATTCTGGTACGGAGTAGTTACATCACATCACCCGATAGCCGGCGGCAGCAGTCCTTCCTATAGCAATCTCATTAATCGGATCCATCGTAGTGGCGATTCCCCCCTCCCCCCCAAACCGACAATCTCGACTGGGGTCAATACGACAAGTGGTATTGAAGCTGTTTTCAGGCAAGGATGTGGCGCAGAGTCTGAGACCGGAATGCACTCATCGCCATCGCCATACTGGGTAGACACAATTACGTTAGAGTACCAGTCCTGTCACGCGATCAGTAGGGCTGCCAAGTCAGACCTGGCTGCGCTGCCTCGCTGTGGATCATCGCGCAGTCTTGGAGGGCTGGCAGCGTCAGCACTACGCCCGACAACTTGTTCTCGGCCACACAATTTCAACGCCCGGCGCAGAAACGATATGCTTATTGGTAAAACCAGCTCAACGGCTCCGGAACGGCGCCGCCCGCTGTCCACAGCGGGCCGCCACTGGCGCAAAGCAGTATGCCTAGCTTGGGGGTCAGTCTGACACTCTTGTGGCTGTTGCGCTTTTCGAAGAAAGGGGAATAAATGTTAAAAGTGACGGTTCCCACTGGACAGACTTGGTTTAATTCCTGTTCGCTCATGATATCTCGGAGTATCTGTTCACACCAATCTTTCCTTGGTTTGGTTCATCAACAACATGGGGACGGCTTACAAGACGGCGCTGACTACAAGCACGTTGATAAGTTTCTCACAATTCACAGCACAAACAACTTCACTATTGTTAACAACGATGGCTTCTTCGCTGCCCCATTTGACGAGTACTGCCGTCAGGGAGGCTGCATGAAGGACTGTCAGAATATGACCTGCGTCTTTGCCGCCATCCCCACCGGCGTACGCTCCGACGCCCGGGCTTACGGCCGCCCAGACAGCAACACCTACGTCTCACTATTCGGCGTCTGCACGAGTCTCGATCAGGTTGTCTCGGTATTGCCTACTTACAAACACATGGACAAGGTAGGGGACTACTTCAACATCTCGATGGAGGCCCGGCCCAACATCACCCGCGCCACGAGCAAGATTGCTTCGTGCTACGCGAGTACCTGCGACCTGACGCGCGAGCCAGACAAGTGCAAGGGGGCCTGCGCCATGGATAACTTTCTCGCGGGACCGCTGCGGCTCAATTTTAACTTGGAGAGCAGTAACACCGGCGCCATGGCGTGCATTAGCCGCCTCTGTGGCAACACGCGCGGCCAGCCGTATGCAAACCAAGATGTTCTTGGCATCGGGGTAGGAATGACTGCATACATGCTGTGGGATATGGTGCGACCTTGGGTAGGGCTGACGGGGATTACAAGTTCTCACCACGTACTACGTCCAAGCCGCGGTCCTCATCATGCTCGCTGTGGCGTTCCTGTCCTCCGCGGCGGCTTCCAGCTGTGGGGGAGAAAAAAAAGTATGCCCGGCCATTCGACAGAAGCTGAAGGTCCTTTTGGCACGTTTCTATCTGCACAGACGTATTTCGGATGTAAGCATTTTGCTGTATACGATGCTATCCTCATGCAGACCGGGGGTAGTTTCGGTGGCTATAGCGACGTTTGCTATGAAACTCACGAAAGTAGATGCCTTGAACGGATATGCACCTGTGGAATCCTCAATCATGGGTTTTCTCCCCCCGGTATTCTCATTTCTGTTTCTGCATAGCCATGGCCTTAAGTCGTGGTTCTCGACTGCGCTCACATTGGGATCTTGGGGTATAAACAGTATCACATCTTTTATTCTAGTTCAAAACTTGTCTTTTGTAAAGGGAGAATACGACTTATTAGGAGTTGGGTTACAAAGCCTGTTCCGCACAACATTCTGCGGAGGTTCTTCTGCCATGGCCCTCCGCCATCAGCTGACTGGCGCAGAGCCCTTGGTGTACCTTGATCGCTTCTTCAACAAATCCCGGTGCAGATTTCAAGAACGTCCCGATGTTATGGGATTATACCACTGCAGTTTTGCTTTTCCTATTGGAAGGCAAGCTTACCAGTCCGTGACAGCACACAACGGCTCTTCGATGCAAGCCACGCAAAGACCGGGTCTGGCTGCGTTAGCCCAGAGCAAAAGTCCCATGCCGGCCATCTCTGCCTTTTTCGAACAAGCCGCAGTAAGATTCAGCCTCCCCCTCGTGGTGACGGCCATTTCTGCTCCGCGCTGGCCTACGAGTTCCGGGTGGTGCGAGAGTACCAGAAAATGGACATCATCGACAAGAACGGCTGGTCGTTTGGGCAAGTCGTCGCCGTGCTGTTCTGGATACCACCCCTGCTCGACACGGCACATACGCTATTCAAAAGTTCCGTAAAGCGACAGTCGGTGAGCGGAGACGGGGAGAAGACGGCGCCGGAGCGGCAGGAACGAACTGATGGGGAACTACAGGCATATGCGCCGATCCGGAAACCGTCAGGCGGCGGCGTAGGGTACACGCCGAATGCGACAGAGTCGTGGAGCGACGGCGAGAGCCTGCTGGCGGCGGCACACGCTCGGCCACCTGCGGATTACAGTGCACGCCGAGCAGTCACCCGGCGGCGTGTCGCGTCCAACCATTTCGACGATCATGGACACAACCAGCAGGTGTGAGAAGAATGCCTTCTTTAGCGGGCGTTGATCATTTTTTGGCGTTGTCGTCGTTGTATTATAGCTTCACCATGAGAATAATGCCATAAAGATTGTATTCGGCCATCTGAACGAGCCGCCGCAACGGCATTCACGGGGTTCGCTGTCGCCGTTCCAGGATCGTCTGCAGATCATCTCACCATGGGCCATCGTCACATGAGAAAGGCGAGCAAGAACGGACCGATAGGTCTTATTGGACGCCCCTGCTGAAGCAAGTCGCGATGAGAAATGGGTGACTGAGAAAATTAAAATAGGACAAACAAGAACTGAATTAAACTCAAACACTGCTGTAATCCTTTTATTTTGTGAGACAGGATTCCCCCAAATAGAAGGGGGAAAGAATTCTTAATGCGGGCATGTTGTCTGCTCATCGCTAGAGGTGGACTAGTTAGTTATATTAGAGGTCTAGCTATTGCTCCAGGATGTGGACACGAGGCGGCGTGCTCCGGCACTGTCGCTCCTTTTCTTATTTGAGCTACCGACGTCAGTCTGCATCTTCAGCTGCCCTCCTGAATGTGTTGCCAAAGACCTTCTCGCGGGGACTTCGATCGAACTAACTCCAGATAGGTAGCTTGCCGGCTCGAGCGTGCCGAGTGTGCGCCACAGTGACAGCCACAGTGTTCAAGGTGTACTAAGCGGTTGCGACAATCTGCATGATTGCGCTCCGAGAGAATGGGTCCATGCTAATATGGCAACATATCCGACGATAGACTAAGGGGGGCGGAACCCAGCATCCTTCGTAATCAGAATGGTACCTTCACCGAGTACGGAATACCATTCAGCAGCTTGCGTGCTGGAGGTGGCGAGTTTAGTGAGTTTTAAGGTGGGATTGTGGTAGTGCCGGTGGCAGTTGACGGGTAATGCGATACTGTGCAATGATTTGCAGATGACCCAGACCCTTTCATTTCGCAATGACCCGACACCTGCGGCCAATCATCCGACGCGACCGCCGGCCGATCAGGCTGAGCAGATACTCTCAGCCGTAAGGGCGAAAGATAACGAGCAGCAGGCGGACAATTTAGATCCACCTCAGGATAAGCTTCAGTTCCCAACCAGCGGCACAGGGAGCAGCTTTAGAGGTTGTGGAGAGGTCGCTGGAAACTGTGTCGCGCGATGGCGGGCCAATGGCAGCGACAGGGTCGTTCCGGCGCGCACCAGGGCCGTTTTTCGGTTTTGACAGGCACGGTGGCACGCTATTGCTTGGCATCTCATTCGATCGCGAGCCCCCCGAAGAAAATGAGCCTTCTGTCGGAGCTAAAGAGGGCTCCTCCACACGTGCTAATGGCCGTGCAGCGGTGACATTGGGTAGCATCGAGGATCGGCAGTGAGCAGCAAGCCTGCAGGTGACGAATGTAGAACTCACCGTCTCCCACGTACGGAAGCTAGGTTAAACTAATCCAGTTAGCCCGTTAGCCAGTCAGCTAAACTTGCCATGCCTGGCATACTTGGCACACTGCCTCGTTCTGTCGACAGGCACAGCTAAACCCAACACGCTGTCAGTCCCGGAAGGCAAGAGACAGAAGCGTGCGGAATGAGGGCCAGCTGGCGGCGTGAGATGGGCCGACTGCGACTGGTTGCTCCGAGGCGCACGGCTGCTGCCACTCGCTGAGAGAGCGAGCAAAGTCAGACGACTGCGAAGGCGTGCTCCTCCGACCAAGATCAGCAACCTTTCCTCCCATGCCTGTTGCCTGCGCCGATGACAATCCCCAATGGCGCAATGATTGGCCTATTCCCAAACGTACCCTTATTTCCCGTTCGGGAAGGCCGTTCGGTTTCTGTCTGCCGCCGGCCCATGGCCCTTTGATACCGGGCCACAGTCCCCAATCTAGAAGCTCAGAAAAGGTATTCCCCATTGTCTCCTTTCACTCATCCCCTGACCGGGCGCCCAGACAGCCGTGTGCTCCATTCTCGATGTGATGATTCGCTGCCGGTGGGGAAGTCTATCCCACTTGTGCCCGGTGTATCGCAAAGCTCCAATGGAAAAATGGAGGGAAAAAGGGGGAAAGAAGAGATCGCCACAGCAGAGGGCAGTCAAGAAAGTATTATACGACAGCGGAGTTGAACTCTATGCAGCGGCGGTATCAACCAGACGAGGCGCATGGCCGGCCCTCCCGCGCTGAATGCAGGGGTGATGGCTGCCATCTCCTGCACGCGAACAAGTGTTGGTGACCTGTGTGCACTCATTCGTCGCATGTGAGCGCGGTCCCGTTCAGTCAATCAGAGGCCGTACTCCGGCATTTGCAGCCACCATCGAACCAACCGACCCGTCCGTCCTGCATCTCAACCGGTCTATATTCCGTCAGCTTGGACTCCATTCGAGAGTGACCTTCCAATTTCGTCCAGTTTATGCCATGGGACGATCCAAAGGAACTTTGTTAGTCTCGAGGTCTCTGGTTTGGCTTTCAAGAAGATCTCGACAAGTATAAAGATGCCTTGTCTTCTTCCCAGATGATGAAGAAAAAAAACATTTTCATCAGCATCCTCTACACTCCTTCCTCCTCTTCATTCATTCTTATACATATTATATACTCTCATCATATACATATTCATCATGCAGACCTTTGGTAGCTTCCTCGTCGCCGCTCTGGCAGCTGGCTTCGCCACCGGCACTCCCCTGTCCAAGACCAGCTCTGGCTCTTTCGAGCTCAAGCAGTCTGCCAACCCCAGCTTCACCTCTCGCAACGGCCCTCTCGCCGTGGCCAACGCCTATCGCAAGTACGGCAAGCCTGTCCCCGAGCACGTCGCCCTCGCCGCTGCCCGTAACGGCAACGCTGTCAAGCGCTCCTCCGGCACCGCCGTCGCCAACTCTGACAAGCACGACCTCGAGTACCTCGTCGACGTCAAGATTGGCTCCTCCGGCCAGACTCTGAAGCTGGACTTCGACACCGGTAGCTCCGACCTCTGGGTCTTCTCTACCGAGACCCGCAGCGGCGGCTCCCACACCA
This sequence comes from Lecanicillium sp. G3, assembly GCA_037575805.1. Lineage (NCBI taxonomy): Eukaryota > Fungi > Ascomycota > Sordariomycetes > Hypocreales > Cordycipitaceae > Lecanicillium > Lecanicillium sp. G3. The sequence continues at coordinate 492,738 of JAZHPD010000011.1, read as the reverse complement.
AGTACGACCCCACGAAGAGCAAGACCTCCAAGAAGCTCGACGGTGCCACCTGGAAGATCTCCTACGGTGACGGCTCTAACTGCTCTGGCGACGTCTACACCGACTCCGTCACCGTCGGTAACCTGACCGTCAAGAACCAGGCCGTCGAGGCCGCCCAGCAGGTCTCTGCGCAGTTCGCCAGCGGCGATAGCGACGGTCTCCTCGGTCTCGCTTTCTCCCAGATCAACACTGTCCGTCCCACCAAGCAGAAGACTTGGTTCGACAACATCAAGTCGGAGCTCGACAGCCCCGTCTTCGTCTCTGACCTCAAGCACGACAAGCCCGGCAGCTACATCTTCGGCAAGGTCCCCAGCGCCGCCTCCAGCATCTACTACACCGACGTCGACAGCAGCCAGGGCTTCTGGGGCTTTACTGCCAACACCGAGTTCGGCCGCGTCAAGGGTATTGCCGACACTGGCACGACCCTTCTTCTCCTCGATGACGAGATTGTCAGCTCCTACTACCAGAAGGTCGAGGGTGCTGAGAACGACCCCCAGCAGGGCGGTTACGTCTTTGACTGCGACACCAAGCTCCCTTCCTTCAGCTTCTCTGTCGGCAGCGGCAATATCACCATCCCCGGCGAGCTCATGAACTACACTGAGGCCGACGGTGGCAAGTGCTTCGGCGGTCTCCAGTCTGCTGGCAACATCGGTCTCTCCATCTTCGGCGATATTGCTCTTAAGCCCGCTTACGTTGTCTTTGACGCTGGCAAGAACCGTCTCGGCTGGGCCCAGAAGAAAGACTACTAAAAGTATATATAGCCTTTTTTTTTGTCATCTGCTGGATAATGACACTCCGCATGACGTTTTCCTTTCATAGTATACACAATTTCAGAGTACATATGGTACAAGTGGCATACATATAAAATATATATACGCAATCATAGTTGACAATCCCTGCTCGTGATATTGATCGTGTCCTGGTACATGAAAAAGCTGCCATTCACCATCGCCCCTCATAAAAAGATATCTTCTTCTCATGTGCTCACACACTCTCTGTAGTGTGCTTTCTGACTGTATTGCGGACTGATCCAGTGAACTTATATAACATCACTGGAACCAGTCAGATTTAGCGCTCCTGTGTGCCTGAGAAGCGGCAGCCCTACATGGATGAAAATGCACAGAGTCCAAGAATTATCCCGTTTTCTACTATTTACGAATAACATAACGAGACTGATATTTGCCTTGCCTATATGGCGAGCTTGGCAGGGATGCAGGCAAAAAAAACTTTGCACGCCGACGCCCGAACAAGCTCGATCAAGAAATGGCACGAGCACATTTCACCGCCCAATAGCGGCACCTCGAGCGTGCTCGAGACTTTATGCACGGAGCAGAAAAGCTCCCGCGCCAGCTGCTCTATGAGCGATTAATGCTGCATTGCACTGGTCAGCAGTCAGAAGGGGCAGTCAGATTTCCTAGACGCCTTGATCCTGGTCAGGGTGGTACAGTAACCCAGTCTTTCAAACATGGCATAAATGCCACTCATGCGGCTGAGAGATGCTGTGCTACCATACAGCCCTGTCTAGCCCGTGGGTGGAACTCGAGCTGGCTTCTGTTAGTTGTCGGTTCTGTGACGTAAATCGGCAAGCTTAATGTCACCAAAGTCGGTAGTTAGCGCGAGCCGTTGAGGAGCTGTATTGTGAGAGCGCGCTGTGAGCATACTCCCGCTCTTGAGCAACGGAAATGATGAGTGGCCGGACAGATACTGAACAGACCCAAGCTTGGGCTCCTTTCCAGCAGCTAATGATATGCCACGCATATCTGATGAGCTCTGGTCCTTCAAACACTTGCCAAGTTTAGCTGCCCCTGTCTCCACGTAGCTCTTGCCCCAGTCGTTAACTAGTGAGTTAACGAGCGGGTGTGGAGGACATCCACCACGATGTTTTGCTGGCCGATCAGAGCGGACTAAAAGAAGGCACAAGAAGATACAGAGTGGTATTGGATTGGTGTGTTTTGTGCGTCACGGTTGCGCGCAGCGCGGAAGTCTCTGCGCATAGCATTTGGGCAGCAGGGTAGCCAATCAAGGCATCGCAGGCCCTGTAGTCTGAAGGGAGCATGCATCTGACGACACAGGGAGCTATTACAGATGGTGATCCGGCGTTTTAGTTTCAGTTTCGGAGGGTTACAGCCGCTCGGGGCACGGCAGGGCGTCCCAGGCTTGATAATACTCTGCCATAATTGCAGTACGCGTATCCCGGAAGTTGACAGCTCTAAAACGGTTAGCGGCCTATGGATGCTAGGAGCTGAAGAAGTCGGCGATCAACCTCGGCCGACAGATGATGTTGTCGATTTCTTCTTGTTGTTTTTCCTCTTCTTCCTCTCTTCCTCAATCAAGAGGTTGATGAAGGAGGCAAACGCCGGTAGCGTACAAACGCTCCGCCCCCTACAGACGCTTCCGGCAGCCGTTGGGCCTCGCATTAGCGCAGCGCAGCGGACGCAAGCACTCTGGGCTCCAGTGGAGAGTGACCTGAGTGACCCACCATAATGTCTTCTGCTATCCTCGGGTCACGCGCTGATAGGCCTCACATTGGAGAGCCACCACATTATAGCCGACGACTCTTTGATCTTGTGGCTACAGGTACACATTCTTCGGTGACCGTTCCGAGCCGCAACTGCAGCAGCGTTGCTGACATGTCTCAACCGCTGCCCTTTAAGCAAGGTCAGCAGGGGCAGCAGCTTCAACAGGGCCAACAGGACCAACAGGTCCAATTGCCGCCACCGCCGCCGCCGCCGCTGCCGCCTCCTCCGTCTGCCCATCGCCGTAAGAGACTCAAAATTGCCGTCGCCTGCGATCGCTGCAGGATCCGCAAGGTGAAATGCGACGGTGTTCGCCCAGGTAAGCATCCGGACGAACCATACCCGGCCGTCGCGCGACCCGCACCCAGCTAATTGATATGTCTTTAGCATGCGGCAATTGCTCCAGGAAGCTCGACCAGCGTGACAAGTGTCACTATGGAGCCAACTCTCATCTGCCTCCCATGAACAGCAGCACTGCATCGCCAAAGACCGCCGGTATGCATTACCAGCGTCCCTCCAATGGAATCGGCCATGAAAGAGAAAGGGCGCATGCCGAGCAGTCGGCCTGTACCGCCGAGACGTGGTCGCGTCCTCAGCAGCCCCCTCCTCGGCCCATCGCCGCGAAGCCACCCTCAACCAGCTCCGGATTTTCTCAGCACGGCCCGTCGCCGGGTGTCTCGGAACACCGCAATCCGACCGTGGCCGACTCCATGACGGCTGTTGGTGACGAGAGCAGCATGGAATTCTTCGGCAGCAGTAGTGCAGGTAGCTTTACCGCACAGATCAAGGCCGCCGTTGATGCGCGCCTTGGCCACTCGCCAAACAGCCACCCGGCCGGCTCTCAAGGGCCGACAAGCAGCCAGGCGCCGCAAAAGATGGCCAGTCGTCGTCGCTATGACCCGAATAACCTGCTTCTGCCTACCCGCCGCCTGGCCGATGAGCTGATGCGCACGTATTGGCTCTACATTGACCCGCTGTACCCTTTCCTCGACAAAAAGGACTGGCAGGAACGGTATACTCGGCTGTTTGCCGGAAAGCCACTAAACACGGATGAATCCATCTTCACGGCTTCTCTGAACATTGTGTTTGCTCTGTCGACGCAACTACATGAAGGCCAAGACGCGACTGTAAGAAACGACACCAGCCAGGACTATTTCCAGCGCGCGCAGGATCTTGTTGATGTCACGATTTGGGATCCCGGTAGCATCGAGATTGTCCAGTATCTTCTCATTACGAGCCAGTATTTACAGTCGACCAATTCGCCCCATCAGACATGGATGGTCGTCTCTCTTGCTGTTAGAACTGCGCAGAGTCTTGGGCTGCATTTGCCCGAGACAGCCACAGCCAAGGCGACTGCACCAGAAAGAGAGCTGTATCGCAAACTGTGGCACGGCTGCGTTTTGATGGATAGGTATTTTTTCTCTCGTATCGAAATACGTTTCAACTTGCTAACAATATCACAGGATGGTGGCGCTCACGCATGGAAGACCAGCCATGATCTCAGCGGAACTCGCGAGCTCTGTTCCGCTGCCAAGCATCCCGCAAGACGGGTCACCAATACCCGATGATGCTACGGACTCTGCATTCTTCGTCAAGTCGGTCGAGCTTTACGAGATCACACACAAACTAGTAGAGACACTCTACTCCGGACCGTCTATTCGGAATAAACAGCTGAAGACGAATCAGCGAGCCGTCAACGATCTGGCCAATATTGTCCAGCTTGACGGCGACATGGCTGAATGGGAGAAGGGGCTACCTTCACAACTAGTACAGTATTCGCTAGGGACCATTGCGGCACGACCTAGCATTATCCTTCGATTGCGCTTTTTGCATGCTCGAATTCTTCTCCTGCGGCCAATTCTCAGCTTGGTCTGCTTACCGAATGCAACGACAGAATCAGAAACGGCGAGACTTTCCAACAGACTGCACACGCAGTGCGCGCTGGAATGCGTATCCATAGCGAGAGAGACCATCAAGATATTCTTTGATCATCAGGTATCGGATGGCACCGTCGGACTCTTGCCAGCTTGGTGGTATCGCCTGTACTACCTATTTTCGGCCTCGACCGTCCTAATTGCGGCAAAGCTGCGCCCAGACGTGTTTATGGCAAGCGAAATCAACCAATCCTGGGAACAGGCGATCCACGTTTTTGAGACACTGCAAAAAGTAAGTCAGTCTGCACAAAAATGTGTGACTGCATTGCGCATCCTGTCTACAAAGATTCTTTCTACAATGTACGGGCCGGCACCGTCGGAGGCAGAGATACCAGAGCAACAGCAGAATGTGGAAAATCCGAGAATGAATTTTGATTTCATCTCCAATCAAAAATTCTTGGATGGATTCAACCTTAACCTCGACGACATTAACTTTGACGTCGACATCGAAAATTACTCGTGGCTGAACGAGGTGACTTCGTGGAACTTTTTGAGTGGGTAGATAAGTTGATGGCGGGATGACACCTTCGATATACAATAATGTAAAAAAAATATTTCTGTATATGGTTTAGGAAGTTGGTGGATAATGAAAATTAATTTCTAGCGCCTCTAATCTATTCAAACTTCATAACATTTTTGACGCTGCCGAGCTGACTTATACGAACTTCAACGACATCCCCATTCTGGAGATACTTGGGCTCCTTCATACCCATCGCCACACCAGACGGCGTTCCTGTCAGGATGACAGTGCCAGCCTCTAAGGTCGTGCCTTGACTGCAAAACGACACGAGTTCCTCGACGCCGAACAGCAGATCGTTGGTCGGGCTGTTTTGGCGCTGCTCCCCATTGACAAAGGTTTGCAGCTGCAGCGTGGAAGCATTTCCGACCACGGAGGGGCTTACAATCATCGGCCCAAGCGGAGCGAACTTGTCAAAGCCTTTGCTGAAGCACCACTGCGGTACACCACCAGCTTTGGCAGGGTCTCTTTGCCAGTTGCGACTCGATACGTCGTTGGAAGCGCAATACCCGGCAACATGGTCGAGGGCAGAGCTCTTGGGGATGTTTCTGCCCTCTTTTCCAATCACAATGGCCTATGATTCGGTCAGCTTTCGGCCACGTAGGTAGAGCACGGTTATGGTACGTACCAGCTCGCCTTCATAGTCGACTGTGCCGTCCTGGGCAATCTCAGGGATGGGAATGTCCTCGTTAAAACTAGCTACGCATGTAGATGGTTTAATGAAAACGGATGGGAATGGCGGCGGCTTGCGTCCTCCTTCCTCGACTACACAGAATGAATGAGTAACGGAAATTTGGGGTATCAGTTGAATTATTATTCTTACTATGTTTGATGTAGTTGAGGCCAATACAGCGAATTATGGGAACATCGGCCTTTCGCAGAACCGGTAGCAGCTTTGCCACTGGCACAGTAGAGCCACGAGAGAGTGCTCCAAATGGACCCTCACCTTGTAGTTCAACAGCCTGTAGCTCAGATTTCTGCAATTTCTCCATGACATCATCTTGGGGCTCAATGCAAAGGTCACCATACCTCTCGACACCATCGGTGCCCTGGAAGCGAACTAAGCGAGACCAAGAAGACATGGCGCGTGTGAAATGAGGTGAAGAGTAACGAGATGGCTGATTGTGCAACGCCAAACCGCCAGTTTGTCGTCCGAAGAGTGGGAAGAGTACCCGACACTGGATATAATGTCGCCTTTTAATAACAAGTCTACACACGGCTCCCATGGCAGTTTGACGTTAATTAACGAAAATTAACAACGGCGCCGGGCCGTACGATGGCTTAACAAAACGCTTCTTGCCTGCCGAATGGACGTATCGGAAATGCAGGCGCACCAATGAAGAGCGGTTCCGGTCGGAGCGGAAGCATCTGTGGGGGGGCGAGGCGGTGATCCGCCCCCGCGACTCGCATCGGATTTGTTTGGCGTGGGCGGAGGTTGGACTACGCTGGGCTGTCCAGAGAGCCCCGCGGTCTACCCCGGGAGGCCCTGGCACAATGCGCGAATCGACATATATACCGTAGCAAAGCGAGCCGTCCTAGCTAGTTAGTTAGTCTGCTTTTAGCGTAGGCCAGCATTCGCTGAACATTCTGGATTTCTCATGTTCAGACTGCGAAAGAAACGAGTTATCTGATCGAAGCAAAGACACACTTGGGCACGACATACATACATACGGACGCACCGTTATCCTTTGCTTGTATTGAGCGAGTCTTCTTTGTCTCCTTTTTCTTCTCCATCTTGCAACTTAGCAAGACACAAAGACACAAAAGACATAGTAGTCATGGGGCTCAACATGGGCCCTGAAGAGACCGACTCGGCCATGGAGGAATACGTCAAGTCGCTTCCCCCGATGCATCTCGAGCCGCTTTGGACGAGAATGAACGACATGGTGCCTCAGTCGCCCAGCCCCCTCGCCGAGCCTTACCTCTGGCGCTTCAGCGACTGCACGCCCTACCTGGCTAAGGCGGGCGCGCTGGTCAGCGAGAAGATGGCAGAGAGGCGAGTCCTGATGCTCGTCAACCCCGCGATGAGTACGTGTCCTTCCAGGAAAAAAAAAAAAAAAGAAAACCCCCAGACACAAGCACCAAAACAGCTAACTGTAGATGTTAAACAGAGGCTCCCCATACGACCGACACTCTCTATGCTGGTTTGCAGCTGGTGAACCCCGGCGAGGTCGCCCCCGCTCATCGCCACACTGCCTACGCAGCCCGTTTCATCATCGAGGGCAACGGCTTCACCGCTGTCGAGGGCAAGAAGATGAAGCTGACGCGCGGCGACGTCATCCTCACGCCCAGCTGGCACTGGCACGACCACGGAAACGAGAGCTCCGAGCAGGTCGTCTGGCTGGACGTCCTCAACCTGCCGCTCTTTACATATGCGCGCGTCAACTTTGCCGAGCACTACTCTGAGCCCAGATATCCTAGCGTGTAAGTCCGCTAAACTCCGTCACCGCTCTTTTATACAGACAGAGAGAGAGTGTGTGTTAACCAAGTACGCCTTACAGAGAAGCCGACAGCAAAGACTGGCGCTATCCATGGCAGGCGGTGCAGGACTCCCTGGACGCCAGCACGGAGCCGCACTCCGTCTACCACTACAAGAACACCGCGGGCAACCCGCTCTCGCGCACCATCGGCGCGCAGGCCGAGCGCATCAGCCCGTCGTGCCAGTCCGAGCCCAGCCGCGAGGTCGCCTCGTTCATATACCACTGCTACGGCGGCCAGGGCCACTCCATCGTGAACCCGCCCAGCGGCGAGAAGCTCGTCTTCCACTGGCGCGGCCGCGACACCTTTGCCGTGCCCGCCTGGTCCACCGTGCAGCACTTCAACGAGTCCGGCACCGAGCCCGCGTACCTGGTCGCCTTCCACGAGCGGCCCTTCATCGAGAACCTTGGTCTGACCGCCGCCATGCAGCCTCTGTAATATTTTTATGCAATTATTAGAAGAGAAAGTAAAAAGAGTACCATGATTACTTTCGAGCATTTTTTTGGCGGAGGTTAGAACTCTAGCGGCATGACTGAGTCACCAGTTCATTTCAGTAAAGCGACTTCACTCTCGTTAAATGTAAATATACTTGAAAACGAATACATTCAACGTGCCACAACCTGTCGTCGATATTTATTTCCTTCATCGTTCTTTCATAATTTTACTGGGCGTCTCAAAGTTTCAGTATCAATTCTATCGCTCGTCTCTCCACTGTATGGAGCGTATATAAAGCGCAAAGAGCAAGGAGGAAAGCCCCGTGGCGTAAATAATAAAATTAGTGTTTTTTTTTACATTGTTTTCTTTATCAATACTGAGTCTCCTTTATAAACTTGAGATCTACTAAATTTCCGTCGCTCTGTCCCCCGATATTGGTACTACCGATCTCGCGACGTCCTTTTACGCGTCCAATTAATTTCGCCAGCGAAAGTCGGGGTGCTTCCAGTCCAAGTTTTGAATCTGCGAAGCACTCATGTTGCTCATATTGACTGGCCCACGCTCGTCGCGGCGCTTGTTATCCCTTTTGATCCAGAAGTAGAGCAGAGTGCCGATGATAAGTATGCACGAGAAGGCCGCCAGGTTGAGGCCCGTGCCAATGTCGTAGTAGGGTGCGTCCGCGCGGACAAAGGCCCAGGTCGACGCCAAACCGCCCATATTGCCCACCATGACATTTGTCGCAATGGCGGCCCCTCTGGCCGTGTCGGACGCGACGTTGGCAGCCACGTGTGAGTTTGTGAGCGCGCCGTATGTGTACATGCCGAAGAAAGGCAAGAAGATTGCGCCGTACCGGACCATGGGGTTATGCGTTGAGATGAAGAGCGCGTATCCGATGGTCGGTAACACAGCGCATCCAATGAGGAACACGCCGCGCCTGTTCAGGCGCCAACTGTAGTAACTGGTGACAACGCAGCAGAGTGCACCGAGGACGTATGGCGGCACGGTTAGGAGCTGTTTCATCGTCGTGGTGCGGTCGGGGAAAATGCTTGACACAAGAGTGGGCAGAAAGAACGATGCACCTTGCACGGTGATACTGCACAGAAGGAAGATGAAGGCAGTGGGCAGCACCACTGGGTTGACGATACCTCTACTCAGTTTGGTCCAGTTGAATTTGTCGACTAGCTCATCGGCGTTGACACGCTCCGAGCTAAGACGAGCAAGCGCGAGCTCCTTCTCCTCTTCAGACAGCCAAGATGCCTTATCCGGACTGTTTGTCAACAGAAAAAAGCAGGCAACGCCGAGAAGTGTGGTTGCAATACCTGCGGAGCATGAGGATTATTAGCGAACATGACTAGCCGGCCGTGCAATGCAGGGAAAGGGGTGCTGCCATGCAGCGGGAGGTCATATGCCAACCTTCAATAACGAAAATCATTCGCCAGGAGGTAATAGTTCCCATACTCGGGATCTGCAAAATCGCCGAGGCCAGCAGACCGCCGAACGCGCCCGCCAGGGACCCCGAGACGATGAACAGCGAGATGCGAAAGGTCATCTCGCTCTGGCGGTACCAGCGCGATAAGTAGTAAACAAGACCCGGCATGATGCCAGCCTCAAATATGCCAAGAATGAAGCGGACACCACAGAGAGATGAAAAATTTGTGACGAAGCCGGTACACATGGTGAGAATGCCAAAGGTGACCGTGGCTCCAGGGAGAAAGATAGCTGGGCCGATCCACTTGCAGACCATGTTGCTCGGGATTTCGAAAAGTATGTACGAAATGTAAAAGACGGAAAGAGAGATGTTGAACTGATTGCCGGCCATGCCGAGAGAGTTTTCCAAGCCAGCAATTCTGGCGTTGCCTATTTGTGGTGGTGTAAGCCAGGGTCTTCAGATGCGCCGCGGGCGACTTACCAATATTCGCGCGATCAACAAACGAAAATACTGAGAAATCGGTTAGATTTAATTGTCATGCCAGAGGGTTACAGAATGCAGTACAAAAAATGATGCTGGTTAGAGGAACAATGTGCCAGTCTATCTTCCAGCGCAGCTTGGATTCACGCTCCCGCTCGGAAACGACTTCGAGAGATCTATAACCGCATTAGTCAACCCACTCTAAAGCAGTAAATTCTGAGCCAACGGGATTTAACTCACCCTGCCTCTCGATAGGAAACTTCCTCTATAAATTTATTGCTCGTCATGCTGTCAGTATCGTCGGCGCCAGGCCGCTTTCGCTTGGTGAAGTCGTCCATTGTTCACAGTTATAAGTCGCGCAGAGCGCAAGGACTGAGGACTACTATGAGAATGAAACGGACTTTGTACAGGGAATTGACTAGAGATGCGTCCTCGAAATTTTCGGGAGGGCGACCCAGCTATTAATGAACCTCGTTCTACCCCAGACAAGGGGCCCCTCTCCTCCACACCCCGATACCAAGCACCACGGCTGAGGGACACAGGGCATGCGGTATCCGCTTCCCTGGCCACCCAGAAGAATTGTAATAGCTTGGGTCAGCAAGCCGGCACCATACCCACTCGGGACTTACAAGAAGAGGCGTACAGATGCTGCAGCCGACGGCCAAGAATTGTTGTGCTCTCTACAGACCGTATACTCTCTCCCCCCCCCCCCCGTGCAGGATTTCGCAGGCCTAAAACACGACAGGGCCGTGCGGTGACAATGCCACGCCAACGTTTTCAATGCGACACTGCCATGACAAGGAAAACTGCGTGCTCTTGTGGCACAGTGGCGTAAAGTTATTATCTGTTGTGGCGTCGCCCATATGTTTATCGTGCCATGGGATCCAAAAGCCGGGGTAACCTTGCATGTAGAAATGTCATCACGAGCTAGAGAAAAAAAGATAGATGATGCCCAACTCCAATTGTCCGCAACGGTCGCAGTCCGCTTAACGGTTTCATCGTCACCCAATGTATTGCCAACTACAACGGACGAAACTCCGGCGGCCACAGGACCAGCAGCAAATGCGTTAGTTTACACCACTCATAGCTTTGGTTTTGCTCCTTGCTCAAACCCTTCTCGTTCGGAGCGGCAACTCCCCTCCGAATCAGCCTCTGTCATGTGGGCGCCGGCCAGACCTACTGCCAAGAATCATCCGTATATTCGTCGTCCTATCGGAAGTCTCACTATTCAAGGGCATCCCTCCGCCACCACCAAGCCTTTCATCCCCAAACTTCTCCAACGCGCGTCTATAACCCCACGATCAATCCAGTCTTGGATGAGAGACCATGTCCACTTCTCCAGCTTTGCGAGTCCCAGATTCGGTTTGGGCTGCCCGGATCAAGCTGCCGTTGGCTGGCAAGGTCCGGGGTCGAAGGCCTCGTCAAAAAAGTAGCCACATGTGGGTTTGAGACTGTGGACGAGAACCACATCTGTTCGAGGCCTGTTGTCCTTTTTGCTGCCACACAGCGAAGGAGGATATACGCCGAAAGCCACATCGGCTACAAGACGGTACCAGCCTCGAGCTACACAATAAAACTCTCCTGGTTGGATGTTATAGCCCTACTATCTCTACAACACCGCCAGAGCTCTCCATTCTGGACTCCCATGACAAAACAAAGTTGATACACGTCACGGGTTTTTTTACTTGTCCAACTCATGCCGTTTCCAGTGTATTGCAGCCTGGCTCGGATCTGTAGCTGGCGAAGCTTAATGACCACGTTTCGGTTCCGAGACGGAACGAACTGTGATTGGTTTTCCATTTTAGTAGAGCTCTAATCGGGAAATTGTGGCGGCGCCTCAAATCTCGCCCGTTGGGCCGCGAAACGTCATAATTCGGACGGACCACTATTACTGTGGCCGGTCTCTCGATAACTGTACGAGATGGTGGATCTTGCTTTTTGCGAGGCAATCAAGCATGCTATGTCGGACGATGCTATACTCGGGTGAAGGCTCCGTGCTTGCCAGGCATCATTCCGGTGAATGACGTCTTTGTTGTCAACAGCTCGTCGGCAGTTGCACACTGCGTATTATTGCAATTTAGTTTTGCTTACGCGTCGTAGAATAGTGGACTTAGTTACATGCTAACTACAGCAGCATACAGGCGTTAATGTTGTGACGGCCGTTGTGTCGAAAATTCGCTCGTCGTGTAGTTGTTATCTTTTGCCGACAGAATTTACGCCGAGGAATTCAGAGCCCGTACGTCGCAACTCAGCGAGAAGCATAGTTCTCACAGTATCTGCAGATTCCATTTGCTGCATCCAGATAATACTGTCACAGCGTGCTTCTGAGGTGTCTGGAAAGCACTGCTGCTGGTAATGATACTGGACCTTACGTTGATCAAGGTCTGCGTATGGCTGACTGCGCTGCATACTATGATATATCTATGATTCAATAGCGTAGAGGTCTGTCAATGCACTGCATGGCATGGTTGAGTGGACCGACTGTGACGAGAAGTACCGGGTACTATCCAGGCAGATTGGTGGTGGACCGTCGAAAGATGAGGTTGAAGAGTCGATAATCCGCGCATGTAAACTATGGCCAAGCAGCATGTTTCGCCGCTTCATATCACAGTGAATGGTTCAAATTCATGAAACAACGAGACGCCTTCAGCAGCTTGAATACACTATTGAAGTTGTCGTAGGGCGAAATACCTGCATTTGAGACAAGATGAACATCAAGGCTTCTATGGTGCATATATTCCAACGTGCAATAGCTATCAATCTTATAATCAAATAGTTGTTCATTTTTTTCAGAAGCCTGTCATGCGGCGGAAGGCGCTTGCACACCTAAACTTCTCGCAAAAGCTGGCGAACTTGATATTCCTTTTGTTGGTGCAGCATTGTGGATGAGGCGACTTTTTTGTAAGAATATTTCGAACATATTTTCTCAATGACACCAGTGTTACCAAACGCGAGACAGTCGTTCTATTTGATTTAATATCAACTCGACCTAATGTTATGCAATACGTACAAGCCTCCTCATCATGGCAGGCGGATAAGGTAAATCCAATCCATCATGCATATGCACTTGCGTGTAGCTGTGCAACCACGCAGACATAAATTCTCCGTCTTTCAGAGATTTGAGTATATTGCTATAGACATAAACAGGGCCGTCTTTCTATTTAGGAAGCTTTGTAGAAAGATCTCCAGGCTCCCAGGGGCATACATGAGACAGTGTTGCGCAACACCAGTATGCAGGCCGGCGTGGTTACTGCCTGGCCGAGGGATAGCTCGCAAGCCCGCATAGAGCCGTCTTTAATCACTAATTCTGTCAGGAATTACACAATATCAGGCTGTATGATTGTGCATACTGAAATGCCACGATGAATGGGAACCAGGGCGCATACTATGACATTATAAACTAGGCACTATCATGATGGCCGTTTCCCCCAATCCATCGATATAAGTTCCATAAATTGCCAATTATAATGCCAACTGTAAACGGATGTCGACAAGCCCAATCAACCTGCAACACGATAATCCCAACCCTTATTCCTGACTGGTCTCAAGAGGTTCGCTGAACATGTTGAAAGTCCCAGGATCCATTGCCACATCTCCAGTAGCACATCCCTGCTGAAGAACACCTTCAATGGGCTTGATAGACTCCGAAACAAGATACTTGCGAAGTCCGTTGTCGAAAATACGGAAGCTGAAGTCGTTTACAAGCTGGGCACACACGGCTGTAATGCGAAGCGGGATGGTCTCACCGGCCCTCTGGACGTTGAAATTGTATTTCTGCCAGCCTCCTATATAAGCAGAAATGAGCTGCGCATTAGTGTTGGTGTAAATTTCCTTATTGCCGAGCCACATGTACATGTTGTCGTTGCCGAGCAGCCAGAAAGTGTAGCTGTCTGCACGGGGTGGGACGAGAAGCCAATGTGCTCAACAACAACGTACTCGTTGCTGGTACCACTGCTACCACCGTAGAGTGCGAAGTTTGCACTACCCGAGTGATTGTCATAGCTCCGTCAGATGATCCAGCGGCAACGGGGGACTGCCCATTCATCAGCAGGCCAACATCAAAACCCTCAGCCCATGGAAAAGCGTAACTTGTGTTCGAGGGCCAGGACGGGTTCCAGGGGATTCTTCCGGGAGTTGGATTGTCGCCAGGTCCTTTGTTCATCTGGTACAGCTTCCATTGGTGACCCATTTTACAGTTGCGAGAGCAGATGTCGGAAGACGGTATGCAAGCACCATAGCAATCTCTCTGGCCTGAAGGGCAGCACTTGGAATTGGAGGCGATGCAGACACCATTGCAGTCAATCTTGCCGAGCTCGCAGCACTTCTTGCCATTAGCAATACAGGATCCTTTACAGTCTTGCTGGCCAGGCGTGCAGAACACGGCGGAGTCGGAAATACACTTGTCGTTGCAGGCCCTTGTCCCCGGCTGGCAGCAGGTCTCGAGGCTCTTGATACATTTTCCGTTGCAAGGCTTCTGGTCGCCCTTGCAGCAAGTCCACGAGCTTGGAATGCAAGAGCCGTTGCAACCGGTTTGACCGCCCGGACAGCAAGTATCCGTATTTCCGATGCACTTGCCACCACAGTCCATCTGTTCAGCCGGGCAACAGATCCATTCTTTGGGAATGCAGGAGCCATTGCAGTCCTTCTGATTCGGCCGGCAACAAGCGGTATTTTCATCGATGCATCTGCTGTTGCATTCCTTTTGTCCATTAGGGCAACAGATTTCACCGACCCTGACACACCTTTTGTTGCGGTCATGTCTACCGCTGGCACAGCGGCCATTGCACGACTTCTCATCGCTGATGCACTGCCCATTGCACCTCCACTGGTTGGAAGGGCAACCACAAGTCTCAGAGCTGGGTATACACTTGCCATCGCACAGCTGTCTGTTTCCGGAGCATTTGCCATTGCAGGGTTTATCCTCAGCGATACACTGCTTATCGCACTGCCACTGCTTGGCAGGGCATGCACAGGAGCCGCTGCTGGCAATGCATTTTCCATCATTGCATTTTTTTGAATCCAGAGTTTCCAGGATATTCGAACACAACTGGTCCATCGATAGGGATCACCCGGTCACCATAGCGGAAGAAGAACGCTTCCATGCTACCGGCTGGCGTACACTGATCAAAGTTTCCATCGGCAATCACGTTACCGCTGGCATCTGGAGCGTACTTCCATCCGTAATGCTCGTTCGATCCGGGGGATCCGGGTCCCTTGTCTTTAGGGAAGAATGCAATCCAGTTGTCGGATTTGGCTCCCTTAGTCGTATAGTCAAACCGCGGCGGTGCCGTACCAGGACGATACTTCAAGGTACCAGGAATTACACAACGCTCAGAGACCTTAACGCAACGGCCGTCGTCGTATTTCTTGTAGTTTGAGTTGCCGGGATACGTGAAGCGAGCAGGGCCAGCGATGGCTGGGTTTCTACTTTTGTAGGGGAACAGGTAGGCATCCAGGGGGCCTGCAGGTGTGCATGGATCCAGGCCCTTGTCGACTGCCACAATACCCGTCTTGTCTGTAGCGCCACTCCAGGCAATGTAGGCAGAGTCTCACCGGCGGGGAAGATAGCGAGCCAGTTACCATCGCCGGCAGGGTTGGCGGTGTAGCTGAATCGAGGTGGAACGCTCCCAGCCTCGTAGGAGATATCACCCTTAGGTGGCCACTCACGAGCCTGGAACTTATTGTCGGCGGAAGCGATTGTCTTGCCGAAGTAGACCGATGCTCCCGCCAGCAGAGCTGGCAATGGCGGGTTCCACATTGGAAATTGGAGGCTGCTGGCTGTCTCGACGAAGTAAAGGATGTAAAATGGCTATAACGAAGCTACCCGAAGATGGTGTTTGATAAAAAATCGCTTAAAAGCAAGGTCGGGGTCACGTATATTTAAGCTGGAGACGAATACTCATGGCTCCGCCTATACGCGTATACTTTTTGCCCTTGCGTAGGGTTCCCGATATTCGGTTGTTGCGTTTTGTCCCTTAACCCCGTGGAGTATTTTCAGCTCCTTCTGCGCCTTGTGACATCGCAGGATGACCAGATCTGACACTCGATAGTTTATTTTCCCGGCGGAATGTTGCTGAAGAGCGGAGCTAAGCTGCGCCAGAAGCACCGGTGAGATCCGTTTGAATGCTGTTTCCACTATCACTTACAACTCTACTGATGAACAGGCCCATATGGTAACATGAGATTAGCAGGCAGTTTGTATGTGACATGATGGGTGTAAATATAAATATACATCCGTACAGTGTTTGTTTATTGTCCTGCGCGTTCTGCCCAAGCTTTGGCCAAGAGCCAGGCCATTGAAACCGCAAGGTCAAATTCATAGACAGATTGTTGGGCGTGGTTGAACGAGTACGGTCGAATCAATTCGCATCAGCAGAAAACAGCAATTGCTACCTTGTTGGTCATCAAGCGGAGCGAGGGGAGGCGAAGGTATCGCGAGCGGGGAAAGACGCAAGCAGAGTGCGACTAACCTGGAACTGACGTGATTTTGAAGAAGAGAAGCTATCTGTGGGTGGCCAAGGCAGTGGCAGCTGTCAGGAGGGTCCTCTGGAGGCGTGCCCGTCAACAGAAATAGACACGGCCAGTTTGACGCCAAGTAAAGCTCAAAGAGAACCCGAATGTTTTTAGTCAATGTGGCAAACGGTAAATAGGTCGATAAAGACAGTTTCTGTAGCCAACATAGCACAATGACACTCCTTGGCCGGCCCTGGCTTCAAACAGGCTGCGATTTCCTAATTGGGAAATGATCATGCCACACTGAGCGCGCCACGGAGCCGAGTTAACGACCACGGCGGGGGCACATTTCTCGGGCGCCACGACGCCTCGGTAGCACTCTGCGCACATTCACCGGCGTGCGCTGCCTCTCCTTGGCTTCATTGGAGCAACGAAGCAAGTGTGTGTCAGCAACAGTCATATCAATAAAAGGTTGCATGCGTGGTATTTCAACAATGCATTCTTGGTGCGGTATCATAAACTTGATTTGCTAGCAAAAACTGTGGCGAGCGAGGATGCTGTTATCCTTGCGGCGAAATGGGCCTCAAAAGTCGGCCTTGCTGCCCAAGCTGAATGACTGACGTGGCCGTGCATGCCGCAAGAGCTTGGTATTGGCGCACGGTTGGTGCTTATGCTTCGGCGCCTTTGACACATTTTCTTTCCCTCGCCTATCACATGACATGGTAGAACAGACCGACCTATAATGACCAGCAGCATAACTGACGGTGCCTCAGCCGCCTACAAAGCATCTTGACTCCGTTAACCATGCAGATTTTTACCACCACATGATTCTATATTAAAAATTGGACTTATTGAAGCTATTGTCGTCACTGAAGCAATGGAAGGGTCTTTGTGTGTTAACCAGCTTGAGCATCACATCAAAGAGTGGTCCAAGCAGAATGAGGACAGGGATGTCGTGTACCACGTCAGTTACAGCACAAAATTAATAACTTTGGTGTACCGAACTAACCTTGAACAACCTACAGAAATTACTCCAAAGTCTGAAGAATGCAAACGACGAGATTGATCATCTCAAGATGAACCTTGAGTCCGAGACGCTGTCTAGACGTCAATATCAACTTAAAAATCAAGAAATTGAAGCTAAGAATAACGACTATGAGAAAAAAGCGGTAACTAAGCCCTTTTCCCCCACTAAATACGTCAACTCTTCTAACGAGTGATCAATGCGAAGGCAAGGAATCCGTACGTGATTGTACTTGTCGACGGCGACGGAGCCACTTTCCGAGACAGTCTGATGGGAGATACCGAGACTGGTGGATCTAAGGCGGCATATATACTCAAAAAGCAGGTCGACGAGAATCTGCGTGAAACACTATCCGAAAATAGTATGGAGGTCTTTGCCAGGGTGTACGCAAACTTCCGAGGCCTTAGCAAGGTCTTGCGCCAGTCGGGCCTGGTTCGCTACAGCGATGATATACAGAAGTTTGCTAGAGGTTTCACAAACACTAGGCCCGGGTTTGACTTTATCGACGTTGACTATGGCAAAGAAAATGCCGATTCCAAGATAAGACGTGAGCGCGCGAGAGTGCATTCTTTGCTGAACTGAGACTAACCTTAGTATCCTCAGATCTACTGAAGTGGCACTACATGGACGAACGCTGTAAGAAGATATTCCTGGTCGCTTGCCATGATGCTGGTTACGTGCACGATTTGCGCCCGCTTCTCGATGAG
This sequence comes from Lecanicillium sp. G3, assembly GCA_037575805.1. NCBI lineage: Eukaryota > Fungi > Ascomycota > Sordariomycetes > Hypocreales > Cordycipitaceae > Lecanicillium > Lecanicillium sp. G3. Next base: position 474,726 of record JAZHPD010000011.1, on the reverse strand, counting down.
AATAGCGACCGCGTGGTCCTTGTTGAGACAACACCAGCAGAGCCGGCGTTCAAAAGCTTGGGGCTTTCTATAACGCACTTCGATGACGTCTTCCGCGATGCGCCACTCGAACCCAAGAATTCCTTTAACACGCCGTCATCGCCCGTCCACAGCGAACCAAATCATGCCCTTGTGGCAACACCCCCTAAATCTTCCGCCATGACCGAACCTCAGCTTGAGCAGCGTGAAAGTGCGGCACAGGGACCTCATAGCTACGCAACAGTCTGTGGCGACAACGGAGATCGGAATATTACTATTAGCAAAGGCAAGAAACGAAAACCCGCTATAATTTATTTCAACGAAGACGATAACCGCATCGATTCCCCAATCCAGGATGTCCCCAGCCGCGAGACTAAGGCCTCGTTCAGTAAAAAACTGGTGGAGGCAAAGAGAGGTGCATTTTGTAACAAACACTACCTGGAAGGCGGATGCGAGTGGGGGCCCAGTTGCAACATGGAGCATGCCATGGAACTAACATTCCAGGAAGTGGGTGTCCTGCGCCTCAAGGCGCGCACCGGGCCGTGTTCAAATGGCCCGATTTGCATTGACATGTATTGCGCGCGCGGCCATCACTGCCCATTAGATCCATCTTGCCAGCGGCGCGATTGTCAGTTTCGTCGCTCCAAGTTTGGGGACATGCATCTTAGCAAGGAAAAAATGAAAGCAGTGTAGGTCATCCCTAACAGGACGTAGTTATTGAATGTATGTTAATATTGGCCACAGAAAACGCATGATCGAAGGTGTGGGCTTCCCAGAGTACATTTAAGTTAATACGACGTTTATCTTCCAACTCAGTTTTAGGCTACAATGGTATCTGCTACAGACAAATTAGATCAGCATGTATTGTAAATATTTGCTGCTTCACAATAAAACAAATATGTGACTGTAGGCTGAGCCAAGTCTGCAGGTTTCCTGACAAAAGCCGCCGATTTTCATTATTGAACCGAAGGTGAGACTTCCGACTTGTACTGTGGGCTGAATAATTAGGTCACCCACGATGGCACTCCAGCCAGCGTCCGCATAGAGCCGGGCCGATCAACATACGCGATATGCCATCCTCCAAACACTCATCAGCGAAAAAGTTATCTTCCAAGTGCCACCCTCTAGATATCATCCTTGAAATAGAATCCTTAAATTTACGGCTATGTCTAACGCCCATCCTTTAAACGCCCATCCTTTAAACGCCCATCACTAAAATATTGCATCCGTACTTCTACATCCCCCAACTACACAGCTCACTAATTACATCCTCTTACTCACTAATTGCATCCCTAGTCACTCGCTGCATTCCCTAACTCGGTATTGCATATCCAGCTCACTACACACTCGTCGAAACACAGTCCACACTAAGGCGGCCGCAGACCACATGGTCGCCAATAAATCTGTACGAAGAGGTCCATCTAGGCAGTACAAAATAATAATTGTTTATTTCATTAAAATAAGTATAAAGAAATTTATAAAAAAAAATATAAAAAATAATAATAATTATATATAATATGTCAACTAGTTAATGAATATTTAAATTATTAATATTAATATTCTAAATTTAAAACCCTGGCACCCGCCCACCCATCCATGGCAGAGCTGGTCTTGTGGCATACCTATTATATTCTGTTCAGTGTGAGTGGCAGAACAGGTCGCCCGAGGCACCCTGACTGATAGGAATTTAATCCTTTGAGCCTTGGCCACGCCGTCCGCCACAGCCGACATATCCGCAGTACAGTGGCCAAGATGACTGTCGAGGTACCGGTCATCGTCTCCCTCATCCTCCATCGGTTCAGCCAGTCTCGACACACGAAAACTTGTATGCTTTGCGGTTCACTAGACAGAATTCCAGCGCACTCGGCCCTTAACACAACAGAACTGAACATCAATATACGATGAATTTTCGCACAAAAGAAGAAGAACAAGCGCAATTCAGTGCTGTGCTAAAAGGCACCTTGATCGGAGGCGCCGTGGGCCTACTTGCAGGTGTCGGCGGCATGTATACGGCGGCCATCCGGTACCCCATCTTTCGGGGACTGAGGCCCCAAACAAAGGGATTTATTCTCACGTCAACGACAAGTTTTGGGGCCATTTTCTATGCAGAACGACGTCAAAACAGACTTCACGCAGCTCTCGATCCGACGAGAAGATACAAAGACAGCAGCGAGAGAGCGGCCGAGTCTTTGAGCGAAGCCAAGAAACTCGACCAACGTTTCCAAGAATGGGGCCGCACAAATCGCTACAGAATCGTCGGAGCGTCATGGCTTGCTAGCATGGCAATTGCACTAGCTATGGTGAGCCGTTCTCCTGCCTCCACGGCACAGAAGCTTGTTCAGGCTCGTGTATATGCACAGGGTCTTACTTTGGCTGTTCTCATCGCCACTGCGGCGTTTGAGGTGAGTGATGCCCACAAGGGCGTCTCTCGCTGGGAGACGGTCAAGGTCATTGACCCGAGTGACCCCGAGCACAAGCGTGTGATTGAGAAAAAAGTCCACAAGGAGGAGTACAGTGGTCAAGATTTATGGATGGGTACGTGTTTCCAGCCGTCCTTGCTGCGGATGTTTTTCTTTTTCGGGAGACATTCTGACAAGATACAGACATGGTTGCGGCTGAGGAGCGTCGCGCCGCCGGGAAAGCGTCTGCACCCGCAAACGATAACCCTTAGTAAGAGTATAAGCTCACACTTTCGCAAAACACCCAGTCACCTGCATATATGCAAGTAGAATGCGTAAAGCGTCTTCTTCTATAAGAAAGGGCCACAGTGGGTCAGATGGGAATAACGTATATAATAGAGATTGTACCTGGCCGGAATGTTTACGGAAACAGTATTTGTACTATGCTCATAGTATGGACAAGTCTGCAGATTATTACGCACATAACTCTCTTCTCTTTTTATAAAATATTTTATTTCGTCAAATTCCTGCTCTCTGGTGCATACAAAGATTGCTGGTAATGGGTTCGGCATGCTGACTGGTGTGTCAACCTGTATTATAAGCGAAAGACTGTAATGCGCCTTGGGCAAGGCCTAGAAAACGCCAATTAAAAATAAACCGAACTCAATAGGTTCATTTATAATATAATCTAGTAAATTATCTTATATATTTACGTTACTTTATATTCTACCTTGCGCCTTTAACCTTACTTCCCAAGTACTAGACCTACTGTAGCATGGGGCCCGACCGAGCCGATTGGTGCATGACCTAGCTTCCGACTGAGCCGGGGGGGTCAGCTGCTGTCACCGTGGGAAAGCCATGTCTCAGAATGGCTCAAAGGTGCTAATTGGAAAGTGCCTACTCCGTAGCACTAATTACTATAGAATATTTGTCTTTTATACTCTGAGCCTGACTGATCTTTTTTTCTCATCACGACTGTAATCATCATTTGTCACAATGTGTTACGGCTCTTTCGTTAGATTACGCTTTGCGGCCGCGCGAATCGGCAGGGTAACCCCGGTCCGCCGGCAATCTCCCTTTCCAGGTTTCAGCGGGCCATCTACCTTTCGATCTCGATCGACCTTGTCCCAGATGAAGGGCCCACCGTCAAATGGCATTACAGCAGGCGTTATAGCAGCCTGCGCCTTTGTCTGTGTCTCCACGGCTGTGTATGCGGGCCACCAGCGAAGCGTACAGCTTCATGCCGTGGCTCCAAGAGTGAGGGACATCACTCGGAAAATGGCGGGACATGGCTGTTAATGCTTACTGATTTTAGTCTGCCGTTTTGGACCCCTTGGTCAGTCCGAATACTACATCACCCAAGGCGGTTGGCTTTTACGCGGCACTCGATGGCGAAAACCTCGACGTGGATAAACTTCCAGTGGAAGAGGCAGTGCTTACATCGGCTCCGGAGGTGCCCCCGCCAATCAAGCGAGACTACCCGGTCCTGCTTAAAGTCCCGCTGGAAACGATTACCTCAATGAAGCAGGTCACAAGCATGTACAAATACGAAGAATGGACCTTTAACGGCACCACCCCGGGACCCTTTATTCGCGCCAGGGTCGGCGATGTGGTTGAGTTGGCGCTCACAAACCGCGACGAGACGGGCAACCCACACAACATTGATAGCCACGCGTTCACGGGGCCGGGGGGCGGAGCAGCCATCACGACGGCCGAGGAAAACGAGACCAAGGCCGGCAGATTCAAGCTCCTGTGCCCAGGCTTATATGTATATCACTGTGCTGCGGCGCCTGTTCCCGTCCACATCGCCAACGGCATGTTTGGGCTCATGTACGTTGAGCCCGCCGAGGGTCTTCCTCCAGTGGATAGAGAATATTATGTCATGCAAAGCGAGATATACCATGAGCCCCCCGAGATCGAAGACAATGGCCGGCCCTCGTCCATTGTCGAGTTTTCGTATCCAAACGGTCTCCGTGAAGAGCCCAATGCAGTCGTCTTCAACGGCTCGGAATCTGCGCTGACAAGGGACTGCCCGCTCAAGACCAGTGTCGGCGAGACGGTCCGAATCTTTTTCGGAAATGCCGGCCCGAATCTTACCAGTGCGTTTCACGTCATCGGCAGCCACTTCCTCAAGGTGTATCGCGATGGTGACGTGGTGAGCCCTCCAGGCCGCAATGTTGGGACCGTCTCTGTTCCGCCTGGGGGTACTTCGATTGTGGACATGAAGATTGTTGTCCCAGGCACGTACACCTTAGTCGATCACGCCATTTTTCGGCTGGATAAGGGCGCCGTTGGTTTTCTCAATGCGTCTGGCCCCCAACGTCCAGATATCTATCAGGGCTCGCTGCCCCCTCAGCCTTGCACCGGCTGCAAGCTACACGCATAATGGCGTAACATATTTTACATCTAGTTCTATAGTTCTATTCATCTAGGTTTCTATGAAACTCATCCAAACATCGCAGTGTGACACTACAAGGAGAGGATGTCGGAAGCATCTCGACACTCGTCATATCCTGTAGCTCATAGTCTCCAGCAGCAGCTCCTCCTCTTGCGTAAGGAACATGTGCGCTGGGACGATGACTTGACCATGTTTAATCGTTAGCTGGCCAGCTTGTGCATATTCAAAAGGCTTGCTAGCCGGTAGATTCATCTCCACATCAGTTGTCTCGCCGCTGTGAAGAATGGAACCTCCCCGGCTGGGCCTGCTGCCGTTGGTTTCCATCAGGCCATTTGCCACCACTTCCTGGGCTTCAGCCTGCCTGCCCTCCATCATCGTCAGATCAGGCTGCTGTGCTCGTACCAAGACGGGCCTGTCACGCTCCCCATGCTCGGGTGTCCACCAGTACATTGGGAACTGTCGCTCAATATTGTTCAGCAGCAAGGCTACGCACAGCATGAGTGCGCAACTGAGCAGCACCATGGGGATGAAGAGCCACCCCATCGAAAGGAGTCTGTCGTCGACGACGGCGAGCAGAGCTGTCGCCCCGGCAGGAGGGTGTACTGTCTTGGTCAACGCCATCAAGGCGGTAGCCGAGGCGCATGCAAGGGCACCCGCCACCCATTGAACATGGTAAAATTTGTCGCTCAAGGAGAAGAGTCTGGCAATGGAAACACCTACAATAGCTGCAATGAGCTGGCCAAGGAGAGCGTTCCGTGGTTGTGCAAGAGGCGACTCGATCGAGTAGAATTCTAATACCGCTGCCGCGCCCTGTGCTCGTCTTAGCGAACTAAACTAAAAAAAACTTGAAAATGGGTGTGTTCGTAACGCGTGGGTAGGGCTGACAAGGTGAGTCTTACAAAGCTTGCCACTATTATCGGAGCGTTGTGGGACTCGAAGGACGGCACATTAGTGACTGTGATTTCGAGTACGAGAATGGCAGAAAAAATGCCAATAAATGCCCAGAATATGGGCATCAGGTTACCAGTTTCGGCAGGTTTCTCCCTACGGTACCCTAGAAATCTTGATATGAAAACTGGTAGGCGGTGGTGCGGTAGCGAAGGAATCATTGGCTGGAGGTAGTAGTCGATATCAAAGTTCCATCTTCGGTGTGGAAGCATAGCGATCATGATTTACCACGAATGGCGCGGGAAGACGATTTCAGGGCGAGTTTTGGTAATGCTACGACGTTTGTAGTCGACCAGTGATGGTGATTTTCCACCGCACTGCCTGTTCTCGGGGACGGCTAGGGCTTGCTTATGTAGTAAATAGACTTGGAGTTGCTGGGCCAGGAATTTCCGGTCACAACGGTTTGAGTCGTACGTAGGTGGGGCGGACGTGATACAACAGAACATTTTGTCCAAGTCAGATTCTCAGCATATTTGACGCAATGGAGTCACAAGCCCGCCGCTCACTGACAAGAGGTGCTGGGATATGAATTCCAAAGATTATTATACCAAACTATATCTGCAAATCTAGGCGCACTAGGCCAGGACCTGCACCTGCATCCTGTACAGAAGAAATATGTCTTGCCCTCGCCCAGGCACTACGTAAAAGGCCAAGCACCATGCATTCCAGTCTTCGCTGGCAAGAACGCCCCGTACCGGTTCCGGAGGGGAACCGCCACGCCTGGGTCGGCTGAGGCGGATCCGCCGGTAATGCCGTGTACTGCTGAGCAAGGCATGAGAAGTCAGTGCCGCCTAGCCAGAAGCCGGCACAAAGGGAAAAAAGAAAAGAAAAATGGGGGTGGGCGCAGAGGCGCAGATAGTCATAAGCAGACCGTTATTGGCAACTACCGGCTAGAGGCAGCAACAGTCGTTCTGTTCAGAAGAAGAAGAAAAACCGAATCGGCTGAATTAGAAGGGAAGGGCAACAGCAGCCTCTGCGCTGTTGGGAGGCGACTAGCTGGATTGGGTGCCCGGCTAGCCACAGCTGTAGCGGAAGCCCTTGGGCATCTGATATAGCTCCCTCTGGTGCAACTTCGACTCTGCAAAAGACACGGTTTGAGCAAGAAAGAAAGCCCCGAACGCGATGAGATTGTGATTAGCAGGACCTATCAGAAGAAACAAGAACAACAAAATGGTACGCATGCAATGTTACTTTGCTATAAGTGCAAAAGGAACCTATTTTATCTGTTCGCAGCAACGGATTAACGAGCAACGTACCTACCTACTTCTAGGCGCGATATTTGCAATACCCTGCGTTTCTCCTCGCAGCCGTCGTCACTGGAGGCGGTGCCGTTGGCTACCATGTCACGGGGCAGATTCACTCCATCCTAGCTGGCTGCGGCTTCGGAATCCTATGTATGGCAGCTCATAATGATGGTCCCATCCGGACGCTTTTTTTGTTGACTGGCGGCGTTTAGATTTAGTCGGGGGCATGCAAATCAGGAGAGGCAAGAGCCGTGGCATCAAGACGTGCCTGGCATCGTCTCTTCTGTTGGCTTTGCCAGTAATCCCCCGCGCCATTCTGTTGCGCCGGTTTACACCGATATTCTTGAGCACAGTGTCTGTTTCCGGCCTTTTTATTTTTGGTACTGTTTATCCCGATACTGGGATGGAGATGTAGCCAAGTTGGGAACCAGATACAGTGCAGACGGCCTCAATGTGGTCCATTTAGCTAGCCTCTGTGTCCCATCAACAACGATTTAGCGTTTTCCTGGGGTTACCGATTTGGCCCAGTTTCTACAAGTCCTAGCCGTCACTAGCACCGCGCCGTTAGTCCGTTTCGTTTCGCCTTGGGGACCTGGGGATCCTTCAGCCTGGGTCGGATCTGTCGGTATTTCGAGCCGCAACATCCATCACCGACCGACCTGGTACTTCAACATGGCGTTAATTGATCAGCGGCTAGAATGAAAAAAAAACACCGGGCATGTGACTACTGCAAATGCAATCAATATGGGTTAGCTACTTGCACTTCTTTTCTTCTTTCTTGGAGCTCATCTCGGCTACATTTTCTTGGTGCTGGGCGACAAATCCATCGGGTGTTGATAGTTATGCTGTGTACCGTTTTTGGGGCTTCAATCCTGGCCACCGACAAGCCCAACCGCACGTCAGCAGTATTAGCACCAATCCAAGCTTCATTTTACCTCGAGGGTACCACCAGATTAGCTTAAAAAAAAGAAACCATGAGCCCTAAGAAGCGCTGCAGTATCGAGATCAAATTACCCGACCACGGGCGCAACAAGGTGTACACATCGGGCTCCGTCATCACTGGCGTTGCAGTCATCTCGACCAACCATGACATATCCATGGCTGCGTTGGATATCTCCCTGCATGGGGAAGCGACAATTGTGCTGAGGTCCGAAAGCGTGGCCAATATAGCGCAGCACCACTTCCTGTTGCTCAAGATGCCCGCGCTCCATGAATACCTACCAGAAACCGGAAATTTAAAGGCGCAAGCGACGTATACCGTACCTTTCAACTTTACCGTGCCGCATAGGCTCAGCATCGACGCCTGCAAACATACGTGCAGCCATCCGGATGTTGCCGAGAAGCATGCGCGACTGCCACCGACGGTGGGATGCTGGGGAAAGGACGACATGAGCCCCAGCACGACGCGCATTCAGTACGCCATCAATGCAATCATCACAGGGAAATGCCATGGGGCAACAACGGCAGACCAAGCATGTCAGGCAATTCGAATCCTTCCTGATATTCCAGAAGACCCTCCCCTGGAGCTCTCTCCATCGGACGACAACGAACATGGGCCAACCACGACCAAAGACATTAGGCATCGGCGCTTCAAGGCTCCCGTGGGCAGCCTCAAGGCGTCAACAAGGCAGCCGCATGCTATAGCTCTTACCGCCGACGGCTGCGGCGCCTTGGGATCATGGGCACAGGTCGAGTTGGACTTTGTGCCATTTCGGCCCGGCATTCCACCGCCGCAGGTTCATGTAAAGTCTGCGAAAGTACTTTCGTCCACACTCTACACCACTACGGCTTTCTCGCATATACCGCAATCTCCCGAGAGTGTGTGTGACAATCGAGCAGCGGAAACCTTTAGCCACACTTACACGCACGCTATCCTATATTTTTCACAGGGGCTCGCTAACTGGATACCCCATTACTACGTCAAACATGATCAAGGCTCGAATACCCGCTGTTTACCTGTAACAACAGCTCCCAAATTACCCAACCTTGCCCATGACGAGGCTCAGCACGCGGCGCGGGACATGAAGCGCCCACCAACGAAATACACAGCATCGCTACGCATTCCGTTTACGCTGCGGAGTAAACGTGGAGCATTCCTGCTCCCGACTTTCCACTCTTGCTTCGTGTCCAGAATATACGTGCTGCAGCTGAATCTCTTGGCTGGCGCATCGGCAATTACACTCGCCGTGCCTCTACAGATTTGTGTCGAGAATATTTGCGACCCGGATGCGGGACAACTACCAACATTTGAAAGTGTACTAGTTGAAGACGAGGAAAACAGGCGGCAGTCACTGTATACTGCATCGGAGACGGACACACGTGCCTGTATCGCTTGGAGTGTTTTACCTCCAGAGTACCAGGAACGGGAAACATAGCCTTTGCAGCTGACTCAATGCAAGAGAGCAAGTAACCCGGCTATGTCTAGTATAATGCTTTATTTACCGCTATATCCATATAATTGTTACAAACGTACGTTTTGTATTGGGGTTACAAATGCACCAAATACACAAAAGTAGAACTCACAGCGTAAACATGGATAGTACTGACCGTAGCGCCCTAGGAATACCTCTTTCACTTTGTACATTTCATATAATCTATACGCCTTGCGTGTCGAATCGGTCCAGATTCATCACTTTAACCCACGCAGCAACAAAGTCGCAAACGAATATCCCGGCGCCGTCGGAACTGGCGTACAACTCGGCAATGGCACGGAGTTGGGCATTAGAGCCAAAGACAAGGTCAAGACTAGTTGCAACCCACTTGTTCGTGCCAGTTGCACGGTCTATGCCTTGAAAAGTATCCCAGCTCACAGCTTTCCAAATCGTGTCCATTTCGAGCAAGTTGACGAAAAAGTCATTAGACAGCGTGCCCGGCCGAAGCGTCCAGACTCCATGGGCTGAACAGTCATAATTTGTATCAAGCACTCGCATTCCACCAATAAGAGCCGTCATCTCCTGAGCAGAGAGAGTTAGGAGCTCACTCCGGTCTATGAGGAGCGCTCCCAAACTGGTTTGCTTGGCGCATCGGTGGTAGTTGCGGAAGCCGTCAGCAAACGGCTCTAGGTAGTTGGCAGTAGTGCGATCGATGCTCTCTTCCAGCGCGTCGGTGCGCCCTGGGGTGAATGGGACGGCAATGGCGTGGCCGGCAGCTTTGGCCGCTTGCTCAATGGCACAAACGCCGCCCAGCACAATCAAGTCAGCAATCGACACCTTCTTGTTGGTGGTCTTTCCCGCCTGCAGCGCGTTGAATCGACTCTGCACGTCCTCAAGGGCGCGAAGGACGATGGCAAGCTGACTAGGGTTATTGACTTGCCAATCCTTTTGTGGCGAGAAGCGTATACGCGCGCCGTTTGCGCCGCCGCGCTTGTCACTGTGGCGGAATGTCGAAGCGGCGGCCCAAGCTGTGGAGACGAGCATGGACACACTGATTTCCGTCTCTGCAATCATTGTCTTCAAGGTTTCTATATCCTGGTCGTCAATGATTACATGGTCAGCGTCAGGTACAATGTCCTGCCAAATAAACTCTTCGGTGGGCGTCTCCGGCCCTAGGTATCTCGAACGGGGGCCCATGTCATAGTGCGTTAATTTGTACCAAGCGTGTGCAAACATTTCTCTAAATTGCTCTGGGTTGTTGAGGAATCGGAGCGAGATTTCCCTGTATATGGCATCATAGCGCAGGGACAAGTCAGTCGTCATCATTGTCGGCTGATGCTTCTTTGCTTTGTCAAAGGCGTCTGGGATAACATGTGGGCCGCGCGTAGCCGTCCATTGGTATAGTCCAGCAGGACTCTTGGTTAATTCCCAGTCTTGGCTAAAAAGGATGCGAAGGAAATCATAATTCCACTTGGCTGGGGTTCTTGTCCACGTCACTTCGAGACCACTACTAACAGCATCACGGCCAGTGCCGCTGTTAAAATTGCTCTTCCAACCGAGCCCTTGCTCTGTCACTCCAGCTGCCGCAGGCACAGCACCAAGATATACTTAGCGGAGCACTCCCATGACCCTTTCCAAAGGTATGGCCTCCGGCAATCAAGGCAACGGTTTCTTCGTCGTTTAGCCCCATCCGCTGAAAAGTAGTTCGGATATCATGTGCAGCAGCAGTAGGGTCCGGGGTTCCGCTTGGCCCTTCGGGGTTTACATATATGAGACTGCTCCTGAGCATCAGCGGCTTTACCCTATCACATGGCTCACGTACAGGGAAGAACATACCCCATTTGCGTGGCTGCTAATGTCGCGTCTAGACAAGTCTCTTGGTCTGGTGGGCAAGGCTTTGCTGCAGCATCGGCTGCGTCTCCGTCGGTTGCGTTCTGGCGGCTACCTGCGTAGCGGTCACCACTACCGAGCCAAACAGTCTCACTGCCCCAGTAGGCAGACTCGTCCGCTTCCCAGGCATCCAGGCGTCCGCCGGAGAAACCAAGGGTTTGAAAGCCCATGGATTCTAGAGCGACGTTACCAGCTAGTACAATCAGATCTGCCCACGAAATCTTCTGTCCGTACTTCTGCTTAATTGGCCAGAGCAGACGCCGTGCCTTGTCCAAGTTGACATTATCTGGCCAGCTGTTCAATGGCGAAAACCGCTGATAACCACCACTACCTCCACCACGGCCGTCAACGAGGCGATACGTTCCTGGAGAGGGCGACGGGGTGAGAATGAGTTGCGATTTGGGAGGCTATATAAGCGCGTCTACGTACCAACACTATGCCAAGCTGTGCGAACAAAAAGGCTGCCGTAATGGCCAAAATCGGCGGGCCACCAGGGCTGAGAGTCGGTCATGAGCGCATTGAGATCTCTTTTGAGGCCCTGATAATCAAGAGTCCTGTAGGTTGCTGCATAATTAAACTTTGGGCCTAGCGGGCTGGATGCAGATGCGTGTCGGCGCAGGACCCCAACAGGGAGCTCGTCTGGCCACCACATGTGGTTCTTGGTGTGTCCAGTCGTATAGTTGGCTATGGCGTATATTCGGTTGTTAATCACGGTGTTAATTGTTTTGCTGCTGCTCGTCCCTGCCTTGGTCAGGTCGTGTAATATTCCGGTAAAGGTAGAGTTGTTGAATTGGAACGATGGTGACTGTACTTGCAATGAAAGGAGACGACAAGTAGCCATCCTTTGGTGGTACATGCTGTAGAAGTTGGGCTTGAAGTCGGACTGGCTTTGTTTGATGCTGGAATTTGGACAAGGTTACCTACTAAAAGAAATTCCAAGGCGCCAAGCCAAGCACCAAAGCACTGAAATACTACCAGTTAGGAATAATATTAAGATAGATAGATGATTGGCGAGTAAATGTCTAGTAATTAATACTTTACTATAAAAAAATAAACTAAAATAAATTTAAATTGATAGTGTATTTAAAACATAAATATTATTGTTATGTTACAAAAATTTGAGTGGCCAAAGGAAGGGAGTGCCCGAGGTTAGCATGACCAACTCGCAACACCAGTACCATGACATGACTAATCCTGGTGGCGCGGTTAATCTCCCCTTGGCACGGCAAACCCGGCTGCGGCGGATAACTCGGCCCAAACAACACACAGGCTGCTGTACATGAAGGGCATATCTCTTGCTTCCTAGGAGATGGCGACATAGTGGCCGGTAATGCACTGTCTCATAACATGAATGTGCCTTGTCAAATGAAAAGAAGGAAAGAGAATGGACTGCCAGACCAGTAGTGGGAGTCCGCCAGAGCCGCCCAGCACAGGGCTGCAACGGAAACGAGTGGCAAAAGCCTGCCACTCATGCCGGTCCATGAAGTCCAAGGCAAGTTATTTTTTCTTTTACCATTTCATGCCCCCCGCTTATTGGGCTGTGGCATCGGCTGGCCTGTCTGACGCGGCAATTTGGCAAAAATAGTGTGACGGCAAAAGGCCCGAGTGCAGTCGGTGCAAAGGGTACGGTTATGCGTGCGGATATGGAACCGGGATACGGAATCGCCACGCACCTGCAGCTTCGGAACCTGGTGTACTAGCCAGCACCAGCACAGGCACCGCAGCCGAGGGACAGAGACACCTTCGAGAGGCTATCGGGCAATATGAGACACTGCTAGAAACCTCCTTGTCGCAATTACCATCACCAAAGGAGCGCGAAGATGCCCGTGCCATACTAGACCGGTTGAAGGCTGCTGATACAGCATTCGGCAGGGCTGAGGCTGGGCCCGATGCCTCGACTCTTAAGACGGAAACGTCTGCTGCGGCTGCATCTAATGCCTTGGCCGTCAAACAGCCCTTGTTACAAAACGAGAGGTTTCTAGGAGAGATAAGCGATGTGCGATTTTTTAATCTCGTCAAGCAAGTCTTCCTGGGCCGACTTGGATCCGACGACCGCAACGGAAGCGTCGACAGCTATGAGCTCGACGGCGATGTGCCGTCGCCCAGCGTCCCTACCAGTCACAGTCGCCTGAAAGACCTTCCCAGCCCCGAAAAATTAAAGACTTTTACCCAAGTATATTTTTCTACCGTCCACCTCGCGTTTCCCTTTATCGCGCAGGCGCCATTCATGGAATCTCTGGAGCAAGCCATGAACCCCCTGGACAACACCTCGCTTCCGAATACTACGCTTGCCCTCATCTGTAAGCTGTGCATCATGCGCACCGCTATATCACGCCAACATTGTCCATCTAACACACCCCACTAGACGTTATTTGCGCCATTGGAGCCTACTACACAAGCTTGCCAGGATCTCAGGCGGAAAACACATCGCATGAGATTTACTACTTGCAGGCGCTATCGATAGCCCTACCCTCGGGGGTCGAACGGTCGATCGACCATGTATCCCTACTCCTTTCACAGTGCTTCTATCTGCTGGCTGTCTCCAGAACTGATAGGTGAGTCTTACTGTTTCCACCTTTTTTTTTTTTTTTTGTCTGTGCAAGGCTTATACCTCAAGCAGCTGCTGGATCGTGCTAGGTCAAACCGTGCGAATGGCGCAGAGCATTGGGCTTCACATGGAACAAGACGACGCTGGAGCCGTCATGTCAAAGCGACTGATAGTGGAGAGACGACGACGTGTGTGGTCCTGCATATACGTCCTCGATCGTCTGGTCTCTTTGCAACTGGGGCGACCGCCAGCCATCCACGAAGATTACTTTCGCGTTCCGCTACCGTCCCGGCTTGGTGACTCGGACATTGATTGGAAAGGCAATGATCTGCCGGAGAGTTTCTCTGGGCCGTCAACCGGCGACTATCACATTGCATTAATAGGGTTCTCTGACATTATCAGCCACATGCTGCGGGAGCAATGCAGCGCGAAAGCCACACACGATTTGGCCAGTGAGTTAATAAAAACCAAGGAGCTGGATAGCCGGCTTTCGGACTGGAAATATTCGCTACCGAGAACATTACGGTTTGATTTGGGCCATGCATTTGAAAAGAATTTTGTTTTCAAACGCCAGGTGAGCAGTTCAACTGCCCTCACTTTCTCTCTCTCTTGCCTCGCCCAGCTACGCAATGCTAATGAATACTCAGCGCAGCATGTTTGCTGTCAAATATCATCACCTGCGTGCTCTGATATACCGTCCATATCTTTGTTATCCAGTCTTGCGTAATCTTGACGACAATACGAAGGCCGCTTTTGCGCAGATCAACTGGCCGCTCGTAAGCACGTACGAGAAGATTTGCATCATGGAAGCCCGGGAAACTGCAAGACTCTTACACTCTATCTCCAGCGAGATTGACTTGGTGCAGGACTTTCCTTGGTGGCAAATGATTTCGTGTCTGATACTCGCCGGATCTATCTTGGTTGTCTCCAGCATCTTTGCACAGCACAGTGAGGATGTTGTCGACGGCATGGACGCAGCTAGCACCAGCGACGACGCCGAGACATGCCTCAAGGTGTTTGAGGCTTTGAGTGCCAATTCTGCCGGGGCCAGGATGGCGCGTGATATGATGGAGAGGCTGAAAGAGTGCGGCCAACTATGGAGTATGTCACCTGCTACATCTCAACGACCATCAGCTAACGCACTTTTTGTTTAAAAAAACATTAGAAACCGAGGTTACTACTGCGCAATTTCAGATGACCGAAGCCGAGCGATGCAGGACAAGCGACTCCCAAGAAATTGTACCCATATATAATGCTGATACTGTTTTGGAGGACTCTAATCTGGCTGAGCATCATAATGACGTCCCAGAACATCTTTTGGCTATCCCAAGCACGTGGCCGCCAGAGCTCGTGGATTCCATGGTGTGGTCCAGTCAGTTTTTAGGAGCAGTTGAGCCCAGGGACCAAACATAATGTTCAAGTAACGTTTAGGTGGACAAATGTATAGCGCTAACAACGCCTTATATTAATGGTGATTAATTTAATTAAGTCTATTTTTTATGTGTTTTATGCGCGGATTGTGGTAATAATGAAGCTCAAGGTTAAAAGCTACCCTAGACTGCGCCACTGGGAGGCCGCCACAGTTGCTGCTGCGCCACACTCCCTCCCATCTTGCGTGCCCCACATGCTTAGGCTCCCGTTTAAGCTTCCCGACCAACGCTGCGTCATCTCTTTTAGGCATCTACACACAAGGCACCTAGGCGCTACAAACAGGTCGACGCAGCATTCGTGTACCTTACGCGGCCCTGAGAGAAATGTGGCAAGAACATTCAATGTGGCGCAGTTCGGTCTTGCCAGCTGAGTTACCATGTGCTGGACTGCGTACATAGCACGGATGCGTGCCGGCCGGCGCGGCCGCGCACCTAGAACGACGTAAGCGTTGAGTAGCTTTTATGATTCAGTGCGGTATAAGTAGATTACGTTGCCTTGCTTGTGATTTTATTCTGGAGCCTTGGATCGATAAAACCTCGAACATTGAATCGTACTTGCAAGATGGGTTCTCTGTTCCTGTCTGACAACAACTCACAACCGAACCACAACCCGTACAGGCGCGACATGGCGCCCTCTATCGAATCGTCCCTGGAGACCCAGGGCCTGGCACACGAGCAAACGGAGCTTCTTGATCTAATTGACAAACTTAAGTTTGCGCAGCTCGACAATGTCAAACTGCCGCAAATTGTTGTCGTCGGCGACCAGTCGGCTGGAAAGAGCTCCGTTCTTCAGGCACTCTCTGGAACGCCATTTCCTCGCGATTCCGGAGCCTGCACGAGATTTGCCACCGAAATCCGCCTGCGCAGAGCCAAAGAGACGAGACTGAAAGTGTCCATCATCCCAGACAAGACCCGACCCTACAACGACCAGACGAAGCTGCTTCAATATGGCGGTGATGTCACCGGCGACATGCCGTTCGAGACTCTGATGCGCGAGGCGACCGAGCTCATTGCTCCCAAGAGCATACCCGGAAGATTTGCCGCCAAGGATATTCTCGTGGTGGAAAAGACTGGCCCCGACATGCCGCTTCTCACGCTTGTCGACCTGCCCGGTCTGGTGCGCGTCGCCAATCGCGACCAGTCAGAGGCCGACATCGAGACGATTGAACACCTTTCCAACAAGTACATGAAGAGCTCGCGCACAATCATTCTTGCCGTTATTGGCGGCAATAACGATTATGTACAAGCACCGATCTTGACCAAGGCTCGCCAATTTGATCCCAACGGATCAAGGACCATTGGTGTCCTAACCAAACCCGATATGACCGAGGGCATTGGCCTGGAAGAAAAGTTTGTCGAGCTCGTCATGAACAAGGACGATGAGAATCACTTCAAACTGGGCTGGTATGTCTTGCTCAACCCCGGACCGGGCGAACAGTGGACCACGGCTGAGGACCGCAACCGCCGTGAGGCAGAGTTCTTCACTCGCGGAAAGTGGGCGAATCTGCCCCCTCAGATGTGGGGGATCAACTCACTCCGACAGAAGCTGAGCACCCAACTGCAACGCCACATCGGCAAGCATGTCAAGAGCCTGCGTCGCCAGATTCAGCAGGCACTGGAGCGCTGTGACAGCCAGCTCAGGGAGATGGGCGAAGGCAAGGACACGGTCGAGGAGATGCGCTTCGAGATGGGTGAGCTCTTTGCTGCGTCCAACAGCCTCGTCACGCCCGCTGTCAATGGCAACTATAAGAACCCTTTTGGCGAACGCTTCTTTGCCCGTCAGTCGCACCCAAAGGGCACGCCCTCTCAGAAGCTGCGCGCCCGTGTCCGCGAAGAGAGCGAGCGTTTCTCGCGACTCTTCCGGCAGCAGGGCCGCAAGGTCAACTTTGCCGAACCGTCTGCCGCTAATCTCCCTGCTGCCGGCACCGTCGGCGACCAGAGCAAGAAGGACTTTGCGCAGTACGAAGTAGAGCCGCTGCTGCGACAGATTCGCGGCAACGAGTTGCCTCTGGACTCTAATCCTCGTGCGCCGTATATTCTCTTCCAGGACTACTCTCGCAATTGGCCCGTCCTGGCGCAAGAATACAAGGACAATCTGAGCGTGATCTGCAACGAGTTCCTCGCTGATGTGGTCGGGCACATTTGGCCCATGCGCATGCGCGACCCGCTTCGCTACCACTTCCTCGAGACCAAGATGCGCGAGCTCATGGAAAATGCCGACAAGGAGCTGTCCCGCCTCACCGACGACATGGAGCTCGAGGTGCAGCCTTACGATCCCGAGTATGAGGAGCGCCTCCGCAGCTGGCGCGCTCTGGCGACGGAGAACGGCGGCACATACACCGAAGCGGAAGAGGTGCTAGAGAAAATGCTCATCTACTACGACCTGACGGCGCGCATCTTCACCCGCAACGTCATTACCCAGGTCGTCGAGCGACACCTCCTCCTCGGCATGCTGCGGCTTTTCAACCCTGTCGAGATCTTGCGCATGCCCAACACGACTATCGAATCTATCGCCGCGGAGAACAAGGAGACTCGTGACCGCCGCATGACGCTCAAGGAACAGAAGAAAGCCATCGAAGAGGCGCGCAACATCTGTGCCGGCCTTGCCATGCGCAGTGACCTGCGCGCGTACGCCGACGAGGCCGAAGATGACGTCGACACCGACGCCGATGGACCGAGTAGGAGAAATACCATGAAGCGCCAGTCCGTTGTCTCCACGCCCTCGCAGGCGCCTGTCCCGCGCCGCTCGGTCGAGGCTCCCCGGCCGAACCAGTACGATGAGCGACCCCGTCGACCGCAGCCGCAGCAGGCACAACCCGCTCCCGTGGCACCTGTCATGAGCAATGCCCACCAGGACCAGCCGCGCGAGTGGGACTCGCCGTACTACACGACGGCGTCGTCGGTTTCGCAGCAGCAGCCGCATCATGCACCGCCACCTCCGCCGCGCCCGCAGAAGGTCGGCCACGAGGAGATGAATGGGTCCTATGATGCGCCGGCTACGCCTCGAGGACAGAAGGATAGTGCACGACAGCGTCTCGCTGCTGTGATGCGTGGATAGAAGAGAATCTGATGTGATTTCAAATTTGACGTTGGCGTTTTACACGGAGTTGGGAATTTCTTGAACAATGTCATCATAGAATGTACAACATACAACACAGCCATCAAAAATACATTTCATTTATCACTTAAACCAAACCAAACTGACAATAAAAAAAAATCGCGATTCAACCAGTCTCATTCTAAGGACCACTTTAGATAGCTATAATATAATTTCCAATAACAAACATCAACATCCAACCTTGACTGTGCCCAAATATGCCCGTCTAGACCAGCTTGATTTCTTACTGGGCAGACTTCTTGAGGCCAAAGAACTCGGGGTAGTTGTACAGAACAACAGCGTCGGTGACGAAGCTCGCGGTGGCAAAAACCTTGAGGTTGCGGCGCGTGTTGGAAGAAAGGTTGCGCCACGCCCAGGAGCTCCCGGACGTGGACGACGCGGTGCTGTTCGCGCCGATGGTCCCACCAGTGGAGTACATGGCGCGAGAGGAGGCGGAGCTTGCGGCCACGCGGGAAGCGGCCGAGGTGGAAGCGCGGGCGATGATGCTGGCGGACATGGTGTGAATGTGTTTTTGGTTGTAGCGGTGGTTGAGAGTAAAGTGGATAGTAGCTCTGTGAGATTTTGTATGTGTATGAGTGTTTGTTTGATGATGAGGATGGATTGCATTTCACACCGGGAGCACCAACTCTTCTTATACCTGAGCATGTTGGTGACGGCCGTCATGCTGGCCGTAAGGCGTTATGCTTAAGCGTAAGGCCGGACCCGCCTGCGTAACGCCGCCCGCGCCTGGAGCTCCCGCGATGATTCTCCGTGACTTCCGCCTCATTTTCGTGGAAAGTGTTATTTCGGCAGATGTTTAATGGAGAAGCCGGCTCTTCCAATTAAATGTAAGAACCCTTATAGTTTTCGTGGCCGGTGTCGTCCGCAGTGCATGTGCCAAACACCGCTTCTGTCCCAGTCAGCATCGTGGCCGCTATTTAATAGCAGACAACAAGCGAAAGCAGAACAACAGCAAGGAGGGAATGGACGAACACATACGGAATTTGTGGTGCTTGGCCGCTTGACGAACATGAAGCAGAGACGGCGCGCAGAGCCGTGTGAACAGGCGGACAGCTACCCGTCACCGGCAATCTCAAACCCGGTCTCTACGGTGGATTATGTCGATACTTTCGATTTGCATGCGTCGAGTAAGCGGGTACGCTGCTGCATTGGCGGTGGCTGCTAGTGTCGAAGGGTCGTTGGCGATGGGCACCCCAGAAGCTGCAGCGGCGAGATAGAGGAAGAGAATCATGGTGTCAAAAGCTGAGGGTGCTTTGGGGTCCATAAGATGTGAACGTTTATGTTGTTGACTGATTGTGAGGTTCAGTGGTAATCAAAGAAAACAATTGGAAGAGCTTCACGGCATATATATCTACAGGACTCGGTAGCTATTATACAGTGGTCTCGGACTACGTCGCGTGGTATTAACAGGGCAGCACATAGTCCGATTAGCTACTCAGATTGATTCAAAATAGACACAAAGTGCTGGGTGGTATTTCGTCTAATGAATGTGGCCAATGACTCCCACCCCATGCCTCGCATCGTTCACCTTGGACTGCGACCCCCACAGTAGTCTAAGAGATAATAGAAAATCCCAACCAGAAGCCAAACGAAATCTTGGCGTGTTTGAGAACTGGTCATCGTCAGCCTTATAGTCAAGTGGACCTCGGCGGCCCGGGTCGCAAATCCTCGATTCCGAGCCAGCTTTCCCACATGTCAGCAAGAGCGCACATCAATGCAACATCTACCATCAATACACCCAAAGCACACAGGGACAGGACATCATGGTGCTCTTCATGTATTTCATTATCATTATGTAATGTGCGTCCTGCGCAGTTTTTGATACAAAATCATGACATCCTGCAAGGCGCGGGCATGCAATGACGTATGAAGAGGTGTTCGGCGTCTGACATATATCGCTCTCGAACATGATGCAATATGAACAGTATTGGCCGATCAAATGAAACCACCTACGCCAAATCGAAGAAGAAAGAAAAGGGAGGTCTTTGTACCCCCCAATCCAGTATGAAGGGCCCCTCTCAGAAGCGATTCTCCTTGCGCGCGCCCGCGAGCTCGCCAATTGTCCCGCGCGCCCAGTCCACCAGCGCCTTGATCATGCCCTGCGGCTTGTTCGCCTTGCCGCCGAAAGCATCGCTGCCTCCGGCGCCGTGCGCAGGCTCGGTGCCCATGGTCGGGAGGACGTTGTCGCCGGCGGACAGGCTGACGAAGAGGGCGAACGGGACGAGCCAGACACAGAGACCAAAGTAGGAGGCGATCATGGTGAAGCTCGGGACCTCGACGTCGTCATAGTAGGAGGCGCGGTAGTAGGAGGCGCTCTGGGCGTCGGAGAAGTAGCGAAACCACACATAGTGGTCGACGAGGACGAGGACTGCAGAGCAGGTTGCGGGTTAGCTTTGAGGCGCTTTTTAAACTGCGCACGCGCGCAGAGCAAACCGGTGCCTGGATGGAGGAGACGTACCGCATGACAGGAGAAACAGGGGGTCGGAGAGCTTCACAAACGGGAAGCGGCGCATGTTGCCCAGGTAGACGACGTGCGAGACGATGCCCAGCAGAGTCGCCCAAAAGGGGAAGCCGTCGATCAGCCACAGCGTGGCCTGGACGCCGATGATGGTGTATATCGTCCGCGTGAGCAGGCGCTTGGCCAGCACGGTGTGCTCCTCGACGAGCTCGGACAGGTAGTAGAGGCCGGACGCGATGGCGAGGGTGAGGAAGCAGAAGCCGACGATGGCGCCAGCGTAGCCGATTAGAGGTAGAATCCACATGGTTGTGCTGCTTTTGTAGAGAATTGAACAGGTCTCGGAGTTTTAAAAAGGGGAAGATTAACGAGAGTATAGCATATTAAGAATAGAAAAGATTGAGTGTTCGAAAGCGGGGAGGGGTTTTGCAGATCGAAGAAGGTAAAGAAGAAAGACGTCGAGGGTCGTGGTAGGGCCGAAGGGGAAAAAAGCTTAGCTGGACAGATTCAGGGATGGACGGACCAATGCAGTTAGCTGACAGCTTTGCGCTGAGCGGACACGCACGCCGCTAGAACTGGCGGCGGGACTTTATCGATAAGCCGGGGCGGGCGAAAAAAAGTTGGTGGGGGGCAAAGACACCGACCTGAAGCTTTTGGGTTGATCGCGACATTAACTCGACAACGGCGACGGCAGTCTGTATCCGAAAAATCTGCGACGAATACGAGGCCAACACATAAAAACGCACAGTATATAATACAGACACCATGTCTCGTCCCGAGGATACCCTGTAAGTAGCGCGTCCACCTCCCACCCGCACGCAACCACACCGCACAAAGGCTAAAACTCTTTTTTCTCCCCTTCAGCGCGGCCGACGTCCACTACGACGACATCGAGGCCCGCAAGTACACCACCAGCTCGCGCATCCAGAACATCCAGGCGTCCATGACCCGCCGCGCCCTGGAGCTGCTCGACCTCAAGACCCCGTCGCTCATCCTCGACGTCGGCTGCGGCAGCGGCCTCTCCGGCGAGATCCTCTCCGCCGTGCCGCCCGAGGAGCACGGCCCGCACACCTGGATCGGCATGGACGTCTCGCCGTCCATGCTCGACATCGCCCTCCAGCGCGACGTCGAGGGCGACCTCATGCTCGCCGACATCGGGCAAGGGGTGCCCTTCCGCGCGGGCGCCTTCGACGCCGCCATCAGCATCTCGGCCGTCCAGTGGCTCTGCAGCGCCGAGACGAGCGACACCTCGCCGGCCGGGCGCCTCGCGCGCTTCTTCAACGGCCTGTACGCGAGCCTGCGCCGCGGCGGGCGCGCCGTCTGCCAGTTCTACCCCAAGAACGACGTCCAGCGCAACATGATCACGCAGGCGGCCGTCCGGGCGGGCTTCGGCGCGGGCCTGCTCGAGGACGACCCGGGCACCAAGAACGTCAAGCTGTACCTCGTGCTGACGGTCGGCGCGGCGGGCGGCGAGGGCGGCGGCGGCGACATCACCGGCGTGGTGGAGGGCATGGACAACGTCGACGTGCAGGACGCGAGGAAGAAGTTTGCGGCCGTCAACAAGCGCGGCGAGATGCAAAAGGGCAGCAAGGCGTGGATTGTCAAGAAGAAGGAGCAGATGGAGCGCAAGGGCAAGGTCGTCAAGGCCACGTCAAGATATACGGGACGCAAGCGTCGCATTGCATTCTAGACGGGACACGACAGGGCATGGCGTTGGGCGTTGGATTTTCATGGACCACTTCGTTTGCATATTTAGCCTTGATGTGAAGCACGTTTACCATTTCAAAAGCAATACCATTTTTTTGTTCAATTTCATGTCGATTCAAGTGTGTATATAAGCTAAAGAAACACGGCTCTAGCGTCTCAAATCTCACATCACTTTTATTGAAAATCAGCTAACATCATCATCATACGTAAAGCAAAAATCTACTCGGGCTTCATGGTAGGGAAGGCCAGGACCTCTCTGATGCTTGAGTTATCGGTCAAGAACATCATCATGCGGTCGATACCCATGCCCCAACCACCGGTAGGGGGAAGACCGTACTCGAGGGCCTTGCAGAAGGTCTCGTCAATGGCCTGGGCCTCGTCGTCACCCTGGGCCTTCTGGTTGGCCTGCTCCTCGAAGCGGAGGCGCTGCTCAGCAGCAACGTTCAACTCGGTGTAGCTGTTCTAGTTAGCATTTCCGCGTTACTGGTACGTAAGAGAGCAAACTTACGCGTTGCAAATCTCCTTGGTGCCAACGAAGCACTCGAAACGCTCGCAGAGACCAGGGATGGAGCGGTGGCTCTTGGCCAGGGGAGACATCATCTTGGGGTGACCGAAGATGAAGGTGGGGCTGATCTATACGGATGTCAGTAAATATTCGAGGACGTAGATATCGAAAGGTACATACGCATTGAGACTCAAGGAACTCGCCGACAAGAGTGTCGAGCATGCGAGCGTTGGTCAGAGGAGGAGTGCACTCGACGTTCATCTTCTTGAGAACCTTCTTGAGGAACTCGCCGGTCTCGGCAGTGTGGAGGACGTCGCCGGTAGGGAACGTCTCGCCGGTGGCCTCCTCGAGACCGGGAATCATTTCAATTCTTCTCCAGGGGCCCTCCCAGTTGATCTCGAGCTCCTCGCCCTTGGAGTTGTGGTACTTGGTGATGTAGCCGCCGGTGACGTGCTTGACGAGACCGGAAACGAGCTCCTCGGTCATCTTCATGAGGTCGTAGACATCGGCGTAGGCCATATAGAATTCAAGGGTGGTGAATTCTGCTTGATTAGCAAGGCGCCTGGAAAGACGGCTCAGACTTCATGTTTGTGCTTACCAGGGTTGTGAGTGAGATCCATGCTCTCGTTACGGAACTGACGACCCATTTCGTACACACGGTCGAGACCGCCGACGACGAGCATCTTGAGGTAAAGCTCGGGGGCGATACGCAGGAACATGTCCATGTTGAGATCGTTGTGGTGGGTGATGAAAGGCTTGGCAGTGGCACCGCCGGCGATGGTGTTGAGCATAGGGGTCTGCACGGAGACGAAGTCGCGGTCGTCGAACCAGCGGCGGATGTAGGTGTCGACCTTGGCGCGGGAGATGAGGACCTGGCGGGCCTTCTCGTTCATCATGAGGTCGAGGTAGCGCTGGCGGAAGCGCTGCTCGGGGTTCTTGAAGCCGTAGTGGTCATCGGGAATCTGAATGCGTCAGCACAGTGGACGCTTTTTTTTTTTTTGGACGCGTATGGCGGCAACATACCTGGTGCAGGCAAGGCGACAGGAGAATAATCTGGGTAGCAGCAATGGAAAGCTCGCCGGAGAACTCGCCCTGGCCCTGCTTGGTCTTGGGGTTGGTGCGGGTAGGGTAACCGTGGACACCAATGATATCGCCTCGGCGGATGTTGACGTGCTGGTCCTCGAAGCTGGGGGCGTTCTCGCCGAGGTGGTCAGCCTGAGCGAGGACCTGGAGTCTGGTGCCCTGCGAATTGTCAGCATCACGGCAGGTTGCCCTGGCGGGGTGGTCGCGTGTCGTACGTTGGAGCGCAGGTCGTAGAAGAAGAGCTTGCTGCCGGCGGCGCGGCGGACGTATATTCTGCCAGCGAGGGAAATGGGCTTGGTCTTGTCGATCTCGCCGTTCTTGATGTGGGAGAACTCCTTCTCGAAGTTGCGAATGTCGTAGGTGACCTCGAACTGTTGTATGGGTCAGTCTCGTCCGTTTTGCCGTCTCGGGTGCCGTATCGGGTTCGTACCTTGTAGGGGTAGGCCAAGCCCTTCTCGTGAAGCTCGTTGACAGTGCGCGAGCGAATCTCAAAGTACTGACGAACAAAATTAGCTTCCGCGGTCCAATCTTCCTTGCTGCCAGCTGACTGCGTACCTGGTTGGGCGTGAGGTCCTTCTCGGAAGCCTCTGAGCTGCTGGCGGCCTTCTTGCCAGCGGGAGCGGGGGCGCCCGACTTCTCGGCCTTCTCCTTCTTGGCGGCCTCGCGCTCACGGGCCTTCTGGCGGCGCTTAATCTCCGTCTTGGAGACCATCTCGCCGGTGACCTCGTCGAGGTGCAGGTTGGCGACGGCAGCGGCAGCAGCATCGGCGCCAGCGTCGGCGGGGGCCGCGGCGGCGGGGGGTTGGTTGTCAGCCATGGTGGTCTTGGGGAAAGATTCAAAGTATACGAGTCGGTGATTCGGGATTCTCGCAGAATCGTCGTTTCGCTCTGGGGGCTTCGTTCTTTGATCCTTTTTATCTCCTGGCGAGGGGGGTAAACTGAGTCACAGAAAACAATTTGCCCAGAGAAAATACAGTCGCTCATGGTAAACCCCACCAAGTTTTCGCACCAAAAACCGCCCACCAAATTGTCCAGGCAAAGGGTACCCCTCCTTGGGTGGGGCTGACAGAACCCTACGGGCACTGCAAACAGACTGCAGTACTTTTTACATTGAATTGATTGATGCAGTTGGGATGAGTCTTTTGATTATATGAATCACTGGGAAGCGTATGGCTAGAGCTGTGCGCATCGGAGACGCTTTCGTGCTCTTTCAGACTTCCCCTCGCCTATTGACCCCGCGTCCCGCGCCACCCCTGGCCGCCGTTATCGCTGCTCTGTGACTGGCATTCTTGTGTAAGGTGACTACAACTACACCTGCAAATGAGACCCTCATCCGGCTTACTGGAAGGCATATGGCAGGAACGATTGCGTTCAATTATGAGTACTATTATGACTTTTTGAATACGCTAAATACATCATGTTATGCAGATCACATCTATGCCAGGGTCGTTCTTCAAAGACGGAATCACCTTAGCCAGCGCGGGCCCAACCGCCTCGGGCCTGTCAAACAAGCTGTAGTGCGTCACGCCGGGCAGCACAACAATCTCCAGGTCTTTGCTCCCGCGCGCCCATACACCTCCTGCGCATCTTATACGCGCCAAAGCCACCCCAGGCACGTCGCCCACCACCACCATGAACGGGCGTCAGCAGCAGCTCCGGGTAATTGAACGCGTCCCACGCCAGCGCCGAAGCTGATGTACGAGAGCAGGCCGCTCACGGATGCAGCCAGTTGTCCGCGCAGCGCCCTCTTGGTGCGGTAACTAGTACTCCGTCGTCTCGACGGCATCCACATTCCGCCGTCATGGCCTTTGCCTCGCCCGACCGTCGGCGGGAGATACTAGCAGAAACGTGTCTCTCCGCGCCCTACGCCTCGCTTGTGCGCTGCGCAGCAATAGCCTAGAGCGTAACCCCCACGGGGTCAAATAGCGCAAAGCCCTGGCGGGCAAGGCGGCCGAGATCCACGGGGTGATGCCGACCGACGCAGCGCTTGAGGCGGTAGTCTGTCAGCGCGGCGTGGAGCGCGGTACCGCCGCCGTCACAGATGCCCCAGCACGCCGATGCGTTCCGGGCCCAACGCAGTGCAAAGGCAGCGGTTGGATGGTAGTCCGCGCAAAGGCGAAAGTCGGCGATGCGCGGAACTCGGGGTTCTCGACGAAGCGCGGGATGCCGCCGGAGGAGCCCTGGAAGGAGGCGTCGAAGGCGAGGACGACAGAGCCGCCGGCGGCGATGGCCTTGCCGTAGACGTTGCCGGCGGTCTGCTCCTTGTAGGAGCCGATGGGGTGGGCGGAGAGGACGGCGGGGTAATTCTTCGAGTTATCGAAGTTGAGGTGGCAAGTGAATGTCGGCGGCCGTTTCCCAGACAATGTTGAGGGTGGTGACTGTT
The DNA here is from genome assembly GCA_037575805.1 of Lecanicillium sp. G3. Lineage (NCBI taxonomy): Eukaryota > Fungi > Ascomycota > Sordariomycetes > Hypocreales > Cordycipitaceae > Lecanicillium > Lecanicillium sp. G3. The sequence continues at coordinate 448,229 of JAZHPD010000011.1, read as the reverse complement.
TTGACCGACATGGTGATGTGTGACATGTGATGTGTAGACTACTGTGTAGAGATTGGGCTGTAACTTGCAAAATATGGAGCTTTGATGTAGTGATGAATGCAGTTATGTGAACCGCTGAATCACTTAGTTGTAATGTAGCAAGCAAGAGAGGTAATACAATCGTCGTCGTACCATCGCGGCCTTGACGGTTTCCCGGCCCCTCCCCGAACCGAAAGTGCTGTGTGGTCTTTCGAGATGCATCGACATCCGCCCGATCGATCAGCACAGTTGCGGCAAGGGTTCAAGATGCAAAGTCCTAACGCCGTAATGTTTGTGAGCCGACCAACGGCATCCGGGATCAAGAGCAGTATCGATTTATAATACTCGTCTGACGTTGCGCTGTCCCATGCTTGGGTGGTGGACGGTGCAGTGTATATCCGTCGCCATCTCCAGTCCCAGGAAAACAAAGCGGACATGGACAGAGGCCGTCTCGGATGGCAATTACGAACAGCATAGAGTCCGCTATAACGGCTGGGACAGGGAAAACAGACTCCTGTGCCAGTGAAAGGTCTGCGTCGCTGTGCCGTACGGCGACGAGCACTTGCGGTGAGAAACTTGGCAAGCCGACGAGCAAGAGGGTCATGCTGTCGCGTGCTACATGACCTCGAGTTACCGCTAGAGTGCAGACGCGAGGTCTGCGCAGCGCGTTTACATTGGCATTGTGCCCTGTCTACGAGATTTATTTGGGCGTGAGAATGCAAGTCATGCGGTTGGTCAAGCTTTGGGAGCAGCCCCGACCAGCCACCAACCAACCTCCCCCAATTGTTCACATCGGCCGCGTCGCTTTCGTCGAATGCATTGTAAGCCTCAAAAAGAATGTAACAAAGTGTAATCATGTACGCTCAATCATTGCGATCCTCCCCATCTGGCCTGTGGCCGGGAAGCACCGCACCCAAGATTGCTCGGCTTTCTTCTCCGTCTTGTGTTCCTCGGCGATCCCAGCGGGTCTTGGGCAAAATCCAGAGGGGTTAACCTCGGTTCACCTCGTGCTGGGCGTGTTTCAGGGGAGCGTAGACGTTGTTATTTTGCGTTGTTCATTTATGTTGAAGAAGAAAGGAAAAAGAGAAACAGGAGGGTGAAAATTTCTGGTGTATATAACTGAGGTGGATTTATGTGGGGCGGAAATGTAGATTTCATTGGCTGGGGAATTTGCGGTCCTGAGGCTTTCAGTGTGAAGAGCAGGGTCTACTCCGTAGATAGACGAGCGAAAGACAGACGAAGGAATAGGGAGAAATGTCGGCAAGAAAAATATTTGCATAAAATGAAAGAAAGTGAGTTAAAAGTATGAGATTTAAACTAGATCGAGATCAACTCCAATGAGCGCGCGATACTGAATGGACTGTTGTCTTGCGCAGTCACGAAGCCGTTGAACGGGAAGAAGGCTAGAAGATGACAAGTGACTCAGTACAGACAATACAGTAGGACGCGGAACGGAGAGAAGATATGAGAGCTTCAGCTATATCCCCCCTGTCCATCTCGTATCCGACATGATACCGCGTGTACGGCTCAACGTCCGGACAGGCTACACTTGACCCCCGGAACGAGACAAAACACAAGTCTCGGTCAAGTAATCAATCTTTTACGCCTGCGCGACACAGCCGAATTTCGTTTTGCCTCGTGACACGGCAGCCGGGGGAAAGTTGGTTACAAAGCAGAGCCATCGCATGATGACGAAACTCCAAAAACGGGCGGCGCTGCCGTCATACGCATCATCGCCCGAGGGCCCGTGCCGCGCTGCGACCAAGCCCGCCCGAGTTTCGCAATACACATATGCGGACGGAGGGAGCAGCACGGACAAAAAAAAAAAAAAAAAAAAGAAAAGAAAAGAAAAAGCTCTGCCGAACACTTTCCGCAGTGTGATTAGTTACCTAGCAGAAGCAAGAGAGGCAAAACTCACGAGGCCAGCGCGTTTCGCACTGGAGCCCCCAAAATGGACATATGTAAACTGTCCGGGGCCAGGATCTAGTTATAGAAGAAAACGCGCGGGACTGCGGTATCGGCGCGTGTGGCAGCCTTATTGAAGAACCCCGGAGCCCGGAGCTTAGAGACTAGCGAGGACGTCAGAAGGGCGTCAGCAAGGCAAACCTTGAGAGATATCGGGGAATTTGGTTGGGGAGGCCATTGTTATCGCTTCTTTGCTGGTGTTGGCCGGGGCAGGGCGGCGTGAGTGACAGCGGAGCCGGAGGACACCGGGGGTGTTTTGCGTTGCACCAATGAGCCTTGTCTGGGACGCTGTTTACTCTTGCATATTACAACTCGGGAACATTTCCCCCTCTTTTTTTCCATCTCCTCATCCGTCGAAATTCAAAACGAAGATTGCTTGCCACTTCTTTTTTTTTCTTTTTTTTTTTTTTTTTTGGTTTTTTTGATCTGACGCAAGTCTTGAGTCAGCAAACTGATAACGCCCGCACTGCCCCCAGCCCAGCCCAGCGCCAGACCAGAGATGCGGCAACTGAAAAAGCGCCCGTGGCAGAAGAGGTGGCCCGTCTCCACCAATCCACAGCGCTAGTCTTGGCTAGAAATCTGCAAAGCAACAAGAAAAGCACATCATCCCGCTAAAACTTTTTTTCCCTACCCTTTGCCTTTCTGGTGGCTTGTTCGTGCCTGTCTTTCTTTTTCTGCCCTGTTCCTGCTTTTTACTGTCTCACCCGCTCAACAATTGCCGGGGGGGGCGCAGAATAAATAACTAGTTAGTTAGTAGGGGACGAAGGAGATTACAATACATGCATGCACATTAATCGGAATAACGCCGAGATCCCCCTCGAACCCGAAAATTAAAAACCGCGCAAAAGAAAAGAACTTATTACGCCCCTCCTCTCCCCGCTTCCCTCTGCCTTCTTTTTTTTTTTCTTTTTAACCGAAGGCCTCGAGAACCACCCGCAGCTTGCCGCCCCTCATTCTTGTCATATTGACGTTCTTTTTCTCGCCCCCCCCTTCTGCTCTGTGCGAGACGGTACAAAGTCCCCGTAAACACCGCAACGGAAACTGCGCTACCAGCCCGGTAACTAAACTTAGTTAACCAGTCACCACTGGTAATCGCTGCCACGCACGCACGCACACACACACACACGACCAGCACGCGACAGTTTTATTTTAAGCTTTTTCCTTTCGTTTTCTTGCCTCTTACACCTACATTACCTGTCTCTCTCTATAAATAAAACGACTTTTATCTTTGGTTTTTTTCGTTCTTGGGTTTTTTGCGATTTTGTTCGCAATCCCACATAACCGACAAAGATGGGCTCCAGCATGTCCCTGCCCGCCACAACGAGTTCCTCCGTCGCCGAAGCCCGGGTGACGCCGCCGCCGCCGCCGCCGCCGGCCTCGGCCAAGTCAGCGTCAGCAGCAGCAGCGGGAGCGCCTCCCTCACCACCCAAGAGCGCCGACGGCGACTCTGCCGATGCTTCCTCTTCCGTTCAGACCAAGACACAGCAGTCCGACGAGATGCCGGCGCAGGAAATAACTCCCCCGCCCTCGCCGCCGCCGCCGCCCGGGACCGCGAGCCCGACGTACCGGTTCCCCGCCGAGACGCTGAAGCGCCGCCTCTCGACGCCGGGCAAGACGCCGCTCGTGCTCGTGGCCTGCGGGAGCTTCTCGCCCATCACCAAGCTGCACGTGCAGATGTTTGAGCTGGCGACGCGGCACATTCCCCGCACCGAGTTTGAGATTGTCGGCAACTATCTGAGCCCATGCAGGTACGTTCCAAGATTGCCACAAACTTTTTGCGACCCCCGAGATGCCGCTCCCGAGACAAAAAAGGCCAGTTCAAGGGGGTTATTATGACAAATGCTAACTTCTTTTTTTCCCCTTCCCACAGCGACGCGTACAACAAACCCTCCCTCGTCCCCGCCCACCACCGCCTGGAAATGTGCTCCCTCGCCGTCTCCAACCTCGCCCCCGGCACCGCCCCCGTCGCCGTCGACGACTGGGAGGCCACGCGCCTCGACCCCGCGACGGGCAAGCCGCTCTACTCCCGCACCGCCGACGTCCTCCGGCACTTTGACGACGAGATCAACGCCCGCCTCGGCGGCGTCGAGGCCGCCGGCGGCGGCGGGGCCCGCGTCCGCGCCCGCATCGTCCTGCTCATCGGCGCCGACCTCGCCCTCACCATGAGCAACCCGCGCCTCTGGGCGCCCGCCGACATTGACGTGCTGCTGGGCTACTACGGCGCCTTCATCGTCGAGAGGCCCCACCAGACGGACATCAAGGACGCCATCGAGCCGCTGAGCAAGTACAAGGACAACATATGGGTGGTGGACTCGTTTGAAAACGACATCAGCTCGACCAAGGTCCGCGCGCAAATACAGAATCGCGAGCAGTCCATGGACATCCCCGGGGCAGTCTTCAAGTACATCAAGCTGCACCGGTTATACGTGGACTAATTGTCACTTTTTTGCGTTCTTGTTTCTGTTTTTCATTTGCATGAGTCTACGAGGTTAAATTTCATACCGTCACGACTGTAACGTCTTGCATTGAGCATACTACTGCATATCAACTGCATACCATATTAATGCCATCACTCTCTATACCCTCTGGATATACTACATATATATAATTCTCGCACCTATTCACATCTAGCGCCAACTCGATTATCCAACGTGTTTCGTCATTGAGCGTATAGTATCCACTCGTGCGGAAGCAAACTGTCCGACAGGTTGCTGTGCTCTGCCACACGCATGTCCCGCTGCCCCAGACACACCCAGTATCCGGTATGTGCCCGTCCGTTACTAACCGGCCTCCAGAACCGCTCGTCCCGCGCGCCCTTCGACACGTGCTCGACGTGCAGGCCCGCCTCCTCGGCTGCGTTGCTCTGCCACTGGTATACCGAGCTCGGCAGCGCGAGCGTAAAGCTCCCCAACGCCTCCGGTAGCAGACGCACCATGCCGTCCACAGGTATCATCAACATTCTCTCCGCGGGGTGCTCGGAACTACCTTCCTGCCGCGCGTACGAAACCACCGGCTCGCGCCCCGTCCACTGTGCAGAGATGTAAAGTGTCCTTAGCCCGCGAAACAACATCGGCATCGCGCGCAGCATCTCGGCAAACGCGTCCATCACTTCTTTCGCCTTGCTGGGAAAGCTGTCTGCCCAAGGCGGTCGCGCGCCAAAGTCCCACAGCAGCTCCAGCGAGTTAATGGACCGCAGTCGTTGGGGCAGCAGCAGGCGATCGGCGTTGAGGATGAGGGTTTTGCTGCACGTGTGTATCTTGTTTCTGCTGTAGAGGATATCAATGCCCTCAATGTAGCTATGACGTAACAGTTAGCTTGCAACCTTGGCCCCAGTCACATGCCGAAAAGGTCTAAGATGGTATTATCTACTCACGCCTGGCGGCAGGTCTGCAGCCAACCCATTGCGCCTATGCGGCACTTGCCCGGTCTTTCCCCAGGCCACAGCTTACACGTATCATCTGGGGTCATGCCGTTGCGGCACTGGTCCTGGCAGGGCTGGACCGTGTGGCCACCGTCCGGGTCGGCTCCGGGTGGGTTGCGGTGGCAGACTGAGCCGAGCCAGTGCCAGTGGCTCCGGATGCCGGTGTCGAGGACGGGATAGAGCCTGGCCGAGTTGACCATGCCGGGTTCGAGGTACAGTCCGCCGTGGCCCTGGATCGCGCCCTTTGTGGCGCGGCGCAGAGGCGGGTGGCTCATGACGACGTCCATGTGCAGCGTCTGGCCGCCAAAGGCCGCGGTGAGGATCTGTATGCGGATCTCGGCGGGGAGCTTCTGAAAGAGCGGGCTGTTGGCTGTGGCATCCTGTCGGGGGCGGTTGGAGCCGACGGGTTGTGAGGTGGCCGCGGCAGAGAGGTTCGTCTCGGAGGTTGTTGGGGTGAGCGCGTGTTTACGCTTCCTGGGCAGTTGGACGGGGATGTCGGTGGTGATGCCACGCAGAAAGGTCGAAAAGACGTGTGCCATGGTCCATTGGAGCCCAGGGAGGGCGAAGCGGTGGGGGATGAATTGGATTGAGGGATGGGTAAAAGTAAACGAGAAAATAAACAAGCAGACAAGAATAGAGTAGAATAGAGTAGAATAGAATCTGCGCGTTATGCTGACGCTGTGAACAAAAGGCTGGTACTCTGTGGCTCAGAAGTACAGAGGTACCGGTAGCAGTACCGACAGCGTGAACTGTACTGCAGGTAGGCAAGGTACTCTGTAGATGTCGTGTCTTGTGATGGCGTGGGGTTACCAAGGTGCTGGGCAGCGGTTCAGTCCACGGGACATAATAGCGTCGTCAGGTGCAGCATCGGGCACTTGGGGCACTCGGGCATCTGTCAGCGAGCAGCAGCAACAGCAGCAGCAGCTGGCAGACAGATTAGCACATTAGTTGGAGCTATAGTGCTATAGGGCGCAGGTCGGCGGCAGCGCCGTGGAATTGTGGTCGGGCATTGCATCTAGACGGTGGGTATGGCGGTGGTAGCGGGAAGAGAGGAGCTCATGGTTTGTGACGGGTCACTGTGAGTTGGAGGTGGTGGAGGAGGGAGGAGACGAGGAGGCGAGGAGGCGAGAGGGGGACTGACGGCAGGGTGCAGACGGGATGCAGATGCAGATGCAGATGCAGACCAAGAGGAGGAGGCGGGAGGGGTAGAAGAGAGGAGGAAGCTGCAGTGTTAGAGTGATGCAGAGTGCAGTGCAGTGAAATAATGCATGGTGATATTGTGCATGTTTATCCAAGATTTGTGTCTGCTATAGATTGGTCAACCGTCTAGCCTGGGCACCAGCCTAACTGAATCTTGTGCAACACTGTGCAGTAGAGAATCTAGGTACACCCGCTGTACGTTAGTACGTAGGTACGTTGGTACCTGTACAAGATGTGCACGTCTGATGCAGATACGCTGGCGGTACGTACTCCAGTCCAGTGAACTCCCAGTGCAGCGATGACGGCGTACTGTGTATCAGGTACCTGTTGAACCGCGCATCTCGCAGGCATACCCCTTGTAGTCGCTACCTGCCCCTCCTAACTACCTGGCCCTGCTGCAGACCCTTTCTCTTCCCCCTCCAACTCCCCTCCTCTGCCTCTGCCCCTCACTAAAGATACCCCTCCTTCTGAAAATTCTCTGCCCCGCGCAAACGCGACTCACTCTCACTCTCTGCCTCGCACCTAAAAGCCTTAACTTACTACCCCTCCACTAATTGGCTGGCGCCCCTCCATACCCACCACGCTCCCGAAGCTTTGAATAATTTTTTTTTTCTTTCGCGCGCGACTCACGATACCTTTTTTTCCTTGGCTTGGAGGTTTGGTTGTAACCATCGTCAGCTCATCTCTCGTCCAGCATCGTCCTTGGTCGTCCGTCGCGTCGTCCTTGTCCTTGCTGCCATACGTCTTCGTTGCTCCAAACTCTTTTATAATTCCCCAGGTTGCATACCGCCCACCAGCACCATGTCTGCCACCGATGTCGAGACTGAGCCTCACAAGCTCTACGACACCATCCTCGTCCTCGACTTTGGCTCTCAGTTCTCTCACCTCCTCATCCGTCGCATGAGAGAGTTCAACGTCTATGCCGAGCTGCTGCCCTGCACCCAAAAGGCCGCCGACCTGTCCTGGAAGCCTGTCGGCATCATCCTGAGCGGTGGCCCTTACAGTGTCTACGAGGATGGCGCCCCTCATGGTAATTGGTTACTATTTCAATACCAAGGAAAATATATTAACATATCCTAGTTGACCCTGCTTGGTTGGACTTTGGTGTCCCCATCCTCGGCATCTGCTACGGTATGCAGGAGCTTGCCTACCGCCTCTCTCCCGACAACGTCGTTGCCGGTACCGCCAGAGAGTAAGCTCACCACGTTGCTGTTTTTTGGTATCATGTCAAACTAACAAGCTAGGTATGGCCTTGCTCTCCTCAACGCCAGCAAAGTCAGCGGCCACGTCGATCGCCTCTTTGTAAGTTTCAATTATTCGCAAAGCCACCAACTGCCGCTAGACTAACACACTCACAGGAGGGCATTGATGAGAACATGCGATGCGTACGTCTCACAGCATAGCTCACAGTTCCTCACCCCAACTAACACCATCTAGTGGATGTCTCACGGTGACAAGCTCGCCAAGCTCCCTGAGGGCTTCCACACCATTGCCACCACAAAGAACTCCGAGTACGCTGCCATTGGCCACGAGACCAAGCCCATCTGTACGTCCATATATCACAACACCTCTCACCTGCCATGGCATGTTTTAACATCCTACAGACGCCATCCAGTTCCACCCCGAAGTGACGCACACTGTTGGGTATGCTTTGACATCTAGTATCCCTCTCAATACGCAGTGCTAACAACCGTAGTGGCGACATTCTCCTCAAGAACTTCGCCGTCAACATCTGCAAGGCCAAGCAGGAATGGACCATGGCCAGCCTCGTCGAGCAGTGGATCACCCGCATCCGCAAGCTCGTCGGTGAGTCTGGCCAGGTTCTCGGCGCCGTGAGCGGTGGTGTCGACTCCACCGTCGCCGCCAAGCTCATGCACGAGGCCATCGGTGACCGCTTCCACGCCGTCATGGTCGACAACGGCTGCCTGCGCCTCGACGAGGCCAAGAAGGTCAAGCAGACCCTCGAGGGCTACCTCGGCATCAACCTCACCGTCGTCGACGCCTCCAAGCAGTTCCTCGACGGCCTCAAGGGTGTCACCGACCCCGAGGCCAAGCGCCGCTTCATCGGTGGCAAGTTCATCGACATCTTCGAGGAGGAGGCCAAGCGCATCGAGGCCGAGGCCGCCAACTCGCCCCGCGCCGGCAAGGTCGAGTTTTTCCTTCAGGGTACTCTCTACCCTGATGTTATCGAGAGCATCTCCTTCAAGGGTCCCAGCCAGACCATCAAGACCCACCACAATGTCGGTGGTCTCCCTAAGCGCATGACCGAGGGCCACGGCCTCAAGCTCATTGAGCCCCTCCGTGAGCTCTTCAAGGACGAGGTTCGCGAGCTCGGACGCCAGCTCGGCATTGACGAAGAGCTCGTCTTGCGCCACCCCTTCCCCGGCCCCGGTATCGCCATCCGTGTTCTCGGCGAGGCCACTCCTGAGCGTGTCGAGATTGCCCGCCAGGCCGACAACATCTTCATCAGCATGATCCGCGAGGCTGGTCTCTACAATGAGATTGGCCAGGCGTTTGCTGCTCTTGACCCTAGCGTAAGTATTTCTCGCCCTCACTCTTCTCGGATATTTACTAACAGCCGCAGCGTGCCGTCGGTGTCATGGGTGACAAGCGTGTCTACCAGTACATCATCATCCTCCGCGCCATCCAGACCAAGGACTTCATGTCCGCCAACCCCTACCCCTTCCCCTTCGAGCTTCTCGACGAGATGTCCACCCGCATCACCAACGAGGTCGACGGTGTCTGCCGTGTCGTCTACGACTTGACCAGCAAGCCTCCCGGCACCATCGAGCTCGAGTAAACGGCGTGAAAAGGACGACGAAATATATGAACTGATTTTCTTTTGTTTGGAGTTTAAATAAAGCATTTTCGCACGCAACTGCGACTATGAGGGAACTGATTTACATGGCATATTATAGAGTATAATAAGGAATTTACATTCACAGGTTCCGTGCCCCGTTGCAGCTCTGATGGTGCACGCGACATCATGCACAGCTAACAGGGTGCTCACCCGGTCAAAGGTCAATTATATCAGTGATTTTCCAGGAATCTGTACGTTTGACCGTTGAAGCAGAGGCTGGTTTACATTTACAGTAAAAGCTCACCACGAAACTCAATGTATTCTCCTCTGTCGATACGACATAGGCTCAATTTAATTTCCGATCGCTGACTGTGGCGGCTCGCGTGATCATCAACCAGGCTCCCAACTTACTAACTACCCCGCGTCATTTCACTTCGCCTCATCCTACTTGCTGGTATAAATCACCTTTCCATCACATTTCTTTCGGTGCTTCGATACTCATATCCATCTTCTTTACGGCTATCAACTCATTTCAACCAAGCACATCTTCTGCGGCGCAAAAATGATTGACGAATACATTCTCAACTGGTCTCCCAGACGCACCCCGGACCAACCCCCGAAGGTTCGCTCCCTCGGTTCCCTCGGTCCAGACATCGTGCAGACCAGGACATTCGGCTCTGCGGCCTGGGGTAATGACCTCGTCGGACAGCTACCCGATACCACCGCGCTGCTCGGAAGCGAAAGCAAGAGCATCACCGTGCCCCCCGCCGTTGAAACGTGGCGTCTTGCGCACGCGAATGCGAAAATCCGCGAGCGTGCCAGCGTTGGCCGCTTCGCGTCTGCTAATGGCAAGGCGGGGGCAGTGCATTGCGCACAGTTGCCGAATAGTCTGGCCTGCGAAGACGAGTGTGATGCGCGTGTTGTGGGTGGTAGAGTGTATGCTGGTATATATGATGGTCATGCGTGAGTGCATTTATACATTTCTACATCCAACAACGATATGGTGATATTTACAATCTTGTTTGAATAGGGGCTGGGCTACTGCGAGGACTCTCAAGACCAGCTTGGTCCCGTTCGTCGCGAAGGAACTCCAGCGACGCGGTATCGAGGTGGATTCGTCTGGTGCGCACACCAACGACGCGATTGCAGCAGCCTTCACCAAATTAGACGACTCGATCCTGAACACCGCTCGCACTGCCATGGAGGCAGCTCCCCCCTGTGGCGCAGACGCAGTCGCTGCACTCGCACCAGCAATGTCCGGAGCGTGCGCCCTACTATCAGTCTTCGACCCGAAGACGAGCATGCTCCGTGTCGCATGCGTCGGTGACTCCCGCGCCGTCCTGGGCAGATCCATCTCTAAGCTTGATGATGGTGCAAATCGCAAGTTTGCCACTGAAACCCTGTCTGTCGACCAAACGGGCGAGAACGAGGACGAAGTCGCCCGCGTCAACGCCGCGCACCCCGGCGAGGAAGCTCTGTTCAGCGACGGGCGGCTCCTCGGCCTCATGGTCACCCGCGCCTTTGGCGACAACCGCTGGAAATGGTCTTTCGATCTCATCGACAGGGCGAATGGGGAGTTCTTGGGACTCCCGGGCATCCTGGGCGAGGAGAATGCCACGCCGCCGTATTTGACTGCCGAGCCGGTGGTCACTTGCACGTCTGTCGGAGCAGAGGATTTCGTGGTGCTGGGCAGTGACGGGTTCTGGGAGCATATGAGCTCTGAAGATGCGGTGCTCTGTGTCGCAGCGTGGTTGAACAAACGCGACGGAACGTGCGAGGGCGACCACGGTGATGTGGAGGACGTTGAGGACTTGGGAATCACCTTTGACGACGGTATTCGTTCCTGGAAGTGCAAGCCTGAGAATTTTGTGGTTGAAGACATGGATAATTGCGCGGTGCATCTGCTCAAGAATGCTATGGGCGGCATGAGGAGGAACTTGTTCGTGGCGAGTGTGATGGCGGAGCAGCCGCTCGCAAAGGGTGTGCATGATGATGTTACAGTGCAAGTTGTATTCTTTGGAGGTCAGTGATCATCAGCTTGATTGCTCCCAGAGATTGCTCTCGTTGCTGTTTGTGGGTAATGAGCGGTTAGACCATCTCCTGCTTGCCTGCACTCAGCCTACGCCGTCGTCCTTCGGCACAATTTTCGTTCGTTGGCTGAGATTTATATCCAGTCCCCCTTTGAATATGAAATTGGCTTGTCTATATAATAACAGGTATTGATTCGTCGTTTACGTGTATAAGGTATATAATATGTATCGTCCCATCCCCCACGCGTAAGTAATGTCGTCCGTGACGTTCCTCTGTATCCAGAATCTAGATCTATGTCTATCCTCTTGTATATCCAAAAGCCATCCCTCTATTCGCCACACTCCTCATAATCCACCGTATCCATCCTCCCGATAATATCCAACCTCACCCCCTCCAACTTCTTGCAAGCATCCTCCACCTCCTTCGGCACCTGCCCCTCCTCCCCCTCATCCTCCTCCATGACAATGATGTGCGCCAGCTTCCGCGCCACGACGCTGACATTCTCCAGCATCGCCACGAGCAGCGCCGTCACCTCGGCGTCTGTGCCCAGCGGGTTGAAGAACTCCAGCGTCTCCAGCTCGGGGGGCATGCCGACGGACGTGAGGCGCGGCTTCTTGGACGAGCGCCCGAAGAGCTGGTGGTCCCAGCTGAGGCGCAGGGTGTGCAGCTTGTCGAAGGAGCGGAGCTGCAGCGCGCGGCGGTCCTGGAGGAACGGGTGCTCGATGGTGATTGTTTCCAGGGCGTGGCACTGGGGCTCGATGGCGATGAAGTAGTCGCGGATGCTATCCGAGGTTTCTTCCAAGTCGGGCCCGTCAGGGTCGGGGGATTGCGTCATGACGAACTCCTTTAGGCCGGCGGGGAAGTGCATCAGGTCGAAAAGGCCGTCGTCGGATATGTCGCAGTCGATTAGATGTAGCTTTTTCAAGGCTGTCTCTTCTGGGTGATCGGGTAGGTCAAACGGCTTGTCGCCTAGGCGGGCTTTGCGAATGACGAGCGTCTCTAGCGTAGGGTGCGCAAAGATGTGGATGTTGCCCTGGAGATCCCAGAAGGCATCGTCGGGGCACTGGTAGAAAAGCGTGCACGAGCTAAGGCACGCGAGGTCAAACGGCCCGTTGAATAGGACACCGATGCCGGTCAAAAGGGCCTCGGGCACGGCGATGTCGAGGCTCTGCAGGTTGGACATGGCCGCTATGCTGCTGGCCAAGCTGTCGGACGAAGAGCCATCTGCGACCAAAGGCTTGCCGCGGCCATCTTTGATGCTACCATTCCCTGGTAATTTAGGCACGATTGATGAAAAATCGAGCTCGGACGCTGGATAGGCCAGCTTAATCTCATGGATCGCGGACCCACGCCGCGGCCGACGCGTCAGCGACTGCCCGAAGATGAAATGCAGCTCTGGCGTCGGGAAGTGCACCGTCTTGTATAGCACAGCGTCCGCGAGGCCATGACAGCGGCGATTGAGGCGAGAGACGCTGCATAGGTCGCGGCGTGATGAAGCGGCGACGGCCTCGAAGATTTGGATGAGAACCGGGGTGGGGAGGGAGGAGAGGTGGTCCGGGGCGGCGCGGCGGATCGTGCTCGAGCGGCGGCGTTCGGCGACGGCCATGCTGGTTAAAAATGCATATAGCAACTCATGCAATTTGCGAAATAATAGATTCGGTCTTGCAGATTGATTGATGTATTCAAAATGAGTGCGCAGACTGATTTGCACGGAAACAGAAAGCCTATGCCAATCACGAATAGTGCCAAGCCGGGCCCTTATGGTAGCACCCCGCGATAGCACGAGACCCCGCCACACAAGCTCAGCCTCGAACCACCACATATGACGCAGCTCGGCTACTAGCTATCGCCCAAGCTTTGCCCAGCTCAACTCTTTTTCTTTCTGTCATCATTATACTTTTCCGGCTTCACTGCCATTGAATCAATTCAGCTTGCGGAGCTGAAACAGTCCTCAACGGAACAAAAAAGGCTTGTGCAACCCGCAGCCAACACCCGCCGCAAACACAGCTAAACTTCCACCTCGCACGCCGCCACAGCCGCCACCGCAAACCATGTCCGACCTCTCCTCCAGGTTTCGCAGCCTCCGTGTCTCCCTCAAGGGCGGCGACGTCGTCGACGAGGACTTTGGCGGCGCCATCGGCCACGACTCGGTCGGCGGCGGCGGGCGCAGCACCGTCCGCGCCGACCACGAGCTCGCCAAGCTGCGCGTGAGCCACGCCCTGCGCTCGTTCCTCGTCGACCGCGGCGTGCTCGCGGAGCAGGACGCCCGCCTCGGCGACGAGGGCGAGGACGTCCGCACGCCGGCGCTCACGGCGCTGCTGGCCCGCGGGAACTTTGTCGCGCCGCCCGAGCTGGTCGACCGCGCGCACCCGCTGCCCGAGTACTTTGTCAGCTCCTCGCACAACACCTACCTCATCGCGCACCAGCTCTACGGCAAGTCGTCGGCCGAGGCGTACGAGACGGCGATCCGCACGGGGTCGCGCTGCGTCGAGATTGACGCCTGGGACAACAGCGACGACAAGGACGAGCCGAAGGTGACGCACGGGTACACGCTCGTGTCGCACATTTCGTTCCGTGCCGTCTGCGAGACGATTCGGGATATGCACGACGAGGAGGCGGCGCTGTCGGCCAAGAACCCCGGTCACTGCTCGACGCCGATCTTGTTGTCGCTGGAGAACCACTGCGGCCCCGACGGCCAGAAGCGCCTAGTCGAGATTATGCACGAGGTCTTTGGCGAGCGCTTGCTCTCTGCGCCGTTGCGTGAGGAACTCGTTGAGCGCCATGCTGAAGAGCACAGAGCCGACGGTATCGAACACGACCCGGCTGAGCATGTTACGCTCCAAGAGCTCGGCGACAAGATTGCCGTAATCGTCGAGCATCACTTCAATGACGAGCTTATCGACAGCGACTCTCAAAGCTCCGAGGACGAAGACGACGATGAGGACGCAGAGCTGCGTGAGGCGGAGCGCAAAGCCCGCGCAGAGTACAAGGCCAACAAAAAGGACGAGACCAAGAACACAAACATCATTATTCCCGAGCTTGCTGCCCTCGGCGTCTACGCTCAGTCCGTCAAGCCCCGCGACAACTCGTGGTTCGACCCGGGCGAGCTCATCAACGGCCCCCACCACCACCTCATCAACGTCTCCGAGTCTGGTCTCTCCGGCCACCTCCCCGCCAACACCTCCAAGATCGCCATCCACAACAGCAAGCACCTTATGCGCGTCTTCCCTAAGGGCACGCGCATCAGCTCTTCGAACCTGAAACCCGTGCGCTTCTGGGGCCTCGGCGCGCAGATCTGCGCCCTCAACTGGCAGACCTTTGGAACCAGCAACCAGCTCAACGACGCGCTCTTTGCCGGCTCCGACGGCTACATCCTCAAGCCGCCCGCACTGCGCCACGGCGGCAGCGGCTCCCTCGAGACGGGCAGGAAGAAGCGCCTGCGCCTCCACGTCGGCGGCGCGACAGACGTGCCTCTGCACGTGGACCGCGAGGCGCACACCCTCAAGCCGTATCTCACCTGCACGCTGCACAGCGCGCTGCTCGAGGGCGCTAGGGGCGCCGGCGAGATACCCAAGCGCAAGACGGCGGCGTACAAGCACCACAAGCTCGGGTTCCTGCACCGCGGGGAGAACCCGCCGGCGACGGACCCGGTCTGGGACGAGACGCTAGAGTGGGACTACGAGGACAACGAGATGGTGTTTCTGCGGATGCTGATCAAGAGCGACGACTCGTGGGCGCGGAATCCGATGTTTGCGGCCGCGGCGGTGCGGCTGTCATACACGACGCCCGGGTGGACGTTTGTGCGGTTCCTGGACATGCAGGGCAGAGAGACGAAGTGTACGGTGCTGCTCAACTTTGAGATTAAGGATATTTAAGTGGCATTTGTGAATTTAATTAATGCGGAATGGAAATGTATTTGGTAACGTCAATGTATGTCTCGTTGTCATTTGGTTGTGTCTGTGGTATGTAAAATATGTCTTGACATTGATTTACCAACTGAACTGTCTACAGACAATTGCCAACGCAACAACTCGCGTCTTCTTGACTAGTAACTTATCGTTGACGTTGTTTTTGGACTATTATGAAACATATGGACAAGCTGAGCAGCCCGATTGCAGCTGCCACTGGTCTTTGCATGATAGAGTTACATATGCCCAACAGGTACGCTTGGTGCAGGGCAATGCAGGGCCTCCACAGCTTGGGACATATGACCCGCGCTCGGAAAGCGTCCAGTGCAGCAGCCGCCGATAATGTCACAAATGGCAAGGCTTCCCGTGTACGGCAGCGCGCTCCGCGCGGGCCAGTACGCGCGACCGTCTGACAGCGCGTTGTCCTTGTATAGGTCGACCTTGCACTGGGCACCCGTGTCGATCTCGTACATGACGGCGCCGAGCAAACCAATGTCGATTTGCACGACGTGGCCGTTATCATTCGCCGTGAGCATGACCGCGTCGGACTCCAGGAGGGTGGCTTCTGAAAAGCCGCGTATCTTCAGGGACAGATCGGCGTCGACGAGAAAGATTCGGCTGCCGATGTCTGCGACGAGCACGCGTCTGCTGTGGATGTAGTCGAGCGTTTTTGCCACCTCGATACACCACTACAGCTGCGCGTCGGTGGACGGCCGCGAAGTGGTGAGATGTGTACGTAAATGACGGTTTACCATGTAAGCAAGGCGGGTGACTTTGTGGTCGAACTCGGTGCAGCGAACTACACCGGTTGAGCGAATGTCGTCGGAGGGCTGCTGCAGGCGGCGATAGACGTTTTGTTCACGTTACATGCTGTTCATATTTGAATGATATCGTATATGGAGCTCCAGGGACACCGCTATGTAACTTGACGGCAGCGCTATTCTCCAAGATCACGACGGCCGTAGTGCGGTTTCCTAGTATCTGCTGTTTCGGGATCGTAAGCCTTGACTATCAAGAAACGGTGAGGCCATGATGAGGTTGGCTGAAGACGTTGAGGGTGCCGATAGGAGAATATGCGAAGGTTGAGGGCGCCGAATCAGCAGTGGCGCACAGAATAGCGCATATAATGATAGGAAGAAAGCCGGTTCTAGCTGTTATTTTTTACAGTTGCGCACACAATCTCTACGAAATGCTTTACTATAAGCGTTGATATCTACATCCTCGCCTATTTTTCTGGTTGTAAAACTAAGTTTCTGTCCCCAAAACTGTACCGATGTCGCCTTTCACAACATAATCAGCTTCGCAGCCTGAATCGGATCTCAACTACGATGGGCATGCATAACGAAGTGGCGCACAGATTGTTGGAATCAGGCACTGTGCCCCTGTACACTGGGTAGAATCATAGTGGCGTGCAGCCTTACGATCTGCCCCTATCACGCTATTAATACAAAAGCTTATTATGCCCTCTACTTGAACGATGAAGACTGCGTTCACCAACAGTGCCCTAGAAATATAGCTTAGACGGCGCAGAGCAAGCAGCGCGTCATTACTCAAAGAACTGGATAGACAAGTAAAAGAAGCTCGTTAGGGCCACATGTGCTCTGGTACCGCTCGCTCAGGATGGTGCAGGATGTCTTATTGACGAGGCGCTACAGGTGTGGCGCAACGAGCGGCGGCGGGATTAGACTAGTAGCTGCAACACATACTCTGTGCAAGGATGGTACTGATCTAGACCAGCCAGGGGCAGATACATTATTACTAATAAGTGAAGATAATGCAATTGCTCCTGCTTGCTAGGTATGTGAGTTGTGGGTTGTGAGTTGTGAGACGCTATGGGTAGGGTACGGCGCATGGTTGTCGGGGAAGAACTACTATAGGTGGCATACTTGTTTCGGCTACCTGATTAACGTTGATATTGATATCCAGATAATTGTTTCTACTTCACATGTAGGACACCATCTTCTATACAAGATCTCATCTATCAAACATCACTGTAGCAAGCCAACAATCTCCCCAGTTACGACATAGACCTCTTAAGGCTATGTACAACAGAGAGCTAGTAGAGTGCTACCTATATAGTCGATTCACTGTCATTCACTAGACCCAGATCGGTAATGGCTTGTATATCCTGTCATATTCTCTTATATTAGTATGTCACCTTGTTTTGGAAGGGGAGAACCTGTTGCTGGCCGCAGAAAACTTGCGGTGATTATTGCATACATTATCGACGCCGCTGTTCTGGACCTTGCCGACAAAGATCTTCAACAACGACTCTACATCTTTGATCTGGTCATTGGCGTTGGCCTATTATTGGCCCCATTAACATTGTGGTTTGACGGCGGACGCTGCTGTCCGTGAAGAGTTTTCGGGGGAGATGTATACCTGGGTCGAGACATCACTAAGCTGGATCACACGGGTGCAAAAATCGGTGCAAGCGCCGATATTCGACCCGTTTGTCAAACCAGAGCATAATCTGATTTTGCATTCCTCGATTGCGGCTGCATCGTCGTCCTGCCTGACCTGATGGGCGTGGCTGAACGTGACGAGGGTGATGAGGAGAGGGATAAAAGACCTCATTTTGGGTGGACAGCGTTATTTTGGAATATTCGAAAAAAGATGTGACTTTGGGGTGAGGGATGGAAAATCTATGATTTCAGAATTGGCAAAAAGTGGACGTTAAGGTCGGTCGGTGTATTTATTAGTCGGCATGATAAACGTGATGTTAATAATATACTATAAGTAAAGAAATAAATTACCCCGTCTTCTCTGCAACAGGATCAGCGTCTGTGTCTTACAGTATGACTAGTTGCACATATGGCTCAGAATTTGCCGTTACTTATCTATATAATATCATTAAAAAGCTAGTTACAGCAATCAGATGACAAATTGATGTTTCTCCTGCTTGTCCTTCTCCCAGGAATCACATCTCACATAGCCAAACAGCTCTGAAGCAGTTCGCATCTCCACGGAAAGAAATAGTACTAATCTTTTCCATAGCCATAAATCGCGTCTCTTGGTAAGAAAATAATACCTGGAAAGAATGTGGAGTATATTTTGGTACGTATATTAATTTGCCGAGTTGAAAGATGCGTGTGACACGCTTGTGATAGAGGACGAAATCCGCGACATGCATGGTCACATCTGCTGGCCACTATAAGTGCTGGCGTATGCTCCCGAAATCCACCAGCAGCACTTGACTAGTACTGTTTCACGACTAGTTAGAAGATGAAGATTAACCACTCTATACCAGAAAAAAACGCCTCGCCAAAGAAACGAAGAAGAAGAAATTAAAATAAAACTCGGAAAGAACATAGTAATGCACAAAATCCGGTGTATCCAATACGACTAGATAGCTATCATGGAAAGATGTCACCTGCATGCTGAGTTTCTAAGCCATGAGAACTGAAGCTTCGGGAGCTGACATGTATTGCTGTTCTTTCGTCAGTTATTCCTTTCTTTTTGCTGGCTGGTCCGTTGTCTCTCTGCGTTCACCGACTCATGTTGTGCGAAATCAATGCTAGGGTATTACTAAATTTTACTTCTCGTCGCGATCGTTTTTGAAAGACATAGGTTGACTACACCATTAATCAACTTGTTGGGCAGGGGTTCTAGATCAAGACTTTAATTAAGCTAGCCAGCTGGCGCTCACTAGTTTAGGCATGTCGCTGGTAATAAAACATTACGAGTCGCGAGACTGCCGTGGCCGTTTGGTAATAAGGCCGAGTGGGTTGTACTCCGATTATGTCCAGTTTTTTTGGCGGCTATCGCGGTACGGAATGCCCTAAAATTGTGTATTAACTAATAGGAAGCGCATCCTGGCCGGAACTCCCTTACAGTCACTTAAGCCTGAATACCGCGGAGATGGTCTAAATTCCATACAGCTTTTCGATCTTTTACTTTGAAGATGATAAGCCGCCTATTTCAAGTCGTAACTCGAGACACTGTGTCTTGTGTCTTACTCTGCATCCGTGGCAAGCTGAGCTATGTCACAAATCTGGCCACCTCTCAGATGACATACTTGTTTTCAAATGGTGGTCTATATCTCCTTGACACATAGCCACTGAGTAGAAAAGAACTCTTGAGAAGCCAATATATGATTAGTACTGTGCCGTGTGTCTTACTCTGTGGCAAGCTGAGCTAAGTCACAAATCCGGCCACCTCTCAGACAACATACTTGCTTCTAAATGGCGGTCTATAGTCCTTGATGCATAGCGGCTGAGTGAAAAAAGAAAAGCCTGAGAAGCCGATATATGACTAGTACTTCTCTGTATGTTTCTATAGCTATATCGGGTATGTGACTTTCCACGGGCTGCGACGCTACTCTGAGCTTGCCTGCGCGAAAGCTATAAAACAGAGAAGTTGCTCCGCTGTAACTTCTATACACAGCTGTCATGTTCCAAAAGCAAACAGCTGCGAACTAAAAGCTCTTCACCGTCCACAGTCTTGAGTAATTGCGTTCAGAGCAGCCCTGATGCATTGGGCACTTCTGTCTTCACTCTTCGTCGCCAGCGCGCATGCGCATGGTCTTATACTGATGACCAAAGGGGCTAATGGCGTCAACGCTCCCGGTTGCTGTGGCAAGTTGAATTCCCCCATCGGCAAACGTGCATGCAGCTAACTTCAAGTACTTAGTCCTTGACGGCACCCCACGTAACTGCATCCAGAACTCTTGTGGTTCCCAAGCGGACACTGCCATTATTCGTGATGCCGAAATAGATCGTGGCATGTATGGCCCGCTCGGCTGGACGCAGGGCGGAGGTAATTGCAAACCTGACGCGGTCATCAGCCAATACATGGGTATCGGTACCGCACCAAAGTACACCGGAGGTCGAACATTTACGGGCAAGGTGGATCCGATTGAGGAACATGATGGAAAGACAAGACGTCGGGCTGCTCATGACCTCCATCTTGAGACATTGTTCAGCAAGAGAGCAGCCTTTTCTAGTTTTCCACTGATTGGTTTCCTTGGCTTGGGTGGCAACCGAACATCATACGATGAAGAAACCATCGTGGGCGACTACACTGGCTGGGGTGTGGAGCATGGGCTTCCAACTACCGACGATGACAACACTATTTCTTGCGTTTACCGGCAGGTATGTTTCCCTCTTTTCCGCTATCAGATACTAGTAACAGCAATGGCTAAGTCATGTCGACAGATCAATCAGGATGGGTCAGGACCCCTGTCCGCAGCCGTCGATTCCACCTCGGCCGCCACTGACCCCAAGGCATTCGTTAATGCAAGGATTGTACAGAATGTCCCTGGCGATGGGTTCGTCGCCTTATCGTTGGCGACAAACACTAATTTTCCAGTCAAGGTTAAACTGCCCGATGACACAGTGTGTCAAGGAAAGGTGGCCGGCCTAGACAACGTTTGCTTCGTCCGATTGCGCAACCATGCACCCGCTGGCCCGTTTGGTGGTGCTGGCTTCTTCACACAGAGCGCCACGGCCAAGAAACGTGCTCTTGAATATCGTCGAAGAAAGCGCGCCGAAGCAAACGATATCGAAATGTTTTAAGAGTCTTAAAAAGATAGAATGCAAACGACTTGAAACGCAGGGCAGTTATGGTCCATAGAAAGTGATGTAGTTGATTGAGGAACTAGCTGTACTGCGGTCGGGTTGTGTAACCGGCATCTTGGATGTACCTTGCCTAAGAATGAACTTTTTAAGATACAGAGAAAGCTGTTGCGATTCGATATGAATGCTTTTCGGCGATTAGAGTTTCCCAGGTATTGCGACAGTTCATAGCGTGCTTGGTCGGGAAAACATAGTCTACTCCTGCGGTTAAGAATAAGGCTTACCCAGCACATGCACAGCCAGATAACAATGTATTTTGCAGTGTCACAAATGCTCCAAAAACAAATTCGGACATTGAGCGATAATTGGGATGCACTATATAGCTTATTAGTATGAGCTGGGCATATGTATTGTTTACGTCAAAATATATCCCGTTCTACATGAGCTGTGTAGAGGCTATGTGCCCTACTGTCGTCTACCACATCTTCTCCCAGTGGCGTTTCCACCATGGCATGGCTGCCAGTGCCTTATTCCAGTTCTCTTCGATGCCACCTTCTTCCCATTGCGCGCACTCTGCATCCGCCTCTGCTTTCCCACTGACCAGATCCGCCTCCTGCGGCTTCACCAGCCTCGTCCCTTTCACGACTTTCCACAGCGCATACAGTCCCGCGCTATACGGCAGGCAGAAATAACTCGTCACAAACCCCTGTACGCTAAATGGCGAGAATGCATCAAACCCGATGAATAGCAGCGCGAGGCAGCCGAGCAACAACGCGAAATACGCCGTGTAGGGGGCAAGTGGCGCAACGTACGGCAGCGCAGAGTCGGGAAGACCCTGCTCGCGTTTGGCCCGGTACCAGCCGAGGAAGACGACGAGCATCATGGTGTAGCTCGCGATGAGACCGGTTGTGGTAAGGTCGACGAACCAGTAGAAGACGGTGACTGCGGATTGGGAGGATACGAGAAACGTGATGCAGGTGAGGAGCGAGACGGCTGCGACACAGTACACCGGCACGCCGGAGGATGTGCAGCGCATGAGGAACCGTGGCGCCTGGCCGTCACGAGCGAGACCGTATAATGTTCGCGACGACGAGTAAAGGTACGCGTTACCGCAAGACCACCCCGCCGTGAGGATGAGAAAGTTGATCAGGTGCGGTAAGCCGTGGATCCCCAAATTCTGAATCCCAATCACCCATGGCGACGCGGCTGCCCCCGCTGCCGAGGTGTCCTTGAGCGCACCAATAAGTCGCGGGTCGCGGGAACTGCAGATGATTCCCACTGCGAGCACGCCGATGACGTAGAATCCAACGAGACGGTAGAAGATGAGGCGTGCAACACGAGGGATGGTGCGGCGTGGGTTCTGGATCTCGCCGGAGGCCAGGGCAATCATATCGGGGCCAGCAACGGTGAAACCTGCGTAGAGGAAGACCTTCCAAAAACCGAGGAAGCGGCCGGTGGTACCTGTTGCGTAGTACGCGTGCATTGCTTTGCCGCCAGACCAAGTGCGGAAGCCGTAGGCGTCGTGGTGTGGGTTACCGCCGCACATGGTGATGAGCGTCAGGAGAACAAGGCCGATGAGGAGCAGGACCTTGAGGGAGGCCATGATGAATTCGGCCTCACCGTACCATCTGCTCATGTTAGCCACTGCAAGATATAAATAGTCTTTCCCAGATGTTTGTACGTACTTAACAGCAACGACGTTGAGAAAGATACAAACTACCATGGCCATGATAATCCACACCGCAGGATTCACGCTCGTATTCCAGTACTGCATCACCGTTGCAATGGAGCTATACTCCACGCAGACCAGCATCACGCCTGCGTAGAAATACGTCCATCCCATCGCAAACCCGAGCGCTGGGTCCACAAACCTCGCCGCAAGCTCAAATATGGACCCGCGAATCGGGAGGTACGCATGCATCTCGGCGACGCAGAGATTGCATGGCCAGACGAATAGCGTGCCCCAGATAAGGTACCCGAGAAACAGTGATAAGGGCCCAGCTTTGGAAAGCACGCCGCCGATGCCGACGAAGAGCCCCGTGCCAATCGAGCCACCAATCGCCATGAGCTGTACGTGGCGTGGCGAGAGGCCGCGGCGCGTTTGGCCGTAGGTTATGTCGAGATGTGTGGTGGAGGAGATGCCTTTCTCGGGCATGCTGGCGTCGTCGGCGACGGCCGTCTCGATGTCCTGTGCCATGGCAGGATGTGGCAACGTGTGAAAGGTCGCGTGCGGAAAAAATCGACCGAGTGCTTAGGTGTCCAGTAGCGTGATTAGGACAGAAGCGAACATTTAGAGGCTTCAGTGTTGTTAAACCGCCCCCTCTATGTGTCGACGTTGGAGGTGTGGCAATCAGGTGTAAGTTAAAGTATACAAATAGTCATTTGTCTAGGGCGGCGCCATGCAGCCATGACCTTCCATATGCAATTCGCTCTCGCGCCGGCAACGGCTCGAGCAGAGTAAATTCCCCGACTAGCCACCCCCATCCCTTCCTAATCTAGTGCACGCCGTCGGCCAACTCAAGCTTATCGTGGTGTATTCCGTTGGCGGCACCGCTTTTTTCCCCGCGATTTTTTGGCGTGGGTGCGGGTTCCGCGGGGGCGCACCGAAGACCGGAGGTGCGCCGGAATCTAGTCGGAATGAACTAAGCCCAGCATAGTATTGAAACAGACATTCAGTTTTCATTAAATGAACTAGGACGTCAAAGAGCTTAATGGAGTCGACTATCAGTGAAGTGCTACCGTAACAGTGCTTGGGGTTCGGAGAAAGCTGTAACCAACCGACCTATAGATGGCGCTGTTCTTCCGAGTCGCAGACGCGCACTACCTGCGAACTCAATCTCCCTTTCCCAGTGTCCGTAGTTTCGCACCGTACACCTGCTGTAGCAGAACCACACTGGAGCACAGGCACACGGAACCCGCAGACAACCCAGAGACACCCCAGAATCGTGTTCCCCCACCCGTACCCCAGACCTCTCATGCATTGCCGGCGCAAAGATTGGAGACGCAAAGCCCAGTATATTCGACAGCATCCGTGCGGCCACATTTGCCGACGCCGCGTGCCGCACTCGTCGAGCATGGACGCCAGCATACCCTGGCTGAGCACAAAGCTGCCGCATACAAAAATGACCACGCTGAAGTCAACAACGGTCCAGTGCAACTTGGCTTCCGCCGCCCAGCCGTCGAGGAATATTTCCGCTGGCATGAAAAGCACGCCCGGGACCATGAACGGCTCACAGTACCTCTGGGACACCGGTGCCACCGCCATGCCGGGCCTTCATGCGCTTGTAAACGAGGTCATGGCCGGGCGCCGACCTGCGAGGCCGCGATGGGCGGATCAGACTGGCTCCCAATCTATTTGTGGTCGCTGTAGGCGGCATAAATCCGACCCGTCATATCAGCAGGAGCCTCGGTGTGCCAGCTGTTGCGGCCGCCTTGCGCTTCCATGCTTTGACCAGTCCTAAAATGACATTACCTCATCCTTTGTTATTATGCTTTTCAACTAGACATGTTAAGAGGTTACTCTTTCCACTGTCGTTTCTCACTCAGCAAAAGTACTTGTAAGGCCGAGCAGCCACAGAAAGACAAATACCGCACTAACAACCCCATGAAAACGTGTGGATGGTACGTAGTGCGTATACCGGCTTGCGGAGCTTGCTGATTGATAACGAATCGCTCTTCCGAGCCTCACGCATCAAGCTCACGCTACCCGGCACGCCACCTCAGAATAAATTTAGAACGAGACAGCCTCTTTGGAGAAGGACTAAACTCCGGTTTTATGTAGCTATGTTATTACTCTTATCTACTCACTAAGATCTTTATATCCTTTCTACTTGGTTTTGGGAGTCATTGTCGATGGTCCATTGCGGGGGACTAGGCGGAGAGTCTCCCCACACAGAACGCTTACACGCGATTCGCGCAAAGATATTTCTCCGCGGCGGGAACCTACAAGGCTAAAGGCCAGATATCAAACGACCATGAATGCCAATTCTTAAATATCCAATAGTAAGACGTATTAATAGAAATACTTGAATTGAAAGACAATACGAAATGGCAGAGCTCATGGCATCCCTCAAGGAGGCCAAACTGGTCCCTGGCCCCGCGGAGCCCCTCATCGCCGCCTCGTTTACGCCCTCAGCCTCACTCTCGGTGACGTACGGCGCCGAATGTGTCAAGCTGGGAAACATGCTGCGCGTCTCGCAGGTCAAGTCAGCGCCAGAGTTCACGTTCCAAATAGACGTGAGTTTCGCCCTTTTCAACCCCGCTCATAATATCTTCCATGCTCGTCCATGTTCGAGGCTGACGCGGTGACGATGAGTAGAGCGGGGGCGACGCCGACGCTACGTATCTTGCTATGCTCGTCGACCCGGATGCCCCAACGCCGGAGAACCCGCAGTTTGCGTTCTGGCGGCACTGGGTTCTGTCAAGGGTGAAGCCGGGCGCCGCTGTGAGTGGAACAGTTATGACGGAGTATCTCGGTCCGGGACCGAAGCCAGAGTACGTACGGTGATGTTTCCGCCCCAATCCAAAAGGAAAAGAAAAAGAAAACTGGGAGTAGATGCTTTTGGGAGCTATAAAACTAATGAATGGACAGATCAAACCCTCACCGCTACCTCTTTCTCCTGTACCGCGAGCCCGCAAACTTCCAGCTCGCCAAGAACGATGTCGGTGGGGAGGAATTCGTCCAGCGCCGCAGTTTCAAGGTCGAGGAGTTTGTCAAGAACCACGGTCTGGAACTCGTTGGCGTGAACTGGATGCTTTGTGCGGCTGATGAGTGGACAGCATAGCTGGAGACTCAACCCAGTATAAAACTTTTATGACCCTTGGTTCCTTTATGTTACCATTCTTCCGTTCCAGGTTCCCGATAATTAAATACACTGCGGATCACTTCTCCTCCAGCTTCCGGATCCATACCGCATCTATGTCCCGGGAGAAACTTGTCCCAGTGTTGCCGGATAATCGGTACTTGGCCCTCTACCGCGAGCTCCATATGCAGGTGTCCTGTCCAACACTCTAAGAAGCCTGCCATAGTGCAGCACGTCCAGTACTCGATATCGCCCTGGTGATCGCATACCTCGCCGATCTGAACAAAGAAGCGGGAGCAGATTTGGTATTCACTTGTTGGATTGCCCGACTTTACTCGCGCGAAACAGAAACGGCGGGGTTGGTGCGTCGTGTAGACTTGGTCTACGCCAAGCCTGCACTCTCCGATGGCCCGCGTCGCGCCATCGTTGTACTTAAGCATCATGCCCATAAAATGCCGGTGCTTGTTCTGGAAAGCGTGGATGCTATGAACATTATCCAATGGTACCTTAGCATACCATGCACTCATGGATATTTCCAACCACGGCCATTTCCATTCGGGTGTAGGCATGACGGGCCCAGCGGAACTTTGAGGTTCGCCTCTCGACTCGATGAAGAGTTGGAATGAATCACCGTAGCTGAGTCGGTGAGGTCTGTGAACAACCGACGACTCTAACTGTCGCCCTCCAAGGCCCTGACTACAAAACTTTCCAAAGAACATGTCGGGTCCTTTCCTCCATCGCATCTGCCAAGAAGTTTAGATTCGTCAATCGGCTCTACAGTCTTCAACTTACCCAAAACTTTGGGGACACACCGATTCTATCATTTCCTGTGTTTTGGAGTGGTAGTGCATTATGCCCTATCGCCAGTATACCATCTGATATGCTCACGTAGTTCCAAACCACCTCTTGGCGACTGCGAGATCGTATTCTGCGAAAGGTATCAATGGCAGTAGGCTGGGATTTATTATGCTCATGTATGGCGATGATATTGCCGCCACGCGTAAAAAAAGTGATACCAAAGCCGTTCTCCAGATCGATAGTCTGTAATCGGCGTGGATGGTTGTCATCACTTTCGTCGAACAGCTGCTTCTGCACCATGTCCGTCCGATCAACAACTCGCAGAGTGCGGTGCTTTTGCAGTCGCGCAAGTTGCCCCTGTGTACATCTTAGTTATTTAAATCAATGCACTGTTTATACGAGACAAACCTTGAATTGAACCGAAACGTTGCTTTTTTGGAGAATCGAAGTTGCTATTTGCATATATAGCAAATTGCGAGTCTTTTTACCGTCGAGAAGCGGAAATACCTCAGGAATGCGGTCAATTTCTAGCACTCCATGAGAGTCAATTGCTACCCGTGTTATCAGCGCCTGCCCACTCTCATTCTCCAGGGTCGATAACAAAACAGGGACAGATCCGCGCCTCCAAGATCCGACACGCCATAACGGGGCTTCGACTATGTCGCTCTCGTGGGAAAGGGAATAAATATCATGTGCGACTTTCACGACATCTAAATACCTCCAAAAGATGCTGTCGGCGCAGTAATAACGGAACACTTCCATAATCTCGGAGGGCAGCGATTCGGCTATTAACGGGGCCTCCAGGAGGTTCGCGAGCCTGACGACGCCCTCATAAGCACGTTCGGTTGGCTGAGGGTGACAGCGTAAGTCTGTCTGCCAACGTAAGAGCATCCATAATTTATCAAGAGTGGCCTTGTCATTGCTGACTCGCAACAACAGCAACAAGCAATCTGTATGAACTTGCATACTCTCCAGCCTCTGCCAGTCGTACCGCTGTGGCGCGCCAGGCAGTGTCATGGGCAGCCCAGAAGGTCGGATATAGTTGCGGTCTTTTGGAAACCTATAGGACTTGACTGCCGATACATATTTCGAATCTGTACCAAGTACTTTATCAAATAGTTAGCAGTTGATGTGCGAGCCAAAGTGGAACAGACAGTAGCACACTCTACTACGCCCACTTACAAATGGAGAACTGGTCTCTGTGCAAAAACATGCGCTCGCAGATGCGGCATTGATCTTGTATTTCGTAACGTCCTTTCTCGAACATTATAGCGAAGACACTGGATACTATCTGCACGGAAAAGGACGGGGCGAAGCGAAAGTAGGGCTTTGTATTATGTCAGAGGGGTCCAGCTCCGCTTCTTAGTGACTCAGCTGTGAAATTTAATAGATTAATTTCTTGGCATATAAGTTATTGATGGCACGTGTGCTTCTAAGGCATTGCATGCTGATATTCTAAAGATGAGCAGCAAAGAACGCAAACCACGTAGATGGAGCACTCTCATGGGGTCGTGGGGCTAAGCTACCAGCTCACAAGATCAACTGCACACGCTCTACACCATGCAAAGTTAACTATGCAGATGGAATTTCACTAGCACTATTCAGGATAAGTAGGTCCTGCTATTTGTACCAGTCGCTAGCCTCCCTATGCGTAATATTTACATGCGTCGCCAGGAATACTCGTCAGCGCCATTTGCGATATCCGTGCCATTGCTTGTCGAGGCCAACTCATTGGAGCCGAATAGCGGGGAATTCAGCCTCAAGGGACAAGAATTCGGAGGGTTTCTGATTTCGCGGATAGAATCGGTACGCTTCTTGGCTAGGTCCCCAACCGCTTCGAAGCTCAGGCCCTTGAAGCCACGACGGAGGCGCGCCGCCCTGGCCATCTTGCCCAAGTCAAAGACGCCTGCCGTACTGAACACGAGGCCAAAGATGGCCTCCATCTCCTTACCCTCAGTCACCACGACCTCATAGATGGACGTGGCCAAGTCTCCGGCAACCGCAATCGCAAGCATCACACGCGCAAGTGCCGCCATGCCCGCCGCCGTGGCTAGCGCCTGGCCCACGAGCGGCATGACAAAAAAGACGATGCCAAAGGCCGTGAGGACGTTTTGTATGAGGTTCTGCTGATCGACCTTGTCGCCGACTTCGTAAACCTGCTCCATATTTTGAATGGCAATTTCTACCGCCAGGACCGGCAGTTCCAAGGCGTCGACAATATCACGCAGGTCGGCTACTGGCTTGCCGTCGCGAATGTCGCCCAGCATGCGCTCAATTCCGTCGGCCATGTCTGTGATGTTTTTCTTTGCCTTTTCAATAAAATCCGATGGGTCCACGACGCTAGACTCGCCGAAGCGCGACGCAACGGGGAAGTTTCGATCCCAAAACAGGTGCTTCGTCTGTTCATAGTTATGGCCATAGCGAAATAAGCCGTCCTTGTCAAGCTTGTCCTCCCAGGTATAGTCGTCCCGGCTGATTCCAATCTCATTCTCAATATCAGTCCAGAACTGTTCTTCCTTGTCGACATTGAGTGACCAGTGTACCGAGTTCGGCCACGTGCCTTTACGGTCGGCGACCGAGCCCCGCTGAGAGTAATCTGGTGGACAAGGCTGCGGTACTGTCCTGACTTTCAGATCGTGCCTCGGGCAGCTAAATTTTCCACATCTTTTAAACTCTTTCCAGTGACAGTCGAAATCCTCGCACCACTTGCACCTATTCTGATCATCTTTTGACTTCTCTTTGCAGTGGTTGCAGCTGTCGATGTGCTCCGTTACCTCGCAGGTAAAGTAGTCGTTTCCCTTGCTGTACATGAATTCCTTGATTCTTGGGGGGACACTCGCAACAAGCGCTCTCTTGTAATGATTGAACCAAGGGCCATAATTTCCACTTTTGCGTTCATCATCGTCGCCTTCTGTCATCCACTCATACCTTTCCATAGAGTGCCGCAGGACTTTGAGGAAGGCTTGCAGAATGTACTGGTTGACACACCATGTCGGTATATCGCCTATATCCCTCTTGATATCATCCAATGAATCATAGGAACCTTCACAGGAGGGCAGAACGCCGCGATCTTGCTCAGGTCCGCTATCCAAGTCCCCGTCTGGCCCCAGGTTATCATCTTCTCTAAACTTCTGAAGATCAATAGCCCAATCAACGGTGCCGCCAAACCCAAACGTCTGCCAATGCTCGCGACGAGTAGACTTTGTTACTTCACTCATGTATGCCACCCATTCGTAGTCTAGGCAATTCGTTAGGAACTTGAGAAAGTTGTCTGCATTAGCTGAATACTGACCGTTGTATACCATTATATCGGAGTTTGAGGCGCCGTCATGCCATTTCTTGACTCGAAGCTCACTACCCTTGATCCTATCAATCTCCGCATTGGAAAGGTAGCCTGCCGTATCTGTACATTCGCCTTTCGCGGCAAATGACGTTAGCCTGTCGCCAAGAAATGTGCACATTGGCGAATCGCAGCCTTTTTCGGCCATTCTAAAGGCTCGGCCATAACTGCTTTCTCCAACGTAAATTTTGTATGCCGGCACTCCCGCCTTAGTAACTGTGATATTCGTTGTTAGCGTAATCAGGGTATTATTAGAGGAGAAGTGACGCACTCATGGCCAATGCAGTGTGGGTTTCTGTGATATTAATGTGGCTGCGCAGACAATTACCAGCAGGACAGCCCTCGACGCTCCACTTGTTGCCAACATCCCATTGACCTAGAGGAATATCAGCTTGGTTCAACGACGCACTTTTTGCGCATAAATAATGACGGCGGGAACATACCGTGAAAATCATAAGTCATATATACGATGTAGTCCACATGGTACCCGATTGCTTTGATAGGAAAGTTCTTCAAGTACCAATAAGAGGCTGGCGCCGCGATCGACAGCGTTGGAGTCGGAGACATGGCCAAGAGGAGTTCTCTCATATCAGTTAAGAACAGATAATAGTTTATACCATCTACAGGGCTTCCTGGAGGCGTTCCGTCAATATCTGTTGCCTATATTCCTTGTCAGCTTGTTAAATCAGTACCTTCTGCAAAGTATGTGCTTACTCCCGGATACTCCCAGTCAAAGTCAACGCCGTCGAGTTTGTGATGACTCAAGAAATCTGCCACATTTTTTGCAAATTTCTTTCGATTAGCAGTGCTGACAGCCTGGCGGAGAATATCATAGGTGGGCATGTCGTTGGAGAAGGCCCAGCCGCCGAAAGAGATGACACGCTTGACACCGACTAGACTTTTAAAGCCTTCCCACTGTTTGAACTCATCGTCAATGACGACAGTAAAGTCATTCGGATCGATGCCCATGAAAGCCCAGTGAATGATGGTGTAGCGGCCGTCAGCGTTGGCGTTCCTCGCCTGGAGATGCAGACAGCTGCGGTTGAAGTTCCACGCCTCGTAGTACCCGATCCGGCCATACTCATGGCCTGTTGTCCATTTTTTGATGTCCATTCCACAATTGGAGATGCATCTGTTCTTGTCAGCTTGATGTCGAATCCATGAACCGAAATACTTACGCATGGACACCATCTGGCGCGGTTCCCGGGTTTCCAGTAGGGCCTCGAGCATCAATGCAGAAGTCGTTTGACAGACCACATTGTCCCCAAATATTGCAGCACGCATTCAATTGGCACGGATTTAAGTCTGCCAGTCTCTGGTTGTCTTTGGGGGGTTTTGTGCCAGGCTTTGTAGGCCCACAGACAGCATTGTCAACCGGAGCCGGCATCGGTGGCTTTCCCCGACTGACACACTGCGTCTTGTCAGTATGTAGCAATTAGCAAATTGCCATATTCAGGGCTTACAATATTTATGTCTCTCTGCAAGCTTGGACCACAGCCTTTCCATCCCCAGGTTCCATGTTTGCCGCCATTAAATACCTTGAGGTGAGCTTCCTTGATGCGATGCATCGCCGCAATGCCAGCGCAAGTGTCGTCTTTCTTGACCGTATATACAGCACAATTCCTATTTTAGGTTTGGTATTAGTACTTCATACGCTTTATCTTTTGGATCCAAGTCTTTCAAAACATACCCATCCTCGTCAGGGCGAGGTGGCGGTGGCAGTACGCCAGGGCTACAGCACACGGGCTGGCCGGGAACGAGAGTGGAGCAGAATTCGGGGTCATTCTTATGCAACTCCGTAAACTCTGCGGGTGTTATCTCGCAGCGAACCGCCAAGTCATGGCAGCCATCGCCTGCCTCAACAGTAACGGTGCGGCAGGCAATATGAGGACCGTATGGCTGGATCCCCCCACGTGTAAGGTTGGTCTGAGCTGTGCCGTTGTAGCCTCTATAATACGAGTCAGCTGTACCGAAAGGTCTGATTTTAGCGTCAGTTCCGGTATGAACGGTACTGTTGTGTGTCGGGTACGGTGCGTCTGTCATGATTCGTGCCGTGGTAATGACGCCTGTCGCTTGTGGACGAAATACTGATGAGCCGGTCTTAGGGGCCGTCACGTTGTGTAGAGTGCTTAGAGGGAGAAAAGCCGATGTGTTGGAACTTTTCCTCGTCTCAGACATCTTCTGTTCTTGGCCTGAACTCGACTCTCTCGCGTAGCAATTGGCCTGTTGCCAGTCGCGCACAACACCGCGCACGGCTGTAAAGTTGGAGGCATCCGCGATGGCGAGACCGAAGACGTCGGCAGCATCATAGTTGTCTGCGCAAACTTGCGCCACAAGTTTTTGCGCAATTGCAGTATCGTTGTTCTTCAAGTTGTCCCGCAGAAGGAGTTCCATCGAGGTATTCAGAGCGGCGTTGGCAATGTTCTTTCCAGCATAAAAGCCAACCACAGTGCCATTCCACTGACCAAACAACGTGCGAGCAGAGCATGGCTTGAAACGTTGAATCTGGGAGTAAACTGATTGGACGAGGGTTTTGTCGGTTTCATTCTGATTCGACAATTCGTTCAGGGTGATATGCAGGTTTCCAGCTTTTTTCTCAAAGACGCAAGTACCTGCTTCATCTGAAGTTGTCGACGATGTCAAGGTGGCGAAACGGACATCGTAGCTCTGGGTTGCACTGTTGGTTGTGCCATTGAGTTCTCTGATGCTGCATGCATGGATCTGCAACTCTTGCTCTGCAGAGCTGAGCTCCGCCTCTAGAGGTGCATCGAAGAGAACCAGCCTCTCGCACTTGCCGAGCTGACCATAGGAAAGAACTTCCCAATCAGACTTGGTATTGTTTGCGCAATAGCTTGGGCAATGGTTACTGTCCGATGGTAATCCAGGGAAGTCTTGATGTGTGCGTCCCAGACCCTCATTGAGATGGCCTGCAGAGGCGGCGAATGTCGAACTGATCAAAGGGCTTGCCACGACGGCAACAAGCCTTAGAGACACACGATTCAACATAGCAACAGTAGCTCTAATTGTTGCAGCTTGCTACTGTGTATGTCCAGCGTCTGCTTTGGTAGAGAGGTATTCTATAGACAGAATATATGAGGCTCGAGTCAATTACACTTCGCACGTGGTTTACTTACTAGCCAAGGGTTTCAACGTAAAGAGTAGGCACGTGGCAGAGACTTTGGATTCAATATACTCACCGACTCAGAGTAATCAGGCTGACGTTAATTTGTAAAGTAAGGCTGGAGTTGATTGCTTTCTGACTATATACTGGTTATTTGTTCTTTGCCCCATTCGGTGGGCTTGGTATGCAGGCATCCCCAGCAGCCTCACCAGAATGCCCACAATGCCCAGACTTGATTGACAGTATACGATAGTAAGAAAAATTACATTTTCTACTGGTCTACGAGGTACAGTTACTCTCGGAGTTGCCTGAAGGTAAAGACTCAATGCTGCCGCGTTCAATTGCCAGCCTGCCTCAAGTTTTTGCCCCGTCTCGAACGTATCAAAGCGTCTGTGTACTTGGGCATATTAGCGATGAAGCTCTTCAATCTTCTTTTCGTCCTGGTATGGGCAACTCGTGGCGCTGCATTTGGTCCTCGCGGCGCAGCTGAACGGTATGTATCAGCTTGAAATCTTGTGAGGCCGAGACTCACTGACAATTCCCAGTGTCGTTTGGTATGGCCTGTACATACTGGAAGAGGTCTTCACGGACAGGAACGACTGGAAGATTGCACCGGGCTGCATTGGCACCCGTAAAGGCTTACGTGGTCAGTCCGGAAGGGTAAGTAGGCCAAATATTCAGCTTCGATTGTGGTATTCAAGTAGTCTAACATGTAGAGACAGTGTCACTTGACAGAATTTCTGGACTACATCTGGGGTCCGAGTGGAAAATATGGCGACGTGCACGAGCGAAAGCCACCTCATCGCGATGTCAGAATCGGCAGCCACAGTCTCAACACAGCATCCCTCTCGCCAGACCCAAAAATCAGGGAAAACGGAGGAACCATGAACTTCATGGAGGATCACCACATCACGAACCTCGAGCGTCGCGCAGACCTGATCTCGAGCCAAATCAACGGCGCAAGGCTCCCGGGCGAACAGAGGATGTTCACCACCGAGCCAGCGGAGAACCACCACATGTGGTATAAGTGGCAGCAAGTCAACGCCGGCAACCCGAACCCGACCCCCATCCCCGAGGTGGACATCAACGGCAACCCAGTGTACAAATGGGACCAGAAACTGCCTTTTGACGGCTACACCGGCCCCGTTAAGCCCTTCAAGCTCTACAACGGCAACATCCCGGGCGACACCTTTGTCAGCATGATCACCCATCTCACCAACGACATGCCGCGCATCCTGAACGAGGTCGACCGTCTTGCCGGCAGCCTGCCGACCCTGGTGTCCAAGACCCTGTCGGTGGCCCGCAAGACGATCCCGTTTGCGCTGGACCGCGTGCTCGTTTTGCGGGAGAAGGACACGGCGGTGGAGTTGCGCAAAGCTCAGCGGAACGCGCTCGCGAGGCCGGATTTACAGGTGGATGGCTATATGAAGCTGGTCCCGGGCGAGACGGAGCGGCTCGGCATCACATGGCAGATTATGGACCGGGAGGCCACCCTTCTCGCAATGCCGGAGGCCAAGAGGGCTGCTGCGGTAACTGCACTGGATGAGGCAGAGGCAAAACATCTGGCTCATCCCAATACCATAGAGCACCAGGCAGTGGAGGACGCCTTGCGGAACATGCATACCAGGACGTTAGCGATATGCTAGAGTTAGCGGCTTCCTGCCATGTTGAAGACCCTCGTGGGTGCTCCGTATAAATTGAGAAGTTGTTAGCTTAATTGAGCCGTCCGTACTCCGTAGGTCAGTCTAGAACGACACGTAGCAAAGCCTATTTAAACTGTGGCTTAGAGCAAGGGTAGGTCGTAGGCAGCGAGCTATCGTCAAATTTCCCGAGCAGAGCCTCGTCTGGATGGAGCTATGAGACTTTATCAAGCGTATGAGGGACTTCACAGGTTTGCCGAGAGTTGGCAAACAGACAAGTCGAGTCTCGAAGCTGCCAAGAGCGTAGTTTGGATATACCCATGCTATATGTCGCTATATGTCAGCCTAGTTATGCCGGCAAGGCTGAGCGCATCAGACTAAACAGCCCCGGAAAACCCATAAATGCACATATGCATATAATCTAAGTTCTTGGCCGGCAAATACTATCTTCGGCTTCAATTCAAACACAGTGCACGTGGGCTTCAACGATGCACGTGGTGCGGCGCACTCTGGAAGCATAAGACGCCAGCAATTGTTGCCTTCCAAAGATGGCCGCACCACGCAGTTCACTCTGAACCGAAAGAAGAAAAGCAGCCATGAAGGGGATTGCTCTTCTTGTTGCTGTTGCTGCCGCTTCGGCGGTCGATGCTCGTGCCGCGCTGCACCGCCGTGGGCCGGAACCGAACTACGAGGTCCATCCCGATACCACCAAGTACTGCGTTGACTGGTACGACTTTGACTGGCAGGACGTCAGCTGCGAAGATCTTCGGTCTGGGTTTGGTATTACGCTTGAGGAGTGGTCACGATGGGTATGTAGACTCACTCCGCTTTGTTCAAAATGGCAATTGCTGCTTGCTTCGGAAGATGCCGTACCGCGCGCCGCATTCGATATTCTAACGTACAAACTCACAGAATCCCGGTGCAGCAAACTGCGACGCGGAGGGCCTGACCTCGGGTTACTCGTACTGTGTTGAAGTTGCGAACGAGCCTGTGCCTAGCACAACCGCAACCAAGACCACCACCTCTGCGCCCAACCCTACGTCCACAAAGCCCAGCAAGTAAAGTCAGCTCCCAGCCAGCAGCGCCTCCTCGTCAGCTAACCATATGCCAGTGGCATCAACACGCCCCAGCCTGTTCAGCCCAGCATGGTCGACAACTGCGACAAGTTCTACAAGGTCGAGAAGGGCGACACCTGCGCCTCCATCACCGACAAGAACGGCATCTCCGTCGACGAGCTCATCGCGTGGAACCCGTCCGTCGGGAAAGACTGCAAGGGCCTCTGGCTCGACTACCACGTCTGCGTGTCGACCATCGGCCACGAGCCCACGCCGACCAGGCCGACCAACGGCGTGCAGACGCCGTCCAACATCCAGCCCAGCATGGTGCCCATGTGCAACAAGTTCCACTTCGTGCTGAAGGGCGAGTCGTGCGTGCAGGTCGCGCAGAAGAACGGCATCACGGCGACGGACCTCGCGCTCTGGAACGGCAAGGTCGGCGAGGACTGCCGCGGCCTCTGGTCGCAGACGTACGCCTGCGTCGGCATCATCCCCTCCTACGACTTTGAGCGCGGCCACCTCGCCGGCTGGGGCACCTACGGCAACGGCGTGTCCGCCGCGTCCAAGGCGCTCGTCATCCCGGACTCGAATGGGTACAACGCGGTGCTCGACGCCCAGTTCAGCGACCTCGTGATGGAGGCAGACGTGACGCTGGCGCACAAGCGCGGCAACGCAGGGCTCATGTTCCGCGTGGGGGCCCACCACCACGACAAGTCCAGCTTCCTGGGGTACTACGCCGGCATCGAGGCGAGCGGCTGGGTCGTCCTCGGCCTCGACAACCGCAGCTGGAAGGAGATTCGCCGCGAGCGCATCCCCGTGGAGGTCGGCAGGCGGCACCACATCCGGGTCATGGCCGCCGGCGAGCGCATCCACGTGTACGTCGACGACATGGCGCGGCCCAAGATCGCCGTCACGGACAGCACCTTCAAGACGGGCCGCGTGGGCGCCCGCGTCTGGGAGACGGGCGCGACGTTTGACAACGTCGACGTGCGGTCCGTCGTGTACGACGGCTTCGAGAGCAACCTGCTCGGCTGGTCCATCGTCGACGGCGCGTGGGACGCCTCCTCGAAGGTGCTCGTCGCGAGCGAGGTGCACAGCGGCAAGGCCGTCTTCGAGACTGCGTTTTCCGACGTCGCCCTCGACGCGACTGTCAAGCTTCCCTCGCGCGCCGACGGCAACGCGGGGTACATGTTCCGCGCCTCCGACTTTGCCAAGGACAGCAGGGCCTTCCGGGGCTACTACGCCGGCATCTCCGCCCACGGCGAGGTCATTCTGGGCTATGAGAACCGCGGGTGGAAGGAGCTCGGCAAGGCGCGCATGCAGATTGACCCTGGCCGGGCGTACAACATGCGTATCCGCGCGGTTGGGGATTCGATCGAGGTGTTTGTGGATGATATGGCGAGGCCGAAGGTCAGTGTGCGGGACGGGACGTTTAAGAAGGGCATGTGTGGTGCGAGAGTGTATCGCACGGGTGCGCACTTTGATGATATTTCGATTTGGAACCTCTAGATGTGCAATGTTAGGAAAGTGCGGGCTTGAGCTTGTTGGAGGGTTGTAGTTCGCTAGATCTATAGGTATATAGCCCAACATAAGCTGCAACACAACTGCCAGAATCAAGATTGCATATACACACTGGGTGGTCAAATATCTAGATACCTGTAGACAGCCCAGCACAAGTTTACCCCAGGTAGCCAGAGCCAATCATTTGCACCCACAAGAACCGGCAACAATGCAACCTTTGCTCATAGCCCGTACTTGTAGCCAACCAGTAAGACGTGATGCTGTCAATCCTCAAGAGCTGAAAGCTACCCTACGCCTCTAGAAGGTCAGACCTTCCCTACGCCTGAAGCTTCAACAAGTCGTAGCAACAAGCCACTATTCCGCATTCCCATTTTTAATCTTCACCAGCGCCGTGAGCTAGGATAAGAAGTCTACACCGTTACGAGAAATGTAGTTGTTACGGATACGTTGCATCGCGTCACCTCCGTATCCGTGAAGGCCAGATCTCGTAAGCCAATACCTGCCATGCTTCTCGTTTCTCATTGCTCATACGAGGTATTAATTGTACGTGATTATACTTCATAATACAGTTATCAATCTTCCATTTCATTGCAAGGTCAGAAGGGAAACACTATCGTCGAAAAAAGGTCCAAGTTTCTGCCTGCCCCCGTCTACGCGCCCAGACTTCCCAGGGAACGATGCATGTTTTGGAAAAAAAAAAAAAAAAAAAGATTGTCCTTCTCTTTGTCCTCCTTATCCTACATTGCCCTGTCATGTAATAAGTAGGGTTTGCAGACCGCCAGAATAACGTACCTGCTCGGCAGCGTTGCTACCGACCTACATGTACCTACTTTCTCACGATGCACATACATACACGCATGCATACATGCTCAACTACCGACAAACGATGCGATATTGGCAGTTACAGCTGCGCAGGACTTAACGCCCCATCCACAAATTGAAAGTAGATGAATTAATATAAAACCGAGAGCCAAAAAGCACATTGTTATTTTTATTCCCCCTCCAGGAAAAACAAGTGTAATGTCTGCAGGCTGCACGATGGTGCATCGCGCCGATGCAAGAGGGGCGGCACATGAGCACATGACGGTGGATTGGGCACCAGCGCTGCTGCAGGCAGGCGAGGCGGAAAGCAGGACAGACAAAGGAAGACTGTCGGAGCAAGCCCGCCCTGCGAACAGGGGTGTGCTTCTGCAAGGAGGTGTGCGTGGCAGTTAGTTGCCGAACTACCAACATCGCCGACTAGTTCTTTTCCTTTTGCTGGGCGAGGCTGCTACGGATGTTGCTGTAGGGGTGCTTACATGTAGTTATTCCAAATGATTCCAGCGCGCTGGACTTCCGTCCGGCAGTTGCTCGCCGGCGGCCGATATCCTGAAATCGTCGATGGACAGTGTCCGACGTTGAAGCGGCTATCGAAAACCGCCAGTAAGGAATGTAATAGTGGCGTGTTTGTGCCAACCAAGCTGAATAGATTGAGGGAGGGGGATGGATGGGGTTCAATAAGAAACGCTCCCCGTGAGATATCAACGGAGCCCGCTATGTAAGCGGGTTGCACTGTTTACTTGATACCTGTCGAAAAATAAGCGGGAGCCTTGTCTGCGCCGTTGAGACCCATCGCGACGGCCCGTTGGCATCGTGTAGGCGATTTGCGCTATCATTACAGGCGGACAGAGTTTCGAAGCCTTGCTGGTCATATACGCGACTAATGCGGCCGGCGCTCCATATGGAGTTCAGAGTGTGAAGATGCCTTGCCGTGCTCCGACATTTGCAACTCGACATTTCGGCCCTTGCAGCAAGTCATGTCTTAATATTACCTGACTGGCATCCGTCGGTAGCATAATCTAGCACCGACTCCGTAAACGCGGGACATGAAGCAGCCGTAGATGACGGTGCATGTCTCAGGTGCGGTAAACAACGCCGCCTTGTCAGAAAGTCTTGCTTCTGTGCCCCAGCATTCCAGCGCAAAGGGGGAGAAAAAGCACACACCCATGTCGGCGCCGCCAGCTATCAAGTGCCATGTTTTCGTTAGCGCCATTGGACGTGTCTGCTGGCGTTGCGCGAATGGCGTGCGCCGACAGTTGTCGGCGCAGGAAGAGGGAACAATGATGGATGACTGAGTCTGAGGCCTGCGGCTTGGATTGTTTGTTTAAGTGCCTGTGGTTCGTGATTGGGCTACAGGTGTTTAATAAGCGAATAATAGTATGCAGGAGAGCTGCGCTGGCCTTGTGCCTCGGACGCTCGAAAGAGGAAAGAGATTATTCGGCGATGAGGGTCACATGGTGAGGAGGCGCCGTAGGTAGATTCGGAGCCACAGGGCAGCGCAGGCTGCAGAAGTGTCATCAGGACCATCCAAAGAGGTAACTGGTCCGCCCGCCTTTTTGACTAGCTGCTACACCCTCGAATAGCCGGTGGGTGTGGACTTTGCGTTTCAAAGGCTGACCGAGTGGCTTCTTTTTACGTGATGCGATTTCTTTTTTTCTCTGTGCTCTCGCGATGGGCTTCAGCTTCTGTCGTCATCGTCATGAGCTGGAAGAAAAGGAAAATTCTCGAAGCTATTTAGCTCAGCCTTGTTTCTGTCGTGTGGCGAGCCTTTTGCCACTAGGCGGCCCATTCATTCTGAAAGACACGTAGCGAGTTGATACCAAAACAGGATCCAGCCAGACGGGAGCCGACACGAGAAAACAAGAAAGAGCGGCCATGAAAGAAAGTAGGCAGCATGACAGAATGACGAAACGGGCGACTTACAGATGTCGATAGCTAGTTAGTTGCATATTGGGCACCAAGCTGTGGAACCGTATGCAGTGCCAGTGCAGTGCGCTTCAACTGGGTGGAAAGCCCACCCACCCATGATCACTCATGATGGCGACCATGAAGAATGTGCATTCTACGAGCCAAGAGAAGTTGGGCAGAAGAGTTCAGGTGGTTGAACCTGCGGTCCCGGAGGTATGGGGAACCATCGACAGCGCTAGGACGTGCTGCGAGAAAAGTGGCTCTGCTGGAGGACTAATTGTTAGAAATTGAGAATCACGTCTGCGTTGTCTGTCCGGCTGTCAACAAGGTAGCAATGCGGCGGCCGACTGACAATCAGTGCGAACTGTGAGCACACGCGCATGGCAGAGCATGAGAGAGCATGGCAGAGCATGGCAGCGCATGGCAGCACAGTGTCTGTGCTCTGACGGCGGGCACAGTGCATCAGGGGGCCTGTTCCTTCCAGTACAGGAAATAGATGGCAGCTATGGCGTCACAGGGCCGGGGTAAATTGGCAATCTCAGACACACCGGCCGTGGTTGCATATGGCCAGCTGCGGCATGGCCAGGAAGAGAGGGTGGCCAGGAAGAGAGCGGCCAGTCAGGCAGGAGAGCGCAAAATAGAGGAGGGCAGACAAGAGCAGAAGGATGCAGGGATGGACAGGGCGCTATTCCAGTGCCCCAAGCTGCCGGGCCTTTTGCTGTGGTCGAGTCGTTGAGCCATGCGTTGGCGCTGGCGTCGGCGGCGAGGCGGTGGCGATGCGAGGCTTGCAGCGTGCCGGGGCTGCCAGGCTGTGGGCTGTAGGCTGTCAGCCATGCTTTTATATAAGCAGGTGCAGGGAATCTGCAAATGACCTCTGATGCATGATAGGGTTGGTAGGGTGTAGGTCCATGGCCGAGGTGCATGGCCGAGGTGCATGACCGCATTCGTCTTGACCTGCATGAATTATTCGGCGCGTTGTCAACTTTTAAACGGTGACTGGACGAATTGCGAGCGGCTGCGGGAGATGCAAAAATGTAACCGGTAAGGAATTTGCAGTGAACAGTTTTTTTTTACTGGGTTAATAGTGTTAGCTCCCGCCGACGGGGGTTTGGTGTGTGGCGTGACCCTAGGCCGACCCGTCTTGTGCCATTTTCTTCAGCGAGCGTTGGTGTTTTTCTATTTCAAATAGATCCAGTTGGGGGTATTCAATGGCGACTACTGGCCTGGTGCGTACCAAAGAATTGGTCAAGACTTGAAAAGAGGGCAACGAATCGCGAATCGGGGGTAAGCGACGTCGAACGAAGCTACTTGTAGCCTGTCGGGGCGAATGGCGCGCACTCAAAGGGATAGGCAATAGGCAAGCAAGGGGGTCCCGGGGGAATGGGGTATGCGCATCCGTAAATAGTCTGTCTTTTTGTTACCCAGTACGGAGTATCCGTAAACGGACCCTGGATTGCATGCAAGTAGTTAGTGTTAGCCCCGGTTGGAAAGTGATTTGTTTGTACCAGTACTGGGTAGTGGGCGTCGTAGCTGGCGTTTGCTTTTTCCAGCTTGGGCGTTTGCATGAGGTTGTCACCGCCTGGGTTGTCACATTTTCATGTCGCTCTTGTCTCGTCTCCTTTTGTCTCGTACTTGGTAGGGATATGGCGGTTGACAAAAAGACGCGGTTTTTCAGTCTGCTTGTTTTTGCGGCGATCAGCGGACGGGCGAGCCTTGCTGGTGCCCAAAGGCGACAAGATCGGCGTCGCGTCTTGTGCACCGCTGTTTGGGGGTGGTCTCTGGGGAAGTTTCATTCGTCGATGAGTCTTGTCATGGCTTCTTTCTGGCTTCTTTAATGGAAAGGCTCGGGTTTGCCGCGAATTGTGCCAAGAGGGGAGGCCAGACGGTAGACTTGGCACGGTGAAGACGGGGCTACTGCAAGATAGGCTTTGCTGAGAAAGTAGGGCGAGGAGGGGATGGGGTCGGTCGGCACGTGTAGTGAGTTGGATTAGGATTAGGAGGAAAAGAAGACGAGGATTTGGGTGGATTGCGGACTGGCGCAGATGGCTTACTGAGTATGGCTTGAGCGTTGAGCGTGAGTGTTCCGTCGGTGTTTGTCGATGATGGTGTGTGGATATGTGGTGGTGTGGGAGGAGGACGATGTGGGTGGTGGTGAAGAGACACAGTGTGCACACAGTGTGAGATGATGGAAGCACTGCTGGG
The DNA here is from genome assembly GCA_037575805.1 of Lecanicillium sp. G3. Classification (NCBI taxonomy): domain Eukaryota; kingdom Fungi; phylum Ascomycota; class Sordariomycetes; order Hypocreales; family Cordycipitaceae; genus Lecanicillium; species Lecanicillium sp. G3. The sequence goes on along the minus strand of JAZHPD010000011.1, from coordinate 406,164 downwards.
CTGTATGTCACGTAGGGAACAGCCCAGCTCAGTGAATTTCTTGCAAGGCACGCTGTATTTTTCTTTTTCTTTTTTTTTTTTGTCCAGCTTTTTCACTCATTGTTTACCTCTTATTCAAATTGGCTCTACCATTTTTCTCACCGTCCATACCAGCCTGCCCTTGATATTTGATATTACAGTCCCCCTCTGGCACAAGTCGCAGCCCACTGAAAGCTGGAAAGCTGGCTGGCCCGTCCACTGCCCACCCACCCGAAACCCACCCCGACTCGCACCAAAACAGGCAGCTGGCCGCCAAAGCCGCCCACACTGGGGCACCTGGACAGCTGGGGCCACAGGGGGGGGGGACCACTCGCTGGAACCACAGCGGAACCACTCACTGGTCGTCCCGGCACTGGCATACTGGGTACTTTTAATCCTGAGTCGCAGTAGGCGCCCACCCAGGTCACTCGCCAAATTACTAGCGCCTTTCTCTCTCCAGTGCTTCACATTTACTGGTACCTGCAACTGGCCGCCTCTTGCTCTTGTCAGGTAATCTTGGCCAACTACCGACTCGTTGAATTCTTTAGATGCAAACTATTCAGAATTGTGGTTCACGACTCGCAACTCGCAATCCTCCCCCTTTTGCCTCTCTTCTGTTTTTTTCCCGTCTTGTCGCCAATTTCCTCTCTTCCACCATCTACGCCCGTGCTCTGCCGATCACGGCTACAAGGCACTCGCTGACGCAACAGTGTTTCGCCCGCCAGCAAAAACAACTGAAGAGACTCCTTCACTCATTCTCTCCTCTTGCTCTCGCTCCCTCGAACGCCTCTTCCCCCTTGCTAGTACCAGCTGCCAGCACCACCAAACACTAGCAATTCCTCGACCGCAATTTTCCCCCGGCTCCATCTCTCTCTTGTTCATTTCTCTTTTACATCCTCCTTTCTTGTGCCGGCACATCTTCACCACCGGCTAGCACCGCCAAATTACTCCTCCTAGCCTACCACCCAACTGGTCACGCTCCTCCCGCCCAGGCCGCCTTTGCCAGGACCCTTATTACGTCGGTGGCAAACACTCAACCTCCCGCTCGACCAGCTCAGCACGACCAACCAGGCACCGGCACCCGACTTGGTCAATCCCAGGCACCGCAAAATCTTATTCTCCTCATCGCGAATCGTCATTCATCCTTTTACCCATCGCACATCTACATCGCCCCTCGTCCGACTTATACCCGCAACTTTTACCGAGTACTGGTCGCCCACTGCCACATCTGCGCCCTAGTCAGCCCACACGCTACACACATACTCTACACATACTCTACACATACGCCACCGCAAACGCGTCCCTCACCATGTCAGACGATAACGACAACCACTCGAACGGGTCGCATGCCATCGCCAGATCAGACTCTTCGGCATCCACAACACCTTCTGATCACAACGAGCCCGTCATTCACCAGCCCGTACCTACACGCCCGCGCTTACCCTCTCGCAAATCCAGTGGCCCCCTCGTTGTACCCCGAGACAGCTCAGAAGTAGGCCCCGTCGAGTCGCATTTCGGCCCCGACGACGTCAGAGCCATGAGCCCCAGAAGGACCAGCGAAGACATTGACAAGCTCGGCAAGGAAGCTCGCGAAGAGCTCCGTCGGTAAGTTGAACTCGGCCTCTGACGCCGTCCATTCAAACAGCTAACAACCCCAGGCATGCCAAAGCCCTCCAAGAGTCACTCATCGACATCTTTAACCGCATAGAAGCTGTTCGCGAGGAACACGACAAGCTCGACTCCAACAACAAGTTCTTGCAAAAATACATTGGCGACCTCATGAGCACCAGCAAAATTACTGCCTCGAGCAGCCGCATCAAGAAATAGAAGCCAACCGCCAACCGCCAACCGCCAACCGCCAACCGCCAACCGCCAACCCCTTACTCCTCACCACCATCACGGCGGTACATCTCCCAACCGCCTTCATGCTATCCGACCGAAAACACGACGTCTTCTCTCGCCCATCTCCCTTCACCGGCTCACGATTCGTTTCAGCCTCCAAGCATTTAATGTCATCCGCCAGCTTGCAAAAATAAAATACAAGCCACCAATGTGTGGCACGATACCCCCTGCCACTGGCGCCATTCTCTGCTATTCTTGCATCCCTTTTTCTCGATTCGACTGTCGACCCCCGGCACTCCGATATCAGTTATTTTTGTACAATATCGTCTAGCATATATTTGCGCAGCTATTCCAACAGCTGATGCCAAGCGCCTGGTCTCGACTCAACTCGACTTGAGCCATTCCGCCAAAAATATGCACTTGTTCCATCATGCATCCTGACTGGCGTTTTTCTCTGGACTTTCGACTTTTTGTTGTTGTTATTTTTTTCTACCTTTTTTCGACATACTCAGAGTTACTTCGACCAAAGCCACGCTGGCTTTTTTGCGGACAGCTCCGAGCCAAATTCACGAAACGATTTAAAATAGAAAAACTATGGGTATCTTTTCTCTTTTCATGATGGCCTCAGCTGTTGCCTTGGAGCAGTGGGCCAAGGTAGATGTCAATATATTACATTCCATCATGTTTTTTTTTTTCTCGTGGGGTTTTTTCTCTCTTCTGTCGCTTGCTTGCTTTCTCATGCGCTGTTTTGCTGACCCGGCGACTTTGGCCAAGCTATGACGTAGTTACCCCCTGTCCCAACCAAAAACCAAGGCTTCGTCGGCAAAACCGCAGATGAAAACTAATGTGTCGCAGGGACGTGTGCGGGGAAGGAAAAAAAAAGCTATGAACGGATCTGGTTGTATTGATTCTTCAGCAGCGCAGTTGCGCGCTTGTGCGACACTTCTCACCCTTGCGCTGGCTTCTTCCGACGGGCCAAACCGGAACACAGCTAGCTGAGCGCGCCATCGCCATGGCACCGGCAAAGACTTCAAGGCACATGACGACCAAGATTGAAAAGAACGATTTGCCGATTATACCAATAAATACGTGGCCACAACCTCGGCCGACTTATCATACCGAACACGACAATTATTGTGACAAAAGGACTCCACCAAATACTCCAATATCATATCAACTCCACCAAATGCTATATCAATGCTCGAACAAATACCACCGACTCCACCAAATGCCATATCACGCTCGACATGTTTATATCGTGTCTGGCTCCCCAGCAACGCGAGGCACGTTCTACTTCTCCACTTCTTTAGCCGCCTTCTTTGCCCGCCTGTTGGTCGTGACCACGAGCAGTATCTCCATCACCGTCATAAACGTGGCAGGCCCATACACAAACACGAGCCCTGTGCCCAGCCCGATCGCCAGGTCAAACGACACAAATGCCCGCGTCAGGCACAGCGACACCTCGCTCAGGTCCGCGAACCCGGAAAAGGCCGTCGGCATTAGGATGATGAGCAGCAGCTGGTTGAGGATGTGCGACGACCACTCCACGCGGCTGAGCTCCACGCGACCACCGGGCACGGGCGGCGCCACGGCCGGCTTGACGAAGAAGAAAAGCGCCACGGCTGGCACGGCGAGGATGAGGGTGAAGATGCTGAGGACCTGTTGATGTTAGTGAGGCGTCTCGGAGGCAGTGGACGAGGACATACTCCGTGAAATGTGTGAAAATGCCCGGCTGGAGAGCCCGCGAGGACGCCAAATATTAACAGGATGAGCATCGATGGTGCCACTACGACCGCCACCATGATCTTGCTGACTTTGTGCGACCATACCGGCATCAGAGGCGGTATTCGCAGACGCGTGCTAATGTTGCGCACGCTGTTAATAGACAGGACGAGCGGCAGCACAACGTACATGGCGAGGACTGCACTCGCGACTATTCACCCAACCGTCAGCACTTTATCGTTTTACTCAATCGTACAGGGTTACCTACTATGCACAGCCAAAATCGAAGCATACTGCATAAACGGCCTCCCATTTACGCTCACTGCATCAAACAGTCCGCCCCCCTTTGGCGCTCCCAGCGAGCCGGCCAGCTGCGTCCCGTTGACCTCAAAGATGTTCCCCTGCGAAACGATCCGGATGTTGCCTTTGGGGATGAAGCCCTTGACCATGGCGAGCGCGTTGTCGCTGAGCACGTTCGGCGGCAACGTCTTGGACATTTGCAGCCCCGTCAGCGCGATGAACAGGCCCGCCACGCCGTCGCACGTCAGCGCGTCAACGGCCTTTTGTGCTGCCATCGATACGGACTGCGGCTGCACGAGGACAGAGGCATTGAGGAGGACCGGCGTGGTCTGTGTATCGTCGGGGTTGGCATCTTGGCGTTTTGAGAGGGAGACGGCTTTCGATTTGGGGTCCGTGGTACTGTCGCCGCCCAAGATGGGGGAAAGATCGAGACCCTTCGCGAGGAGTCGCTGCAGGGTCACGACGCCTGTGCTACCCAGGCCCTGGCCGAAACCAACGGCCGCGCCGCTCGCCGAATCGTCAAATTCAATCTTCGTGTCTGTGAGAGTACCCGTCGGAGGCGTCGAAGTGCCGTTGAGGACGGCGTTGATGCCGCCGATTGCCTCTACACCGTCCCCTGCACCGGTGACAAGGCCACGGGTCAAGCCGTTGACCAGACGCGGCACATCGATGCTGCTCACGAGACTCGCAAGACCGTCTGTTCCATTGCCGCCCGTCGCCTGTTTGATGAGCTTGCCAGCCGTGTCGTTGGCGAGGAAGCGCGAGGCCAGACCCGCCGCAAAGTTCTCCGCCAGCACGCCGGCTGCGTTCGCGTCGATGTTCGATGAGGACGGCTGCGGTAAGGATGTTGTAGATTCATCATCTTGCAGGCCAAGACCGACAGCGCTGCCCCGACCCAAACCTCTACCCAGGCCCGAGGCGACTGGCGCGCCGAACCTGGTCAGAAAGCCCTCGATCGTCTTGCTCAGCCCGGTACCATCCAACACGTTGCTGCCACCGACCGCTCCACCGACCGCTCCGGCCAAGGCGTCCGCGAGACCAAACGCGAAACGGCCTGCTACCCTGGGTACATCGGTGAGTGATGACGGCGCAGGCGGCTCAGCAATCTCCTTCTTCGTCAGCCCAAGTCCCTTCGCTGCACCGAGACCCAGTCCAGCTCCCGCGTTGGAGACGGTGGCACCGATATCACTCGCCGGTAGCATGGAGGCTAGGTCCATCGCCCGCGATGTCACGTTGATCTTGTCGGTAAACGAGTTAGCCAGACCAAAGGTAAACGTTTCCGCCAGCCCTGGAATATCAGACGAGTTCTTCGCCGCAGGGGGCACAACCGCCTTGCTCGACAAGCCCAGACCGGCCGACGCCCCGCCTCCAAGTCCGCGGCCCGCGCCGAGGACAGCACTGCCAATGTCAAAGTCTTTGGGGAGAAGCTTGTTCATAGTGACGTCGCTCGTGTTCACGCTCTCGGCGAGGCTTCTACTCGCGCCAAAGGCCAGCGTTCCCGCAAGACGGGGAATGTCCGCCATTGATGCCTGCTGCCTCTTCCTCCCCATTGGCGTACCAAATCCTCTCGTGTCGTTGGCCGTCAGCTTCAGACCTAATGCCGCACCCGTACCGATACCGTTACCGACGCTCAGCGCAGCCTTCTGGAAGTCAATCGGCGGCAGCGCAGACATCAAGCTCTCTGCCGAAGTGTTCACATTATCGGTGAGCGCGTTGCTCAGGCCAAACGCCAACGCACCCGCAATTCCTGGGATGTCCGAGTTGGATGCCGGTTTGGGAGGTGCGATATCGCGCTGCGTAAGCTTGAGACCCCTCGCCGCGCCGTTGCCGAGACCCTGGCCGACACTTAGTGCCGCGCCGCCGACGTCGATGTTGCCAGGGACGAGGCTGTTGAGCGTGTTCTTGTCGAGCGAGTCCGTGAGGCCCCTGCTCAAGCCAAACGCAAGCGTTCCAGCGAGACCGGGAATGTCGGATGCATTCTGCGGTGCAGGCGGCGCAATGTCCGTGTTATTCGTAAACTTCAACCCCAGCGCCGCGCCCTTTCCGATACCACTCCCCACGCCTAGCGCCGCATCGCCGACATTCACGTCCGGCAGCAGCGCCATGAGCCCACCCTTTGTCAAGTTCAAACTCGACGTGAACGCCCTCGTGGCGCCGAACCCCAACCCGCCAGCAACGTCCTCAAACCCGCTCCCATTCAGCCGCGGCGCGGTAACATTATCACTCGCAAGACCCAGACCCATCGCGCCACCGGTCCCGGCCCCGGCGCCGAGTGACGCGGCGAGCGCGGCGAGAGGCGGGATGTTGAGCGTCTTGCCGTCCATGGCGGCGCGGACGGCCGTGGCGGTGAGGCCCATGGCGGCGTTTTGGATGACGGGGTCGATGCCCTTCGAACGCATGGCATTCTCGCGCGCGACCTGCTCGGCCGTCGTGCGGGACTTGGCGGCCGAGGTTAAGCGCAGGGCCTGCGCGGCGCCCTGGCCCGCGCCCACGCCGCCGAAGAAGCCTACGCCTGCGAAGTTGCCGTCGCCGAGGATCTTGTTGACCACGTTGCTGGCGACGTTGGAGATGATGCCCGTGATGGGGCCGCCGGCAGCTGCTGCTGCGGTATCGCCGCCCTGTGTCGCCGTGCCTTTACCTCCGCCGAGAACGTTGCCGAGTAGACCGCCCAGTAGCCGTTTCCCTAACCCGCCCTCATTGTCGAAGACCATTTCGGAGCCACCGCCGTCATTATTACGTTTCCTTAGCTCCAGCCGCTGCGAAGCCTCCGTGTTGGCATTCACCTCGTCAATGTGCCCGTCCAGCTCGTTAGACAGAATATGCAACTCCGCCACGCCGTACCGCCACGCTGCCTGGCGGGACATGTCGCTGAACATTCTCACGAGCGCCATGTACGTCCGCCTTAGCTGCGCATCGTCGAGGAGTGTGTCCGCTGCGTGTATTTTCCCATCGCCCGTATTCCTCTCATGTTGATGTGCAGGCCCAAACTCATCATGTTGTGCGAGTGTGGTTTGTAGGATGCAGAGGACGAAGAGGAGAAGTAACGAAAAGGAGGAGCGCCAGCCCCGTTGGGGGCAGGCGGCGCGGGTCATGGTGTCTTCGATATGGGTTGGGTCGTGGGCTGATGATTTTCGTCACGTCGAACCTGCGACGGATGACTTTCAATCTCAATTGGCTAGTATATAGAATAAAGGAGATGAAAGAGAAGGAAGTCCTGCCGTCATACATTCAAAGAACATAGAGACGAAAGAAAGAAAAAAGATAGGAGACTTTGGTGTCATACACGTTGTGAGAGTTGGTTGAGAGGAATCGGAGGCCAAGCAGGCGAGCATACAGTAGCAGCATGTCCGGGTTTTGAGAAAATGCTGCGCCGGCTGTCGCTGATACACATTCCCACTCACACGCATACACATGCATGCACAGTGTACCTGTGAAGGGTGCCGGCCAGCAGGTTAACAAGGAGAAAGCTGTGGCATTGATACTTTCTTCCCCCCAGCTTCTTTCGTTTGTTTCTTTAATACGGTTAATCTAGACTGGACGAAAACCACCGATTACTTCATCTCGTTTTTTTTTTACTCTTCAGCGAAGCTTACCGAGCTTACCAATCCCCTCCGCCGGAGTAAACTGTCTCCCAAACAGAGTGATTCCATAATCCCCGCGGAGAGTTTTATGCGCGTGCCTTGCCTGCCTGCTGGTGTTGTGGAAACCGTTTGGTTTCGGAAGGATGTGTCCTATGCGAACTTCCCGTGTCGTTTGATCTAAATAACCTGTCTGCTGTACTGCCGTAAAACACACCTAAACAAGAAGAACAAAAGCCGGTGGTAGGTGCCCAAGAGGGGGGTTCGGCTAGGAGGACGCAAGGTAGATATGGCAGCTTGCTATCAGGACGTTTCATCGTCGTAGGCGAAACTCAAAACGGGAGGGTTTCGATTAAACGAGCGCCCAACGCATGTCATAAGTCGGAGGGAAAAGATGCCGCGGAGGGGGGGACCAAATGTAGACGCGGGAGCCGGTCGGGATATAAATAACACTGAGGCAGATGCCAAGTGCCCGGCGACGACGCGCATGAACCCTATTCTCCATCTTCAGTTTCAGTTCGCCGCCACAGAAAGAGACATGGCCGCGTAAATGTCCTAAATAAAACTCCAGAAACTACGTGGAATGAAGGGAAAAGAATCATTTACAATTGATTTAAAAAAAAAAAAAAAAAAAAAAAAAAAAAAAAAAGATGTGGACTTGATAACCAATTTAAAAAGTGCAAAAAGGACAAAAAAGAAAGACTTTGCTTCGGAGGGGAATCGAACCCCCGATCTTCGCATTACTGATTACTTGTTAGTTGCTTGTTGCGGAGACGCTTGTCTGGAGATTGAAGAGCTGCTTACCGAGTGCGACGCCTTACCACTTGGCCACCAAAGCCTTGTGTGGGGGTCGAGTGACATATTTCAGTTTATACTGGGTTCTTCTGCAACAATTGAGATTCGCTAACGGATGGCCGGCGGGAATCGGACCAATAATACGACTGGGGGAAGGGGAATGGCATATGTAGCAGGATAGTGTGGTATTTAAGTGATGCGCGAGGTGTTTGGGTCGATGGTTTTGATTATTTCGTTGGGAGGTTGAGCGGGATTGTACAACGTGTGAAGTGTGATGTGAGCGGGCAGTTGGTAAGACCTGGTGGTGGTGACTGGTTAATAATGTCAGGAGTACTGAAGATTAACGGTGAGTGGGCGGCTTAGGATGTTCTACTGGGATCATAAGAAACTGTTGTATCATGTTGATGAACGTTGAATTTGTTTGTCGGCCTTGCGTGTTGTTTGTAGCCGTCAATCTTGTGTGCCAGTTGGTAGCTACAAATAGCCTCACTATAACGCTCCGGCATATCACACTGAGAGCCGGCTCAGTTACTTACACCCTCACATGCCGCCACGCTAAAGACATGCAAAGCAGTATTTCTCGGGCATGATTTTGCACACAGCTCCAAAACTGTCAAACCAAGTACCAAAAAAAATGAAATACTACAAAAGTACGTACAATTGCCGAGAGCTCCTCCGAGGCATGGTACAGTTCGCAGCCGAAGCGAACAAGCCAAACAACACCAGCGCAACAGAAACTACAGCAAGAGAAAAAAAAGACAGCAGGGGTGCTGTAGCAGCCACGTCTCCCGCAGTCTAAAAAAAGACACCTTATGGCCCTGACTCTCACTTCCCGGACGAAACGCGCAGAAACCGGAACGTGTCCCGAACCCTCCACTTGACACTCATACCCCCGTATACAGGGCTGTGTGACGTCTCACGAGCCGATTGCTAAGCTGATAACAGTTCACCGAAGCGAGGAAAAAATCTGAACACTTGCTTGTGGAGACAGAAAGATGGAGTATTGCACGGGAGAACGAAAATAAAAATAAAAAAAATGAAAACTCAGCCGTCTAAAACGGCAAAAGAATTGCTTCGGATGGGATTCGAACCCACGGTCTTCGCATTACAAGTGCGACGCCTTACCACTTGGCCACCAAAGCCGAAAGGTCAGTGGGGACAGGATCGACTATTGCGCTATATAGATACTCACAGCCCATGCAATGTAGTCCGAAGGCTGCAGCTCTACGTATTGTTGTATTTTGGCGATGGAAGATGTGTTTTTAGTCTTCTTCGAAGGTGCCTTATTCTCTGTTGGAAAAATTGTGGTTGATCGCTTGGCAATTTCGCCTGCTGAAACCGGCAGGGACAGCCTGGCTTATAGGGAATGACTACCCTGTATAAATCGATGGGCGATGAACTGGTCCAGTCAGGGCGTCGCATTGCACTCTTTTACGGATTTGTGACTTCGGTGGGGTTAATGCAAAGTCGGCTATTTTCTACGTAGAATCCGGTGTCCGTTGGCTGCTATGTTGGCCGGACTCAGTGTTGTTGTGGTCGATACAGTGTTCATTGATTGGATTGCATACGAACACTTGCTACTATTTCAAGTGACAGCTGCAAACAACTCAACATCTTGCACGACTCGTTCAAATATCTGAAAAAAAAAAAGGCAAGTCTTCTTATTATAGCCATCATTCATGACAAATTCGCTCTATTTTCGGTATTTTTACGCTATTCCCGTGGACATCACATCACGCAGCGGCTCGCGACGGCATGTTTCCCGTCCAACCGGTAAGTAACCCGTCGGGTCTCCACCCCCACGACCCCCGGCCTCGATCCATCGCTCGAGCTACGCGAGCTTTCCAACATTTTCTCCTTTAGCTTCCCCATCGACGGCATCAAAACCGTCCACGAAGCCCAAAAATGCGTCTCGCGCCTCTCGTCGCCGCGCTCGCGGCAGCGCCCGCAGCGCTCGCCCTCAAGGACCAGCAGGCGCCGCTCAACGGCCATGCCAAGACGCACAGCGGCGCCAGCGCCGGCGCAGCCACCATCACCGACAAGGACGCCCCGGTGTACCGCCAGCGCCTGCTCGACCTGCACCGCAACATTGTCGAGTTCCCGTCCATCTCGGGCCAAGAAAACGCCGTCGGCCAGTGGCTCGTCAACTACCTCACCAGCATTAACTTCCGCGCCGACATCCAGTTCGTCGCGCCGCACCGCGGCGACGACCCCAACGGGCCCCAGCGGTTCAACGTCATGGCCTGGCCGGGCCAGTACGACAACCCGAAGCCCAAGGTCCTCGTTTCCAGCCACATTGACGTCGTCCCTCCCTTTATTGAGTACGGCATCGATGACGGACCGATCACGAAAAAGACGACAATTAAAGGACGGGGGTCGGTCGACGCCAAGGCCTCCGTGGCCGCCATGACCATTGCGGTCGAGGAGCTCGTCCTGGCCGGCCGCATCAAGAAGGACGATGTAATGCTCCTGTTCGTCGTGGGTGAGGAGACGGCCGGCGACGGCATGATCACCTTTAGCGACGCCGCGCAGTCGCGCGACGAGGCGCCGTCCTGGCACTCCGTCATCTTTGGTGAGCCGACCGAGAGCAAGCTTGTCTGCGGCCACAAGGGCGCGCTCTTCTGCGACCTCAAGGTCTCCGGGCACGCCAGCCACAGCGGCTACCCCTGGCTGGGCTCGTCTGCCAACGACAAGCTCATTTACGCCGTGTCCAAGATTCTCGAAACCGATTTGGGCAGCTCCGACCTGTATGGCAACACCACGTTCAACCTCGGCCTGATGCAGGGTGGCGTCGCGGCCAACGTTGTGCCTGCACAGGCAACGGCTGCCTTTGGCGTACGCGTCGCCATTGGACCCGAGGACGGCGGTCACTTGATCGTCAAGCAGAAGATTCAGGATATCCTGGACGAGGTGGACAAGGATTCTTTTGAAATGACCTGCAATCCTGGCTACGGCACGGTGGACTGCAATTGTGACGTTGAGGGTAAGTTTCCATTAACCATGTGTAATGAAGTAACACTAACGCTATCAGGATTTGAAAAAATCACCGTCAACTACGGCACAGATGTTGCCAACCTCAAAGGCAACTTTACCAGATACCTATACGGACCCGGCTCAATTCTTGTCGCGCATGGCGAGAACGAGGCCCTGACTGTTGGCGACTTGGAGCTGGCTGTTGAAAACTACAGCAAGCTGATTGAACACGCGCTGAAGAACTGAGCGTTCTGTATGATGGAATAAAGACTGCGAAATTATTGTACGAGTAAAGTCTAAAAAATTAAATCTGCTGCATTATATATCATCTATTTTACGGAATACCAAGGTATATACCACTGGCTCTTCAGCCCTGCACAACCTGCGCCCAGCGCTCCGGCATAATCTTGGAGAAATCAAACATGCCGTCGGCGCCCTTTTCAACAGCGCCCTTCTCCGTCACCACGGCGTCGATGAACTCGGCGGGCGTCACGTCAAAGGCCGGGTTCCAGACGTTGATGCGCTGGTCCGCCGTGGCAACGCGTACCTTGCTGGACTCGTCGACGCTGCCGTCGGGCTTAATGACGGCGCCCGTGATCTGCGTCAGCTCCTCGGGCTTGCGCTGCTCGATCTTGATGCCGTCGCCCGTCTCCGTGACCAGGTCGATGCTCGTGGTGGGCGCCGCGACAATGAACTTGATACCGTGGTGCTTGGCGAGCACGGCGAGCTGGTACGTGCCGATCTTGTTGGCCGTGTCGCCGTTGCGCACGACGCGGTCCGCGCCGACGATGACGGCGGCAATGTTCTTTTCGGCGCCGCGCGTGCGGAACAGCGAGGCCGCCATGGAGTCGGTGATGAGGGTGCTCGGGATGCCCTCGAAGACGAGCTCAAAGGCCGTCAGTCGGCTGCCCTGGTTGTAGGGACGCGTCTCGGTGCAGAAGGCGTGCTGGAGGAGGCCCTTAGCCTGTAGCGTGCGGATGATTCCGAGAGCAGTGCCGTGGCCGGACGTGGCGAGGGAGCCGGTGTTGCAGTGCGTGAGGACGGAGATTTGCTTGTCGGCGCCGGCACCGCTCTGCGCACGTAGCCACTCGGTGCCGTGCTCCCCGATGGCAATGTTGGTCTTGAGGTCCTTTTCGAAAATCTTCTCCGCCTCGTCGATGAAAGCCTCCACAATCTGGTCCTTGGTGGCTGCGTCGCCTGCAGCGCGTATTCTGATCTTGAGCTGGTTGATGGCGTTGGTCAGGTCGACGGCGGTCGGGCGGCTCTCCTTGAGGTAGTCGAGGGCGGTGTCAATGTACGAGACGACTTCTTGAGCCGAGCCGTCGGGGACAGGGCCATTGTGCAGCTCGACAGCAAGACCTAGACTCGCGACAATGGCAATGGCGGGGGCGCCGCGAGTGCGCATGGTGGCGATGCTGTCAAAGGCCTCGGCGCGAGTCGCGACATTGTCGTAGTGAAACTCGTGGGGCAGACGGAGTTGGTCGAGGACCTCGAGCTTGCCCCGCGTGTACTTGACGGCCTGAAGAGTCGACATCGTACTAGATTTATGTGAATAATAAGAAGCAAGTTCACGGAGCAAAAACGAGGCAGCTCGCGATACTTTTTGCCCCTCCATCAGCGCTGTAAATTCTGCCGCGACCCCGCTAAGCCCCAGCACGTTGATGGCGTCAAGCAGCAGACTGGCTGCCCTGCAACGCGCCCGCCAACAGCTCTCACCGCCCTGGCCGTCCAGCGGTTCCCCACAGCGCCCGGGAGAGCTTTCTGGCAGTGCTGTCAGGGGCTGCACGAGGGCGGGACTCGGGGAGCAAGCTGCCCAGTATCAGCGACTGGAGCCACGCAAACACCACCCGCAGCTCGAATTGCGACACACGGGTCTCTGCCGCAACATCTCATCTCCCCAACGCTGCTCTCCAGAGACCAATGGCAAGCGCTTTGCCATGGAGCAGCAAGCTTCGACGTCAAAAGTTACTGGTGAGCTTCTGCAGAATGCCGTCTCACAGCTGCGCGCGTGCCTGACCAGCCCTCTCACCGTCTAGTCGAGTACTTTGACCCTCACAATGTCTACGAGCTCCTGAAGCCGGGGTTGATCCCTCGCCTGCCGCTGCACAACCTCCACTGGCAGTCGCACTCCGGGCCGCTGCGTTCAATCGATACCCTGCACATCGAGCTCGTCGAGGGCGGCACACCCAAGAAAGAGGAGAAGCCCGCGCCGCCCAAGTCCCCCGCTGCGGCCGAGACCAAAGACGATGGCTTCCAGACGCAGGCCGTCGGCGGCCACACCGAGTCCACAGAGAGCACCGACGCGCAAGCTTCTGCAACCAAAGGGATTGTGAGCAGGCGCCATCAGATCCCGGGCCTGCGCCGTACGCCGTACCTCAAGGTGCTTTTGGTCCGATGCGACGACAACGACTCCTACAAGAACTCGGTGCGCTCCGAGGTCCGCGACTGGATCAAGGGGCACACCCCGTCCTCGAGCTCCTCGAAAAAGGCCAATAACCAGGAGAACCACGACGCGTACGAGTGGCTCATTCTCCACGTCGTCATCCCCAACACAGCGGCGTCGACACAGCCGCGCAGCACAGGCAAGACCGAGGGCAGCACAGAAAAGACGTCCACGTCGCGATGGAGGACAGGCTCGACGCCTCTGCTGGAAAAGTTTCGATCCGACTTCAACACCACGGGAAAAGGCGCGCCCGACCGCATTGCGCAGATCCGAATTGGCATCAACGATGTCCCCTACGACATGCTTCCTCGTGTCGTGCCAGCCGTGCCGTCTGGGTACAACGAGACAGAGCAAGATGCGGAACGGGCATGGAACGAGCTGGTGACCAAGTTTAAGAACCTGATCCTTACCTCGTTCGATCAAAGAGTTACGCAGTACGAGGAGGACATCAAAGAAAAAGATACCCAGAGGACCCTACCAGGTTGGAATTTTTGCACATTCTTCATACTCAAAGAAGGATTGGCGATGGGCTTTGAGAACGTTGGACTGGTAGAGGATGCGCTAGTTGGATATGATGAGCTGAACGCCGGACTGGATCTTGTGCTTGCTGAGCAGGCCGAGACCGGGGAGCCTGAGAGCCACGGTGGCGCAATGCTGCCGTTCACAGAGGATCTCAGACAGATTGCTCGCAAAGCCCTGGATGAAGCATCAGGGTCCTCCAATGATGAAGAGGCCGTGGACCTGCAGACTACAGGCAAGTCTTCTGCAGTTGTTGACGATATTCCCATCAGCGCCACCAAGAAGGCTTACCGCGACATGATCCTCGCCAACAAGGTCTCTGTATTCGATTTCAGATGCTATATTTTCGCACGTCAGATTGCGTTGCTGCTACGCCAGGCCAACACATCAGTTACGCGAGAGCAGCTGCTATCCAGACTCAAAGAGCAGCAAGAATCTGTTCTGCATGGCGTGGCGCCCATGGCCAAAGCCACTCCCCTCAAAGAAGACGACACCGAGAACCTAGGGACCCTGGCCGAAATCTGCCAAAGGACTCTCGAATTTGTCCCTTCATTATCCAACATTATGAGAAACGACATTATTACCTCCTTATTAGCCGACGCTCCCAAAGACAGTGATGATGAGTTTAGTCCTGAAGCATACCAAGTCATCGACAATCTGGTGTCGTCCTTTGCCTTCTCTATCGCCCAGCAGATTCTCGCCCAAACTGCCACCAAAGCACTACCTATTCCGCCGTCATCATTACCCCCGACGGAGAATGCAGAGCAAAAGGCCTCCATCCCTGAGCCCAAGACAATGATGCACCCTGCCAGAAACTCATCTCTCAATGAGCGATCGCCGCGAAACCCGCCAACAAGCCCCGGCTTTCCCGGACCTGGGCGTGTGTCCGCCCCGAGTGGCGGCGACCAGAACACGCCCTTCTTAAAGGTTGGCATCGAGGATCTTGCTGCTGGCCGCGCAGAGCTCTACATGATGTCGAGAAGCATCCTCCAGCGGCTGGGAAAAATTCGTGGCTGGAGCACAGGATGGGACGAGGCCCCTATTGTCCAAGACTCAGGAATCGAGGTCATGGAAGAGATCAGTCTCGATGACGATAATAACGACAACAACAATAACGGCTCAATTGATAGCGAAAAGAGATCAACCACCGAAGCGAGCCCCAGTGGCGTCGGTATCCGCAGCCAGCTGCTGATCTCGGCCACGGAGAACTCGCAAGACTTTTACCGACTTTATGAGATCTTGACGGACAAGGCACTCCGCCACTACACCGTGGCTGATCAGCAGAGCACAGTGCAAACCACCATTGCGGACCTGGCTGTCTTGAAATTCTTCATGAAGGAATACGCCGTCGCCAAGTCGTACTTTGACAAGGCGCTGCAGTTCTTTGGCGAGTCGGGCTGGAGCATGATTGAGCTCTCGATGCTGGTCATGTACCTGCAGTGCCTGAGCGAGCGCAAAGCCAATCTGGAATACGTGCGCGCTGCCTTGCAGCTGCTCACCATGTCGAGCGCGGCAGAGCTGGCGCGCATCCAAGACTCGTCGGCGCGTCAGCTCAGACCGAAGCAGGAGTCAGAAGACTCTCCGATCAAGGGCGTCGTTGCCACGCTGTGCGATTCAGCTTCTTCGCTGAGGAGCGACATCCGGTCACCGCTGTCGCTGTTCTTTACCAACGTTGATATCCTTGACACCCCGGCCTATGAAGAGGGCCGTGATGGCTGTTCCGTCACGGTTGGCCTGTGGAGTCTGTTACCTGATGACATTACTTTTGACAAGATCCAACTCAAGGTTTCTGGCGTTGACGAAGGGCCAATCAAAGACTTGATGTTTGAGAACAAGGGCGACGTGACTTTGAAGCCCGGCAAGAACAAGCTGTCCGTCTATACCAATGTATGTAGCCCTAGCGCTCTCATGACATTCACTGCTAACCTGCCCAGTCCGTCATCCCCGGAAAGTACAAGGTCAACCATTTTGGCCTCCACTCGAGTCGCATCTTCCTGCATTACGATGCCGACGTCAACTCCTCCCAGCCCCCAGCGGCCGCCATATTCAAGCAGCCAGAGCTCACACTCTTCCAGCATGCCAGTGCCTTGGACGTCGACCTCAAGGCCGCCCGCCACACGTCACTCGACAAGAACAACAGCCTCGACCTCTCAGTCAGCACGGGATGGAACACGGTCAAACGCTGCGAAGTGCGCATCAAGCCCAGCTCCGGCGGGCTGCGCCTGCTCACCACCGACGTCACCATCGTCGACTCGGCCGTTGAGCTGGCCAAGCCCCCAGAGTCGGGTTTCTTCCACTTCAACGCCATGGCGCCGCAGACGTCCGTCACCCTGCGCTTTCCCTTCTCTACCGAGCTCGACCTTGACGACGTCTTCGCCAAGGTGGAAGTCACCTACGTGACTGACGCCGACGAGTCGTACCACCTCGCAAAATCATTCAGCGTGCCCGTCTCGCTCGCCGTCGGCGTTAATGTTCAGGACGTCTTCAAGCACGGCGCGCTCTTCTCCCGCTTCAACGTCACCACGGCCACCAGCAGCCCCTTGCGCCTCTACAAGACGGAGCTCCTCGACTCAGAGCTCTTCGCTGCGACGTCGGGCGCCGCGCCCTCGGCTCCTATTACCGTCTTCCCCAAGCAGTCGGCCAGCTTTCTCTACCGCGTTCGCCGGACCAGCGATGCCCGCGCCGCCAACCGCGCCGCCAAGACTATGTACCTCAAACTGCACTATAGGCAGCTCCACACCGAAGTCGCAGATCTCATACGCGCGTCCATCGCCGAAGCCCTCAGCGGCGCGTCCCTGGGGGCGTACACCCGCGCCGTTGTCGTCGCTCTCGCAAAGGACCTCAAGCAGAGTCTACAGCCGCACGACCTCGAGCGTGCAGCCCTCCTCGGTGAGGTGTCTACATCGTTCCTGCAGGGCGTCACTTGGGAGGAGCGCCTGCACGGGCTCGCCGCTGAATCCACCATCAACGACATCGCGGCCTGCATGCACAAGTGGCAGACGGAGCACCGGCGCATGCCCCTCGCCAACAAGACCAGCCCCGCCGCCGACGGCGAGCCCGCTTCCATCCTCATCCCCGTCGAGGTGCCGTCGCTAACCATCGTGCACACCGCCGACATCCGCATCCAACGCCCGCTGCCCGCCGCCATCAACGAAAGCAGCGCCGCCGCCTGCACACCCGCCGTCTTCCTCAACCAGGTGCTCCGCGCGACGCTGCACCTCAAGTGGACGCGCGTGTGGGACACGGAGAGCACGCGAGCCGACGACCTCGAGTTCAGCTACGACGTCGCGGCCAGCGCCGAGTCGTGGCTCATCGGCGGCCGCCGCAGGGGCCACTTTGTGATACCCGGGTGTCCGGCCGGCGATACTTCTGGTGCGTCGTCGGCGCCTGAGACGGAGGCCGAGATCCCGCTGATTCTGATCCCGCAAAAGGAGGGTTGGCTGCCGTATCCTAGTGTGGACATCCGTGAGGTACATGCCGAGGGCAGCGGTCACGGGCGACAACCGGCGGGGCATAATATCGAGGTAGACTGGAAGAACCTGGGCGAGACGGTGCGCGTTGTCAGCGACAAGCAGGCACTGACGGTCAGCCTGGACGCAAGTGGCCCCTCAGGTGGACCGCTGGTGTTTGAGAGCGAGAGCAGGCCCAAGGTAGAAGGCACACGTATAGTTGCCTAATTGCCCAAGTATTATATAAAATGAACGATGTAAACAAGATAGCAATTCGGAACTGATATAGTGAGCTTTCGTATTAGAGCGTCACCTTTCGCATACTTGAAGCTGTAAACCTGTCGGCGACGCAGATTATATATGCCAATTTCCTACAACTAACGTGAGGTTGTAATGTATCAATATCTCAACTAAGTCCCCAAAATGCAACAATTGCCCAAAAGCCCAAGGCTGCTACCAGACCACATAAAATTACTCCTCGTTGATCGAATAGTTTAGGTCAAGGTGCGGTCTCATCGAAGGCTGTGAGGCGGACTCGTGGGCTAGCGCGGCGTGGCTCTTCATCATCTTCAAATGCCTTGGATGAAGTAGGCGTGAAATTGCGAAGCCGCTTTGCAGTCTTTTCTGTCGCTAGGCATGAGTTGACACCTAGTCTAAGTCAGCACTGAATTTGACAGCACGGGGGAAATGTGCACTCACCACCGGATCTTTGAGGACTCTCGTCGAGGCCAACAGTCGATGGAACGAAACTTCCGCTCTGATACAACGGTTGTGAGACTTTGCGGACACTGACAGGCTCCAGGCTCACCGATACTGTCATCGAGGCGGATGGAGGTGTCACAGCTTGCTTTGCCTTATTTTCCTTTCTGGACTTTACCTCCATAGCTGGGGTTGGTACAAGGTGGGGAGGAGTGGCTGATGAGTGACTGAGGAACGAGTTACTCATTGAATCAGGTAACCCGGCAGAGACGGGGGTACTGCTTGAGAGACAGCGGAAAGGTACACCTAAGAGTATTAGCGGAAATCTGGGAAGCATCGAGTCACATACTTTGAGCTTGTGCACTGCCAATTTCACCGGTTGTAGGACTGTTTGTGGGAACTTTCATATTAGGATCCATCTCGCCCTCATGCTTTGTTTGAAGACTAGTTGGAATGATGCCAGCAGATGGGGGCGTATGTGTAGAGGATGCGTAGTCTGGCATGCTGGTGTCAGTGCTCGACTTTCGCCCAGCCTTCTTTGTTTGTAGATTCGTGGCGACGCTGGAATTACCATTCATACCCATGCCAATACCGCCCAGCCATTCAAAGTACGCATTCGCTTCAATAAAGGGATCGGCCCCTGTGATGTTTGATGCCGAAAGGGCATCTTGGAAGTTAAAATCCGGCGGCTTCAGATCTGTGCAAGTCTTCGCAGGCAGCAAGAAAGTAGACGCGTTCGACACAGCGTTAGCTAGTGGTATGCTTGCAGAGTCACTGTATCTTGGCCGAGGCGAATGGGCATGGGAGCCGATGTCGTCCACTTGCTTTGTTGGCAGCGTTGCCGAGGTGGAAAAAGGGATACTGCGCCACATCGAAGCGTTGGGCCACGCAATGACGGAACTCTCTAGTATTTCTACCGACCGTTAGAAAGTACCCAGGCAGATGGGAAAGAGGACCGTACCCAGTGGTGCATGCTGGAAAGAAAATGCTACCACATTCTTAACTCTCTCCAGTGGCATTGATAGAGAGTCTCTGGTATACCCTTCGCTTATGATGACCTTGACACGGCCGAGGTCATCGGCCGGGCTCCAGTAGCTCTGATTCAACAGTTCGCGTTGGAAGCTTGGGAACTTGAGAGAGTCCAGCTCGCCGTTCTCACAAATATCTATTCGCTTGTTAGTGTATGCGAGAGTCTAAAATGCTAGCAGACTCACCGAAGGAGCTTTTCAAGACGTTTGGCCACGGCCCGGCCCTGTTCATTGATGACGACCTGCGAAACGTGAGCCGAAAGGAAGCGAATTTGGGAGGGAAGCCTTACGACACCAGTCGTCCATCAACGAAAAGTCGAGCTTCAAAGACAATTCTGTCTGTATATTTGCTGTAAGCTCGAGTGAATTGGCTGACAGGCGGCGTTGACCAGGAATGGATGGACAACTTGTATGGAGCTCCCGGGGCAAGGCTAGGAACAAAGCAGCAAACTGTTGGCAGCCCGACTGACCCGTTGATGTGCGAGAACTCTGCATCATGATTAGTGTTGTTCTTGATTTGATTGGCCTAGTAAATTGTCTGGTACCATTATCCTGGACCACATGGCAGGCCACTTTGAACTCCTTGAGAGGAACCTTGCAGTCGCGTGGGAAGAGAAGAATGTCCCAGTCTTCATACCGCATGATGGCGATATTTTTGAGATAAATGACAAGAAGAGAGTGACCGGAGCGTGCAGATTCGAACGATGGAGGGATGCTGTGTTGCAATATTGTTTGAGCCGAGACCAAATTCCTTTGGGGCAATGATGATATTAGCACTGGTCAGGCCAGCTGCGGGCAACGATATTCGATACAAGCAGGAGCAGCAACCAAATGTACCAACTGTGAATGCCACAGCAACCAATGGCGTGACTCGAGAAGCGAGGAATAGAGGCAGCAGGAGTAGACGTACCGAGACGACAAGCTGGCAGGCGTACGCCACTGCCAAACGAGTGCCAATCAGTATCGGGGCGGCATACTTGGCTTGGCCAGCAGAGGGAGCTGAACAGCACACTGTGCGTGCATATGATAAAATGATGTCGAAGACAGTGTGGGAGAAAATGAACAGTGATGCTGTCGAGGTTTAGAATCGGACTGTCAGTAGGTGCAGTCTGCCGGCTGGCCAAACTCGGCCGCAGCCACCTGACACTGCAGCAACAACAACACGTGTGGCTGTCCACGTTGCTCTACTATACTTGTGGGTTCATTTCACAACAAAAGAGATTTGTGACCTTTCTTTAATTTAAGTTTTGGTTAATTCGTGTTATACAGCCATACTAGCGGTATGCTATTTCAACAACGGACGCCTTACGGCGGTTGGCGGAACCAGGATATCGAACGACAAAGAAACTCAAGTCCTTCCTTCCGACTGGTGCCATGCCTGTGTATGTACAAAAGAAATTTCTGGTTCAGTCTTTGTTGTTTAGGGCTCCTCGTCACCCTCCATGCGTGCCTGCTCGTGGGTTAGCTGCGTTCAAAAGCCCATCGTTCAGCAACTTACTCTAACGGCACCAGGTCCACCAAGCTCCTTCTCCAGTCCGCCCTCGAATTCGCGGGGGTATGCGGGCTTGTCGGGGTAGTTGAGGTAGACGAGTCCGCAGACGCCGAGGAAAGTCGCAACGAAAGTGCCAATCATGATGAGGCCGGGGCCTGTCGTGGTCCAGGTGTACTCCCAAGGCGAGAAGATACCGAGCACATCGTTGTCCTCGTGGACAGGCTCACCAAAGTTTCTTCTCTCCTGAGGGTCCCACCACTGGGCGTGAGGATCGCGGTGCTGTCTTTTGATGCGAGGAGGGTTGATGTAGCCGCCGTTCTGTTTGCGAGTTAGCTGATTGTCCTGCTGCCATCAGCGCCAATTGAGTCGACTGACCATGCCGGGGTCCTCGGCCGCGGTGAGCGTGGGAGGGTCAGGGTATTTCTCGTCCAGAGTGCGCTTGTCGGCATAGTGAGTCGGCAGGTAGGCTCGGCGCTGGACGACGGGTGCGCGGCGAGCAGCGGCGAGGCTGTTGCGCAGAGCCGAGGATCGCACAATTCGTTGGGGAAGCATCTGCGCCGGAGGGTCAATGTTAGTTGTCTGCGGCAAAAGAAGCGTATCTCAATGCCTAGCTGACGCACCTTGAGCGGATTGATAGCGTTGCGGCGACCAACTAGCTCTGAGATAGATGGACGTCAGAGAAGCTCCTTGAGCGGTAGGCTTTTGGTGTTGAGGATCTGTTTTGAGATTTGTGCCTGAGGCAGCCACGGTAAGTCGCGCGACATCAGGACACTAGCCAGGTTGAGACTTGCTTCATCACTTACAGCATTGTGCGGTGCCGAATCCAAACGATAAGATCGGGTCCGAAAAAGAGAATAAAAGATCTCGAACAAATTGAAAGATGGATGATTTCTCATTTTTATTTTCTCAGGTACGCAACATCTCTCAACAGAATTTATTGTCTTTCGCCTGCTGCCTAAGTATAAGCTCTTCTTCCGCTACTGATGCAGCCCCACCAGCGTTCGTTGCCACTGCTCAAATTAGGGGGCCTGCCGCCTGTTGCCACTGCAGTGCCGGCACTGCTGTATCAACTCCGTCCAACGCGTCTGCCAAGGGCTCAACTTATCACCATCAAAAAGTTTGCCCGCGTCGCAAAGGGGCAACCACAATCAGCTTTTCCACCGCCGAGGAGCCGCTGACCATGGGCAGACTTTGCGCAGTAATTCGGGCTTACGCTACGCATCTGTAGATTTTAAATTTCTGCAATTAAATGCCGGCTGCGCGGAATCCAACGCCTCCAACCCTGGCTGGTCCCTCATCGTGACCATGGCTGGCACCGCATCGCCAGGCAAGCCTGAGCAGGTTGAGGATCCTTTAGGCCTCAAACCGGACCCTGACGATGTTCCCATGCTGCAGTCCAACGAAGAAATCGCAGGCGATCAATCCGCGATCAAGCTGACAAATGGACACGGCGCCGACGACGCGATCTTAACTCCAAACGGCCATGATGCCGAGAACGACAATAATCACGATCATGACGACTCCGGACGCCCTATGAAGCGACAACGAACCCAGAATACCACCCCGCCTCCCAGCGCGCGAAAACCCAAACCGGAATCCCCCCCGTGGAAGCAGGCCGCAGCCGACGGACCAACATCATTCACCGAGAATGGGCGGCGCAAGTCTGGTCGCATCAACCTTCTGCCTCTAGAACTACAGCCCCAGGGAAAGACACGGAAGACGAGGAGATCGGTCGGAGGTGCACAGAGCAAGACTCCGAAGAAAGAAGAGCGTCCAACGCCGTCCAGGCCATCTCGCGCTGCCGCCGCGACACCAGTTTTGCGGCAGGCTCGCAAACCATCGATTTCTCAGTCTGCGCCTACCTCGTCATCAAAATCCGCATCGAAAAGGGCAGCCCCTACGCCCAGATCAACAACTCGCTCGCGACGCCGCACACCCTCACCTTCAGCATTACCGACGCGCCACTCGACTCGACCGACACGAGCATCGCGACATGCAGATAACGATGCCAACGATGACGCCAACTCTGTGAACCGATCGCCACGGGTAAAACTGCGCGTCGGCCGCTCAGGCGACATTCCGCTTGTCCACCCTGGACAGGTGCCAAAACGACCCAAGCTTGGCTCTAGCTTCGAAGACTTTTGGGCGCGCAGTGGTGGTGTTCCGGTTGAGGAGGGTGGCTTGCAAGCATCTGAAGATGGGCCATATTTTACCGACGAGCTGGCGCAAAGAGAAGCCAGAGTAATAATACGAATCGAAGACGAAACTGAGCCAGGTGGACTGCTTGCACCTGGCCGGTGCTCATTGTTTGCGCCAGAGGGAGATGACGATGTCCCTCGGCAGTGGGCACGACAAGACCACATGATTAAAGCAATGGCAAACTTTCGCAAGCTTCTCCTAGGAGAGCAGCAACGGCATAGATTTACCGCCAAGAAGCTCGCAGAAGCCTGCCGTGATGAATGGATACGAAGGCAGCCAAAGTCAGCCGAGCAGCTGGAAGCAGAGGCTCGGGAGGTGAACCTGGCTCGATACAAACAAGTACTGAAAGCCATGGTCGGAACATGGGAAAATGTCCGTGCCTATGTCAACAAGCAGCGTTTGGAAGAATGGGAAGCCGAAGAGCAGAAGCGAGTCAAGGCCGCGTTGAATGAGGCTGTCAGTCTCTCAGAGCAAAAGCTCCAAGCGCGACGCGCAGGCCTCGACTCCGAAGCTCTATCCGACGACGATGGATTCGACGATCTCAGCGACGACATGAGCGACGGCATGAGTGGCATAGAACAGGGCGACTCGGACTTGGCGTCGAACGAAGGCAGCGACAATGATTCCGACGAGGACAGCGACGTCATGTCGTCTTCTGAAGACGAGGAGGGTGAAGAGGGCGATGACCTCAAGGACGTCGCAGACGAGGGCTTAACGCAAGAGCAGCTGCGCGTCAAATATGCCAATATACCTGCTTTTGACCCTGGTAGCAACGAAGAGGCCACCGATGTGGCAACCGACGCTCCTACGGACGCGGCAACGACCCAGATTGGAGCAGAAACGACCGACGCGGGCGCCGAGACGACGGATGAATCCATCGACATGGACGATGATCTTGGATCCAGCGATGAGGGGGCAGCCAGTGGAAGTGAATCGGAAGGGGAAGAGTCCGAGGACGACGCTGGCGGCATGCTTGGACTTTTGTTTGGCAAATCAGAGTTGAAGAAATTCAAGCAAGAAGCAGACAGCGATGCGCCCACCCCAGCCGAAGTAATGGATGCAACTGTGGATGTTAAAGATGAACAGTCCATGGCCGGAGATGGCGCAGACGATGACAATGAAGTCTCTCTTATACAGCACCCAGATTCTTTGAACAACACAGATTCACAGCAAGAAGAGTCGACAAAGGAAGCAAATATGATGAATGGCGTCCACGAGACGCCCGCGGAGGAACCCGACGCTGACAAGATGGAAATTGACGAGAAGCCAACTGAATACGAGTCAAACTTGGAAGACGCGCGAAGGGATGATAGAGCATCTGATATTCCCATGAAGGAGGCTGAACAGAAACCCACAAGCCCGGAAACGGATGCGGTATCAAATCCCCGGACTCTCCCACCCAGCGAATCTCCTGCTACCTCGGAAACAAGGGCGTCTGAAGTAGACTCGACTGCACTCGTGCCAAAAGAGAAGGCCGACGATGGAAGGTCGGTGTCTCCCAGTAAGCAGTCAGCTCACAAGACCGAAGTACCAGCCCTGCTACGCGGTACGCTCCGTGAATACCAGCGGGATGGCTTGGATTGGCTGGCCGGGCTCTATGCGAACCACACCAACGGCATCTTGGCAGATGAAATGGGCCTTGGAAAAACCATTCAGACAATTGCCCTTCTCGCGCACCTGGCCTGCACACACGAAGTTTGGGGGCCTCATTTGGTAGTTGTACCCACCAGTGTCATGCTCAATTGGGAAATGGAGTTCAAGAAATGGTGTCCGGGCTTCAAGATCTTAGCATATTATGGAACACAGGACGAACGAAAGAGGAAACGACAAGGCTGGAACAATGATGATGTGTGGAACGTGTGCATCACATCGTACCAGCTCGTTCTGCAGGATCAGCAAGTCTTCAAGCGCCGCAGGTGGCACTACATGATTCTCGACGAAGCGCACAACATCAAGAACTTCAAGTCTCAGCGATGGCAAACGCTGCTGGGATTTAACACACGTGCTCGTCTATTGCTGACCGGCACACCGCTGCAAAACAACCTCACCGAGCTTTGGTCTCTACTCTTTTTCTTGATGCCAGCGCAAAATGGCGAAGGCGGCTTTGCCGACTTGCAAGAGTTCCACGACTGGTTCCACAAACCCGAATCGCAGATTCTGGAAAGTGGTCGCGACCAGATGGACGAAGAAGCAAAGGCAATCATCTCGAAGCTGCATAAAGTCTTGCGCCCATACCTCCTACGTCGATTGAAGGCAGACGTTGAGAAACAAATGCCAGCCAAGTACGAACACGTTGAATTCTGCCGACTTTCTAAGCGACAACGCGAGCTGTATGATGGATTCCTTTCGCGGTCTGATACCAAAGAGACCCTGTCGTCAGGTAACTACCTATCCATCATCAATTGTCTGATGCAGCTGCGTAAGGTCTGCAACCACCCCGATCTGTTTGTCGACCGACCCATCATGACGTCTTTCCGCCAAGGCAGCTCTGTACCGGCGGAGTTCGAGGTTGCAGAACAGCGTGTGCAGCGACTGCTGCTGAAGGAGAAGCCCATGGGTAAAGTTGACCTGGGATTCCTCAATCTCGTACCCACCAAGCACGAAAACCAGTCAAGCGCTGTCTGCGACCGCATTGCTCAATTGAGCTCCTACCGGACGCTGATCGATATGAAGGAGGCTCAGCGTGTTCGTGCGCACCATGCATACGCGCATCTCGATCCCTTGACCGTGGAATCGACACTGGGGTATCTGGAGAGCGCGTCGCGATGGGGACGATTCGAGGAACTACAGCACTCGGTCTACGTCAATGCGCTCAGGCGCCAGCAAAGACCAATTTACGGCTCCAGCCTGGTTGAAATGCTGACAATTGATGCTCACAAACGCCCAAGCCGACCTCGGCCCAAGGTATCGAAATTCATCATGAGCTGGTTCGAGGATGAATCTGCGTCTGTGAAGGAATTAACGCCGAACCTCGACCAGCGCTCGGATGAGTACAAGCAACTGATTGAAAAGTTCACCTGCGTTACTCCGGCTGTCGTGACAAGAGACATGAACCAAATCTTGCTCGGCCGAAAGACTGCTGCACGCTTCACTGATGAAGTTCTGAAATTATCGGAGCCTGTCCGTTGGGCGCCGTTCTTGCCGAAGGAGGCACCGGCCGATCCGTGGCATGAGGCGCGTATGCGCCATACCATCCAGTTTCCGGATAAGCGTCTGCTTCAATACGACTGCGGAAAGCTTCAAGCTCTCGACAAGCTTCTGCGCAAGCTGCAGTCCGGTGGACATCGTGCACTTATTTTTACGCAGATGACCAAGGTTCTAGATATTTTGGAGCAGTTTCTGAACATTCATGGACACAAGTACCTCAGGCTGGATGGCGCAACCAAGGTTGAGCAGCGACAAATCTTGACGGATCGATTTAATCACGACCCTCGTATCCTGTGTTTCATTCTGTCGACGCGGTCTGGCGGTCTCGGTATCAATTTGACGGGTGCCGACACGGTCATCTTCTACGACCAGGACTGGAATCCAGCAATGGACAAGCAGTGCCAAGATCGATGCCATCGCATCGGACAGACGCGAGACGTGCACATCTACCGACTCGTCAGCGAGCACACGATCGAGGCCAACATTCTACGAAAGGCTTCGCAGAAGCAAATGCTGGATGACGTCGTTATTCAAGAGGGTGAATTCACCACCGATTACTTCAACAAGCTATCCATCAAGGATGTGCTCGCAGAAAAGGTTGACAATACAAGTGAGGGCGTGTCTGCCGCTGACGCAGCTCTCGATCGTGTTCTGGGCGGTCCAGATAGTAGCCGTGACCAGCGGACTGTAGGCCGCGCTCTTGAGCAGGCCGAAGACAGAGAAGATGTGGCAGCTGCTCGCTTGGCCGAAAAGGAGATTCACGATGACGACGCCGACTTTACCGAGAAGAGTGGTCCCGCGTCGGGCACCTCGACAGCACGCCAAGGCACGCCACTCGACAAGCCAGATGTGGTGTTTGGCGACGACGGACAGGCTGTGGAGGTCGAATATAGCGCATACGGAGAGCGCCTGGGGACGATTGACGAATTCATGTTGGCGTTTATGAGAGAGGCTCTGAGGTATACTAAGTTGGATCTGCCTAAGGATAAGAAGAAGAGCAAGAAGAAGGGCAAGGACACGCGAAGGCGGTGATTGCCGCAGAGGAGGACCCTTTTCGGGGTGTATTATCTTTGGGTATTCGATGTCTGCAACGAGTTGTACAATAGCAGCGAGTCCAGGACGGGAGCATCTCTTTTCTTTTACGGTTTTGTATCTGCATTATTGCGTGGCGTCAGTGGCCGACATGGTCTGCATTGGATTGATGGGAAGAGTGATTCTGGTTTCAAAAGTTGTTGGGTTGGAAATGGATGGTGAATAGAAGCATTTGAATGTAACAATACGCAAAGACGGACGGAGAAAATGCACAGTGAAGATAATGCGAGGGTGATGAAGGTGATGGCAGACTGAGACTCCCTTGATGAGAGTTGCAGGGCGAGTTAATGCCTGATGCTGTGCCTGTGCCTTAAGGCCTGATGCCTGATGAGATGATAGATGTACCTGTAGCCGTGGCTGTTTAGGTACCTGTAGAGCCGTTTTAGTGTGGCCATGTGCCCGAAGTGCCTGACAGCAGTACCTGGCCGGTACCTGATGGGCCTGCCAGCTGGCCGGGCGGCATGTAACTGCAGGTCCGCCATGCGCGGGTTTTCAGTGGGCTTCCCGCGCAAGTCCACCAGCCTAGAGGTACTTCCATTTACTGGGAGCCTTGGGCGAAATACAAGTACATCCGGTGCCAGGTGCCAGGTGCCAGCCCGCCCGGCTCACGCCATCATCTGCTGCCACCCGGAGCCCTCGAGCCTCAGTCCCACCGCCTCTTCCTCGAACCTCCAAACGCAAACGCAAACGCGACAATATCTCAGCCCGAGCGCTGCTGCCGATCAACACTCGAGTTCGACATCATTACCGCCCTCTCCAATTACCCTCTTCCGCCGCGAAAAAAAAAGCCTCCGCGAATGGGGCATACCCCCTCGATCCGACGCACCGGGCGCCAAAGGCCGTCTGCCATCTCATCCACCCCTGCTTGGCGCAAAGGAGGGTTGGACGCGCCCCTCGAACCGCATATCCCCCGACTTTCCCATCTACACATCCCGTCTTTGAAAAAATAACGTTGCGCGCGCCCTTCTACCGATAAGACTTTTGCACACGCGGAAAACAAGAACTTTGCAATGCAGGCTCCGGCCAAAGGCAACGCCGATTACCAAGGCCGGAGGACCAAGGTACGTCACTGCGCCACCCCTGTGTCTGCTTTGCTTTTTTTCCCCTTCGTTTGAGTATGGGCACGTTGCGGGCGTGCACAAATACCCCAGACAGGTCAATGTTACTTGTCAATGCGAGATTGGAATCTGCAATGCTGACGATTTGTGTTTCTTTCTTTTTGTTGTTCAGCTGGCCAGTTCGTACCAGGAACTGCTCAAGTAAGTTTTGCGCGAGTCTCGTGATGCTTCGTCGCGGCGCAACTGACCACCCGCTCTTGCAGTGAATTCTCGAGCAGCGACCTCAAGTCGGTCGGAAATTACACCCTCGGTCGATTAATTGGCAAAGGCTCTTTCGGAAAGGTCTACCTGGCCACCCACAAGCTCACCAATGGCTCCAAGGTCAGCCACCCGCAGCCTGCCACCCCTGTCGCGATGCTAATAATGGCCATGCAGGTTGTTCTCAAGTCGGCCAACAAGAGCGACTCGAACCTCGCGCGTGAAATTCACCACCATCGCCAATTTGTACACCCCCACATTGCGCGACTCTACGAGGTCATAGTGACGGAGAATCTGGTGTGGCTCGTTCTGGAATACTGCTCGGGTAGGTTGTGCAACGCTACTCCGCAACGGCCCAGGGACATGCGCTGACGTATCGCAGGCGATGAGCTGTACAACTACCTCCTGGACCACGGCCCTCTCCCGGTTGACAAGGTGCAGAAGATCTTTACGCAGCTGGTTGGCGCAGTCAGCTATGTGCACATGCAGTCGTGCGTCCACCGCGACCTGAAGCTCGAAAACATTCTCTTCGACAAGCATGAAAATGTCAAACTAGTGGATTTCGGTTTCACGAGGGAATATGAGGGCCGCGTGAACCACCTGCAGACGTTTTGCGGCACGATATGCTACTCTGCGCCTGAGATGCTCAAGGGCGAGAAGTATGCTGGCGAAAAGGTCGATGTCTGGAGTCTGGGCATTATCCTGTACTCGCTGCTGTGCGGCGAGCTGCCGTTTGACGACGACGACGATAATGTCACGCGGTCGAGGATTCTGGGCCAAGAACCCAAGTATCCGCCGCATCTGCCTGCGGAAGCTGTGTCGCTGATCAAGTCGCTATTATCAAAACGCCCGATCCTGCGACCAAGCTTACCAGAGATACTCTCGCATTCATTTCTGTCCGACCATGCTGCTGCCCAGCAAGCTATTCTCGAAATCAAGCCGCAACCACCGTTTGCCTCGTCCCTCGAGAAAGACTGCCTCCAGCGCATGAGGAGTGCTGGCGTGGACATTGACGCTGTCATTGAAAGTGTACTGTCACAACGATGCGATGCACTGACGGGGTGGTGGATATTATTACTTGAAAAGGAAGAACGGAAAATGAGACGACGGGAAAAAAAGCGCCGGGACAAGGAAACGGAACGAAGCTTGCGCCGCCTTTCCGCGGCGTCAAGTCGACTGGAACGACTTGCGCCAACGCTGCAAGATGTGGATGAAGATGGTGGCCTGACGACACAATTCATCCGCCTCGGCGACCAACAAGGCCAGAGACGCGGCCGCAGTGAACGACGCAGCGCGCAGTACCACGAGCTGACGATAACGGACCTGCCCGAGCTCACCGAGGTGGCCAAAGAGAACGGCAGTCCCGGCGAGAGTGACGCGGTGCGGCCAGCAGACAACCAGTCCATACGGTCCGTTTCAACCTCTTATAATCATCGACCTATACCACCGCCCAAGGAAGGCGTGATCCGCGGCGCAAGGTCGCGCGGATCAACCCTGCATCTCATCACAACCGCTGATTCTTTTAACAGCAGAGCGCAGCCCAGCACACCCAGAGAGATGGGCAACGGCAAGGCCCACGGTCCGTCCAAGTCCAAGAAGAAGCCGAGCATCATGGCGCACTGGAAGCATTGGACGCACTGGTTCAAAGAGAACACCAAGGGCCGGCGCAAGGGACACGAGCGGCATGCGAGTAGGAGCACGCCAGATTTGCACAACAAGGACAGCAAGGGTGGCGCGGACAAGGACGCCAGCCCGCGCCCACAGACGAGCAAATACCCCAACTCGTCAAGCGGCGCGGGCATTCACGGTACGGCGGCATTGCCCAAAGGCGTTGTGGCTAATGGCCATTATGCCAAGGCGGCGTCGCCAGGCCGGCGCGTCTTGTCGAAGAGCAGTACAACGAGCAGTTTGAGCGCGTCACAACCGCACCGACCGCGCGTTGCCACAAATTCTCAGTCGTACAAGAGGCAATCGCTCTCGCCGGCACCCATGACACCGAGGTCTACTGTGCGTCGGTCGTCTGCAGGCCTCCGGGGGCGCAAGTCGACTTCGTCTTCGGTCTCCTCAGTCCGCTCCCTGCATCACCATCACCATACACACTCTAAGGCGTCATCGACAAGCTCGACCGGCTCCGTTTCGACGAGCAAGACGCCCCTCGGCCGCACGCACTCGCCACACCACTCTGTCAAGGTGCTCCCCGCAACGCCGACGTCGCACGCATTCCCGTCCAACATCCGCCTCGTACGCGGCTCCGCCGCTCCTCCGCCGCTGCAGATGTACGACGAGGGCATGCCCGGCGGGCATCGAGCCCCCGGGTCGCCAAACCCGTTTGCAGGCGGCGTGCAGTTTGCCAAGCGCAAGAAGAACCTTTTCAAGGGCCCGAGCTTGAACCTGCCGACGGTGCCGTCCTCACGCAGTGTAGGAGGATCGGGCTCAGGGTCGCACTCGCGCAGCGGCAGCGGGTCTAACATGCGGCGATCGGCGGAGATTGCTATCCCAGGGATCCAAGAAGAAGACGAACACGAGGGGTCTATACCACAGGAAGAAGAGGAGGTTGAAGAGGTGGAGATTTTTAACCCGATTGTGGGCGGTCCGGGAGAGATTGTGGAGGAACAGATTATCGAGGATGATGAAGGGCCGTCTGCGCTGGACCTAAATGATGGGAAAGCTGAGGATGCGGTCGGGGTCAAATAACATCCAAAACGCCGAACGAGCTGAACGTGAAAGACGGACGTCAACACATGGGACGTCGAAACATGTACATTTACGCATCTTGTTTACTTTGTTGTATTTCCTGCTGGAACCATCTATACCCACTTGTTTCAGGCTGCGAGGATAGGAGAAGAGTAATAGCATGCGGATGCCTTGACTGGATAGACAGGAAAATATCATTCACAGTAGCCGAAGTGTCGCTTGAAAGGCCAATATTAGTTTCTATTATAATGTTTGCGCTTTATTGCTATGCGATTTCGCCAATTCCCCCCACGGGTGCTGTTCGTTTATATTTCTTTTGCCTGCAGTGTAGAGCGGAGAGCGTACGTGTATAGAAAAGAAAAAAAAAAAAATTACAGCTCCGCGCCCTCGCAGCGGGTGACCTCGTACTGGACGGTGTCGTTGCCCGTGTTCCACACCTTGGGCTTGAAGTCGAGGTACACGAGCTCGTTCTTCTCGGGCTTCCACTGGCCGTTGGTGTCGCGGTAGTAGACCATCTCGCCGGAGCCGGCGTCGCGCACCTCGACGGTGGTGTGCGAGAGGGTGCCGTCGGTGGACCAGGCGATGTGGTAGCAGCCGTCCTTGGAGACGGCAAAGGGCTTGGAGCAGCGGACGTTGCCGTCGCCGTCGATGCACTTCTCCACGGCGTAGTCGAGGACCTCGCCCTTGGAGACGGAGCTGCCGGCTGCGACGGGGAATGTTAGTTTCTAGTTTGCCGAAGGGGGGGTTGGGGGAGAAGAAGTCGTACTGAAGACGTTGGAGAGGGCGAGGCCGCTGGCGAGGATTTGCTGAGAGCTAGGCAGAATCATGATGAATGCTAAAATGTCGACGTTTTATCGATAAAATGTACTTTGTTGATTTTGGTGTTGAAGAGTGGCTGAAGACGAGGGACAATGGGAGCAGCCGTTTTAACATTGGGGCGCAGGACGAGCTTATATACAACACTACGACGCAAAGTACCCATCATACATACATAACCGGCCGCACTAAGCCCCTTGTCCCATTCAACCGGGGGCCGCGTAGGCACGACAAAAACAGGGTTTTTTTTTGGCTTTGCGGGAGTATGTTATGGGGTGCCTGGGCTCACACAGTTAGTTACAACTTCCCTGCCGCAAAGGTAGCTGCTAATATATGGCCCGCCCACATTGCGCCGCGATCGATGACGATGACATGGTTGCCGCTTCGGGAATGGCGCGGTTCGAGACGAAAAAAGGCTAATAGAAAATAAAGAGCAGGGTAGTTGTGGCGTATTACTTGCGGCGCAGGCATGTGTGGCTGACGTAGCCCCAGACTGTGCCCAAGTCCGGGTCTGTTGGCCCCGAGTCTACGGGTAGGGAAAACAGGTTTTTGGTGGTTTTACTAAAATGTTCTGGGCCGGTCGGTTGCCTTGCACGCTTTGTTTTTCTGTCCCCCGGCGTGGGGTAGGTCGGGGTTGGCTTTTCTGTTGGTGCGATGACGGGGGGTTGGTTCGTCATGCCGGGTTGGCGTCTCGGGAGGCGCCGAGGGGAGGGAGGTGTGAGCGTGAGGAATTGTGCAGAGGGGGAAGGGCGGGGATGAAGGGTTGTACAATGACGACGGCTTTGATGGATGTTGATGAGCGAGGGCTCGGAGAAGAAGCGCGCTGCGTGGTTCTTGCCATGCTTCGTCGCGGTCGCGGGGCTGGCGTGCGTCTGGTGCGTGTTGGTTGGAGGAGAGCAGCTTGGTGGCAACCCAGATGAAGAAGACCACTACATGGGGTAGAAAAGGAAAAAAGAAATTGCAAGAAAAAAAAAGTCGCAAGAACGTATCGTTATATCGTTGGAATTTCCAGATATAAAGGGAAACCACTCACCCGGCGGATCGGCCACCGACTGCCCCGTGTCGCGATATACACAAACCGGGCAGACTGCCAACATCAGCATCCGGACACCTGCGGTATAACGGGTAAATATAATCTTCAGGAAAGTGCCGAATGTGTTCTGGCAATGGTCGATGTGACCCGTGAAGCGCTGGAGATTCGGGGGCAGCGCGATGCCAATGTTTGCCTTTGTGTGCGGAGTGGGGAGAAATATGTGTCACCGCCGTGGGATGATGCCCCTCTGTTCGTGAGATGAAAAAATAAACCCAGCGACAACTTGTTCGGATCACATCATCAGCCCGAGTACCAAGTCGTTTGCCAATGTCGCGCAGGCGGGAGAGGCGACTTCTGTGACGATGCATTCCATGAAAGAACCCCCCCATTTGGACTCACTCTGAATGGTTAAAAGACATCAAACATTTCCACGACAAGACTTTCGTTCCCGTCTCGCAACAAACTGTCAGCCCGGTCGCATCACTCCCGTCGTCCGTCAAGTACTCGTTTACTCTTTCCACCAAGTTCCCGCGCCAGCCACACCGTCGACCCAACCAGCCCTCCCTTTCCCCCGAAGCCAAGCTTCATAATGATCTATCTCCTCTGGCTCACGCTTGTGCCGCCGTCGTTTCTGCTTCTCGGTTGGTTGTCTTGGCCAAGTCTGCCAATTCAGGCTACGCGCTTAGGAAACGACCACCACTGGGGCCACTTGCTTGTTGCAACCGCCCAACCGGGCACACCAGCCCAACAAGGCACCACCAACCCAATCCCCCTTCCAAAACCATGCAATCCTCACTCAGTACTCGAAAAACATCATATCTCATTATTAATACATAAAAAGTACAAAAAAAAGTACAACTCCCAACCTCTCTGTTCTTTGCCACCCCATTCACTCATGCCCTAGTACGCGTTCCTCTCCTGCTGCCTCTTCAGCCTATCCACCACGTCGTTCCTCTCCTCGCGCAGCGTCACCCACAGCCAGAACCACGCCACCATCTCGATAAACAAGAAGGTGAATATCACCCGGTTCTTCAACCCGTCTGTAGCAGAGCCGCTGCCGGCGCCGGCGCCGAAGAAGTCGGGCTTGCGGGAGGTGCCCGAGGTGTAGGCGCCGAGGGGGCCCTCGGGACCGAAGAAGTAGGAGTAGAAGACGAGGGACATGGAGAATGTGAAGCGGACGGGGGCTAAACGCTCAGATCAGTATTTCCGTTTAGGGGGCAAGGCAGATTGGGAGAGCGGAGGAGAAAGAGAAAGAAGAAGAAGAAGAAGAAGAAGAAAACATACCCTGCGTTCCCCAGTAGTACAGTGCGCCCAGCTCCTCGGGCATGCTCAGGGAGACGAGGTCGCTGATACCCAGGTAGGCCAGCGCGACGCCGAGGAAAGCCAGCGCGGGGCTGGGAGCGTCGAGGCCACGCGCGGGGGGCTGTCAAAAAAACAAATTCAGCGTCAGCAAATCTGTTCCTGCCTTGCTGGCATCCTTGCTCCTCCCATGGACTCTGCATCACGAAAAAGCCAGGGCGGCGAGAGGGTTATCGCGGGAGGGGGTAAGCTTACCAATCCCATGCTGCGGCCGAGAATGTAGACGAGAATCTGGTCGTCGACGGTGCGCGGGTTAAACACCATGAAATACGCCATGGTGACGTGGAACAGAGAGATGGACGTGATGATGGTTTTTGCCGTGATGATCGCCATGATTGCGGTATTGTACTCGTGTGTGTGCGTGTTTATTCTTATTCGTGATGTGTCCGCTGTCGCGTGTGATCGTCGTCGTCGTCGTCGCAAAGCGCAAAGTCGTATCGCAAGGAATTTCCCGTACAGTCGCCAACTTATTGTCCTTTCTGTCGTAGCCCGTTGCTCGTTTGCGCCGTCGAGATGTCTTGTCTGTCCTTTCGCAAGATGCGCGCGCGCGCCCTTGTTTTCCTTTCTTCCCTTCGTCGTTGGGACGAGAGATGCGCGCCCCCCCCTTGCGAATTGCGATAAAGCGGGGTGTCTCTTTGTTCTTCCTCCGCCCCTTTTCTCCCTCTTTTTCTTTTTCTTTCCTTGGACGCGTAAAATAGGGGTCTGATCTCTGCTTTACTCCCGCTGGTGCCGTGGCAAGAGCAAACTGCAAAGGACAAAGCCTCAAGAAAAAAAAAGATGCAGCAAAAAGTAAAACGAAAAAGCAGCAGTGTAAAGAGCTAACTTAAAAAAAAAAAAGCGTCGTAGAGGGAGAGGCGTTGTGTCGCGTGGCCCAACTTGGGTCGCAGCGTCGCGCCGCGTGTAACCAAATATATGGGTTTGACAGCTGGGAATGAAAAATGGATTCGGACCTGAGCACCGCCGCTTTAGCGCATGAGCTGGCCCGAGTACGCTATTCCATTTTCAGCGCCAAGCCTGGAGCCATAGCGAGCCTATATTGACAAAGCATAGCGACTATTGTTGAAAGTATAAGGATGCGTTTCTACCCAGCACCTTAGGACATCCGCCACCAATGTCCTCTTGGCAATAGACTTGAGATACACGTCATATGCTTTTAGACACAATAGCTTGCCGTCCGCTGTCGTTCACCGTGTTTATTAAACATTATCATTAGAATTGGGAAAGCTTTGCACTGTTTCCTGGCAAAGCGTCCCTTATACGTATCAGTACTCCGTTTCGTTGGCCAGCTCGCTTGTATCCCAACGATAATCTTATGCGGCCGGTACTTCACGATGGTATGGTTTCGACGCTTAGCTGCTCGACTTCTTCGCGAGCTTCGCTCGTTTCTTCTCACGCTTGCTCGATACGCAACCACTAATAGACCACGCCAAATGCATCACGCTGTCCAGTCAAAGTCAGTCATGTATCCCATGTAGCGTTGAGCCGCTTGTCCCGCATAAATCACATGTGCCTACCTAATAACAATCTGTAATATGCCCGCAAGTGCGAATGGGTTCTCTATCAGAGGGAGGTCGCTGGGAATGCGGCAGTCGGCTCCCGGAGCTGGATGGCCATATTCAAGAGGAGGTGGATTGCACCATTCGCCAGATTCAGGGTGATGGCCTTGCAAGGAAAAGGCAGGGACGGATACCATGGCACCAAGTGCAATAATATGCAGCAAAACTCGAGTCTTTATGTGTGCCGGCTGTACCACTCTCGTCCAGGCTAGCGCAGTGAGGAGGCATGTATGCAGGGCGAGATCGCAACTTGTCTGTATCGCGAGCCTACAGTTAGCAAACACAGTGAAATTTGACAGAGGGGAGTCCTTTCCGAAGGGCGCGTGTTTACAATGGTATATGCTGTGATCTTCACACTCTTGGACGTGAGGTCACGACCTGGGTTGCCGTACTTGCTGCCTTTTGCCATGATGCCCAGAGCCGTTGCTCCGATTGCTATTGCCGCCACATGGCCAAGGCCATGGATGAGGTTAACAACGAGTCGCATACTTGACTAACGTGAGCTTTAAGGGAATAAACACGCGACGAGAGAGGCCCAGCGACAGAGGTGCCTCATCTAGGGACCGCAATAGCGTTATATCCTCCACCGACTTGGCGCTGCGAGATCGACCATGCGTGCCGACAAATGCGCTGTGTCTTTGTAAACGGGGAGGGCGAAAGTCGTAATACCTGTTAGCCTCGAAAACAAGCTTCTGTAATGGGCCTAGTGGCACCGTCAGGTGTGGCGCTTGCCAAGCCAAACCTGTATTTAAGCCCAACGGGAAGTCCATCAACGATGCAACCTCACCAACAAGAGCTGGTAACTGTTGGTAGCAACTGTTGGTAGCAACGGTTGGTAGCAACGGTTGGTAGCTGGAATAACATCTTTGTTCCGTTACTCCGTATAAACTATTCCGTGGTGAGTATCCCGTACGGACTACACCGTTCCACTTTGCGCGAAGGCCGACGAGGCGGTGGGATGATGACTTCTGCAAGTCGACATTGGGGCGGCGACTAGCGGTCTATTGCACCAATGGCAGTATCGCGTGGCTTGCCCGAGTCGCTTGCTCATGCACTACATAGTATATAAAGCTGACCGAGCTATCGGCCAGGTTATAATTACTCACGTGCATCTGCATGCCTGGTTTCTGGTCATTGTTGGGCAGTTTAATCAATGCAGGCGGCCTCCGGCGTATGTGCTTTCACTGCACCCAACAATCTGCATAAAAATGAGCTGTTGTAATGCTTCATCACTTATCTATCTCATCTGAATATCAGCTAAAGCTCAACTTTGAACCTAACCTGTGTTGTCAGTATGAATCTTTCCAACTTTTTAGTGCTTCTTTCACTACTATTTTTCTCCCCTACTGGGGACTGCCAGCAGGACAATGGCGGATGACATTGCAAATGCCATGATCATCGTGAATGATTCTATTACAGAGTCGGCGAAGTGAAACAAGGCACGAATTGAAAATCCTAGCCGAAACAATTATTCTACTGTCCGAAATGCGAATATATACCGGTCATTGTCCAGTTTTCCCTTGTCAACGGTGCACCTTACAAAATGAAGTTGCGCGATATTCATAGCTACCAGATGGGAAACTGGAGCACTTCCTTTGTCGACGTACCTGCTGGAAAATCCCTTCGGGTAATAGTCTTGTGGGAAACGTCGCGAGACGAAAACACTGACGGAGCAGATGCCTGGTACGAGCTCGAAGGCCCTGGTAAACGTTTTACTATCCAGGCGCGTGTCGACAAAAATGCGTCACCTCGATGGAAACTGCAAGTATATCACGAAAGTCTCGAGACTCGCGATGCTCAGGTCGGCGAGACAGTGGCAATCTCTTTTCCTATGGAATATGACGGTCACCCATCAGTGATGCAAGGTCGAAATGCCCAATGGCTTCTAGTTGGCAGCGAAGACTACGGATATTACTCCA
The DNA here is from genome assembly GCA_037575805.1 of Lecanicillium sp. G3. Lineage (NCBI taxonomy): Eukaryota > Fungi > Ascomycota > Sordariomycetes > Hypocreales > Cordycipitaceae > Lecanicillium > Lecanicillium sp. G3. The sequence continues at coordinate 368,175 of JAZHPD010000011.1, read as the reverse complement.
AGGACCCCCCACAAAACTGGATGCAATTGTCACTACATATTACTGGTGACAGAAAGCTCAAGCACATATGCGTTCCAGGATCTCATGATGCTGGCACAGGTGTCATAACTGGCACAGAAGGACTTGGCAACTCTTCCAACTCCAGGACTCAAATGTTTGACATCGGTTGGCAGTTACATTATGGCTCACGTTGGTTCGATATCCGACCCTGTACTGCTCGTGATGGTACCGCGAAGCTATGCCACATGTCCAAGCTTACTGACTTTGTTCATGGAGCTTATGGTCAGACCGTCGATTCCGCCATCGAGCAAATAAACAGGTAAGCTATGCAACCAGACATGATAAACTCTTGAGGCAGTCCTTCTATTTGGATTCTAACCAAGGCTTTTGTGACTTAGTTTCATGGATGACAGCCCCGGTGAGCTGGTTATGCTGGATATCAACAATGAGGCCGCTTATCCGGGTGGCTCAACGGACAAAATGGGTGCGGATGCTTGGGATCCAATCATCCAGAAGTTTTTCAAAGGCATCAAGAAACCTTGCTCAGTAGAGCTAAACGGTTCTACCAAGCTTCTCGACCACACTATGAACGACTTTATTGGCGATGGCAATGGTTGCGTGATGTCTCTTCTTCGACATGTCCCACTAAAATCGAATACCGACGTTCCGACCGGGTTTTATGATTGGACAAATGTCAATCAATACAATATGTATAGCGATACATCGTCAGAGTATATTATGGAGACTGACCAGATTGAAAAACTCGGCGAAGTCCGCAAGCTTGGCAGCTCGTCCAACCCTGACACCTCGGATCAATTCTTCCTGCTTTCATGGACGCTGACACCGGATGCGGGCGCCCCAGCAATATCTCTACTCGCGTTCAGGGTAATTGGGAACCTTTTCAATATTGGTTATTACAGCTTCACCCCATACTCCTTCCCAAACGTCCTCTACGTTGATTATCTAGGTGCTCCTCACGGCCTTCCATCTGGCAGTGCCGACGACGAGCGTCCAGGTCAGGCTACAAATGATTACATTCTTCTAGCTATGGCTGTGAATTTGTTGCTAGCTGGAGAAAACTGTTACGTCGGAGGTGGTGGCCTCAAAGGTTAACTTTTGTCTTCCTCTTCTTCTCTTCTTCTTCTATTCTTCTTCTCTTCTTCTTCTCTTCTTCTTCTCTTCTTCTTCTCTTCTCCTTCTCTGCCTAGCCGCCTCGTCGTCACCAGGGTTGTCGCCGCGCTGGTTGTGTGTGGAGGCGAGATACCGCACTTGAAGTAGCAGTATTGCGAGCCAGTTTTGGTTATTATTTATATAAAAGTTCGCCAAACATGCATAACTTGCTATTATAGCCTCCACTGTGGACTTGCTGTATTTGGATCTTTCATATCTCGTTATTTTCCCGTCCAATTACTACTTATAACCTTTCCACCAGCCGTAGGCAGCTGTACGCAAAAGTTTGGCTACGCTTTGGAACTTAGTAGGCAGAGAATAACTGTATTTACTTGTTCAACTTACTTCTGCCTAATTGTCCGCCTAGAAACAGGATACAGAATACACGTACGTCTGATATAACCTCCTGTTCTGCAATGCTGAAGCCACGAAGCCACTGGCTGCCGAGGCTTTCATTGGCTTTTTCGACGATCCACTGTCATGCAGGTACTTAAGTCTAAGAAGTAACTATTTTCAAGTCAGTTTATGAGTAATATTTCATCTCTCGATAATCTCACTTAATATATTATTAACCCTAGCTAGAGCTTAGTTGGGTATAGAGTCAACGCATAAATATACTTAAGGGAGGTTGGAGTAAATTCTAATATAAGATACTACTTATTATTATAAGTATTATATAGTTTAGTACTCTATAATATATTAGATAAATAGATAGTGTTATATAGTAATTCCCTGCTCGCTCTATTTAGCGAGCTGGTGCCAATAAATCGCTGATCTCCTTCTGCACTTGGCAGGAGGACAACAATCTAATTTTTACATGCTGCACACCATATTTGACATGTGCACGGTGTATTCGATCCGCCTGCTTACTGCATTGCCGGTATAAGTAGAGGCTCGTTGTTCCCAGCGAGCTCCCAGCTAGAAGTGACGATTCCATCGTCATTGCTGGAGGACCTCGCCAGGAGAGAGGTCTGACAGATAGCTCGGATAAGTGGGCGGCCCACTTATTGATAATTCCATATAAAAGGAACTTTATTATTAAATTTATTTGAAATTCTCTTTAAAAGACATTTTTAAATAATTTTAGTATATATAAGCGCTCTTTTAGCTCAGGAAAATGCTTAGCGCTAGAGCAGTGGGAGAGCAAGAGCAGCAAGCGCACTAGCCAAGTTGGACTTACGCCACACCCCCTTTGCCGACGCGGTACCGTCACTAAATTAAAAGGGTTGCTTTTCACTTAAATTGCTGTACAGGACTGTAGCGCTGTGCGAAGTGGTAACTAGTTAGTTACTCCGTAACTAGGGAGTACTGGCGCCGTAACTCAAAAGCAAGCTTCGCCTTTAGCTTGATGCAAAGCTACCGTAAGCTTTTGGTACTGCCTTGGAAAAGAGCCGCTCTGGCGTTAGAGTGGCTGCTGGCATTGTGGCTTTGCACGGGCAATCCACCTTTTACCAGCTAACTACCTACCTACCAGTATACGGAGTACAGGCGGGAGGGTAATCTGTAGTCGGGTCGGGTGCAGGGCGGGACGGATGAAAAAAGACTGCAGCCGAATGTCTCGGGCAGCCCGTCAAAAGGGGAAATAAGCACCTACATACGTAGTACCGAGGCTCAGCAGATGCAAAATGCACTCGGCAAATGCAGGTACAACACCAGGAATGGCCAGCTACCGGCCGGATAAGCTCAACAGCTGCATCTTTTCTTTTCTCCCAGTCAAAATTTTACTATTAATATTTCTCCTGTCACTCGCGTATCCGGGTTTCTTCCCGACAGCGCAGCACCCTTTTCTGCACGAGTCACCGTTCGGTGAGCGCCGGTCAATAACTAGCCCCTCACCATATCTCTCCTCCCCCCCACCTTCAATCCTCCGCTTCGTGCAGACGGGTACCCTGTTCATAGCAGACGCATCTTTCGCCCACCCACTCGCCTGCATCTTTAAATGAAATACCTGCAATAAACCTGCATGGTCCAGCCCCGTCACAGCAGTGGAGAATCCAAGCCTTAGCCTTTTAGCCTCCTTTGTCGATAAATAATCCAGACTAAAAGAACAGTCAATCAAAGTTTCGATAGACTTGCGCCAGTGGCAACAAGACAAATCGCCATGCTTCGACTATCCGAGGTAGTACTCTCAATCTGAAATAATATGTATAAATTGGAAAAAGTAATAATAATACTTTCAGTATCGGAATAATATGTACCGTGAAGAGAAAAAAAGAGCATGAAAAAAACAGCCTCATGTGATGAAAATGTGACAAGTGTGTGATATCCAACCCCAGGCTCCCGGCCCAAACAGAAAAACGCCACCCAAAACTCCAAATTGCAGCAAGTCTCTCGATTACCCCTGGCTATCCCGGTTATCACGGTATTCCAGTCTCCATCTCCAGTCTCCAGTCTCCAGTCTCCAGTCTCCGTCGGCCCGCGGTCTTGTCCTGCGTGCCGGCCAGGCCAGTTACCGGCGGGCTCGCTGCTCCTCAGTCATCTGTATTAGTTACTGGCCAGGCTGCCAGGCTGCCAGGCTGCTTGCCCCTGCGCCTGTCAGCTCGCCTGCTTCCCAGTAAATGTATAATCGTCACTCGCACCGTGGCCGTCAGCAGCCCGCCAGTAGCCCGACGGGCTGGCACTCGTCTGGCCACAGCACTTGTCAGTACAGAAACTGGCTCAGGTGTGGAAACTCGTCCGACCACGGCGGCCCCATGTGCCAGTTTCGCAGATCCGACGCCAGCATCTCGAATTCCGGATTCAGCCCCACGCTCCCGCGTTCCGTCCTGCTCATCAGGCTCTTGCCCTCGGGCAGGATGAGGCGCAGCGACCGCAGGTACAGGTCCACCGAGTGGCGGGCGTCTTTGCGCTGGTTCAAACACAGGTAGTTGCGGAGGGCGGGAAAGGGGATGAAGTCGATGCACTTGGGGTGCGGTATGGTGACTTGTGCCTGCGTGGGACGCATAATGGCGGGCACGTCGGCCATGGATTCGGCGGAAGGATAGTAGCGCCACTGTAGACGCGTTAGCATGTACTCTACTTCACATCATATCAAACAGGCCGCAGCTCGTAGGCCGCGGCTCGTTAGACCACAGTTCGGCAACCTGCAGCCGGGGCAGCCGCCGGATCTCGCACTCACCCGTAGTAATCTGTACGTCAGCAGGAATATCCCACACAGCGAGTCGACGTGCGTCATCTCGTACTGCCGCAGAATCGCCGACAAAATCGCCGACAGCGGGTTGGACAGCTCCGTCGGGTGCAGAAGCATGTCGGGCAGGCTTGGGTTCCGGGGCGCCGACATGTTGCGCAGGCTGGTGTGGTTGGTCGCGTTGTTGTACTCGACGGCCATGATGACGGTGATGCGCTCGGTGCACTGGGCATCTGAGTGGTGCTGCTTGCCGCACCTGCACTCGACGACGGGTCCTTGGGCCCGTATGTCGGCCAGCAGCGCCTGCATGTCCAGCTGCGCTTCGACGGGCTCCTCGGGCATGACGTGGTGCGTGTAAAGGCGCTCGGTGAGGTTGTCGTAGGGGTTGTAAAAGGCGGCGCCGACATGCGGCATGGCGGCGGTGGTTGCGGGTGCGGCGGCCGTCGTGGTCAACGAGGCGTCCGAGCCGGGTGAGTTCCAGGGCTCCGACTTGGTGAGGTGCTGCGACGTCGGCTGTGCGTGCATCATGGCGTTGGAGGCTGAAGAGAAGCCTTCGCCGCCGTGGTTCATGTGTCGGAGCTGGATGACCAGGTCGCCGATGGTGTCGCGGAGGAAAGATACATCGCGCTCAATGTTTTCGAGGCGAGTCTTGTTTTCCGCACGGTTCTCGCGGTGCTTGAGCTTGTCGATGCGACGCTTCTTGCCGAGCTGCTCCTCTGTAAGTGTGCGTCGTGGTTTGGGGGCCGGTTTGGTGTCCATGTCGGCGGTAGTGGTACAAGAAGAGAAATAGAGGAAAGATGAAGAGAGAAGAGAAAAGCTGTGCGTTTTAATAGGCGAATAAAATCAAGATATTTGAAAGGATAGAGAAGAGAAAAAGAAATACCAAAAAGCCACGACGCCAAACTGCAGAAAGAAGAGGGTGAGTTGGCGGTTGAGAGTCAAGAGATGAGAGTTGACGATTGAGAGAAACTGTACGAGGAAGGGGAGGAGCGTCGAGGTCTGAGTAATGGTGGTGGTGAGTGTGGTGAGCGGTGGAAAGCCTCGGGTGAAGGCAAAGAAGTGGGTGCGGCGACAGTGGTAGGCGGGCGGGTGCGTTGACTGGTGGTGTCGATGGGTGCGCTATATGTATCAAAGGGAATGGAAAAGTACTCAGGATATGCACAGAGTAAAGGATGGGCACCCCTAGAGGCACCGAGTTATTCTGCAGACCAAGTAGAGACTTTTTGTTGTAGAATACAACTGACGAGGGGGGAGGCCAGCGAGGGGAGAGCCTGGAGTGAAGCGGAGTTGATACACAGGCGGAGAATCCGTGCGGGTGAGCCCTTATTAGGTTAGCACTGGTAGGAAGATGGGCGGGAGTATCATAGGCCAATCAGGGAATAGGCAAGACAGGCACAGCCAGACTGCAGCGCAAACTTTGTGGCTGACCGAAAACGCGGGGGCCGTGGAGATGCTTTTTTACTACGGAGTAGTTATAATTAGTTAACTAACTGACTACTGGGTACATACTGAGTAGTGTAGTTGACTTGTGGGCAAGCCTACAAGTAGTTACCAGCGGGGTCGATACAGGCCAGGCAGGGTAGACACTAACAAAGACTGCTGCACCAAACACCACACACGCACACCTCGCTCAGACCCCTTCCACAACACTCCTTTTCTTTCTTCCATTGGTTTTACCTCCTCCCCTCTGGCAGCCCTAGCGGGTATACGGTACACCGGTTATCTGCCAGCCTGCCTGCTTGGGCCGCGTGTCAAACAGCCAGACCCGCTCGCTGCTTGTGATTTCCGGGTGATTAGCTAATCCACTCTTTGCAATCGCCCCCCCTCCTGCGCATCCACAGATTTGTGCTGATCCCAGAGAGATTTACACTCGAATCGTGCAGTGCCACTAGGAATTAGTTAGTTAGGTACGCCTTGCAGATTCGATACCACAACAACATCACCAGCCGCTGCATGACCCCTTTGCATAATTATCCTTTATGCCTCTCAGGCATGCTCCCGGCGCGCACGGCTTCTACTCACTGTCGTTTGTTTCCGGCTTAGTAACCCTGACCCTGACCCTGTCCATAACCAGCACCTGCTCCTGCTCTGCTCTGTGTGTCTGTACCACAAGCACAAGCACAAGCAGTCGCAGCCACAACAAGCCACAGCCTTAGCCACAGCTTCACATGTTCGTCCTCTTACTCCCAGGCAAACGCCCAAGACAAACAAAAGACAAAGAAACACACTTTTTTAAAACATCCAACATGGGACGAACCTGAAAAATGCCTGCATCGAATCGAACCTTGTTTCTGAACCGAGCCATTGTACACTAGCGAACTATATTCGTTTGATTTTTTCTGCCCGAGACATTTCATGCCAACACAGAATTGAACGACGTCATATAGCCATTACAAACATACGCACGCGGGCGCGCACACTCAACACCAACCGCAGACAAGTCCCCAGCATCAAACCCTCGCCTTAACCTCATGCCCCTTGTCTGATCAATCCGAGCCAATCGCAACCACAAAAACAAGTCTCGCCTTACTCGGCCTTTGCGCCGTCAACGCCATCAACACCGACCGTCACGCTCCCGTTGACGGCAACACTCACGCCAGAACCCGGCCCAGCGTGCACGTCCGCCTCCCAGATCGGTCCGGCCTTCTTGCCCAGCAGGTTCAGCAGCGCCGTCACCAGCAGTTTCGGCATCACCTCCACCTGCGCAAAGTCCAGCACGCTGCTCAGCTTGTTGTCGCGCGAGCAGCCAGCGCGCGGCGTCCCCCGCTCCCCGTTCATCACTTTCTTCAGCCACGAGAGGGCAAGCGGCGCACCGGTGACAGCGTACTGCCCGTGGTTCGAGGCCAGGTCCCGCACGTACTCGACGGAGCCGCCATCCCGGCAGTACTTGTCCACGACCCGGTCGCTGTCCCGGACCGGGCTCACCTCGTCCAGTATCGACTTGTACCAAAACAGCGGGATCGTCGGCGTTTTCTTGCCCAGTCTGTTCTCCTCCATGATCTCGACCAAGCGCGGGTTGGTCAGCAGGAAGTTGCGGTCCTTGAACATGCCCAGAACGTCGCGGAAGAGAAACGTGGCCGCGTTGGCCACCAGGCACTGCGTCAGCGGCGAGTAAAAGAGGTCCCTGTACCGAGGCTTCAGGTTCTCCTCAATAATCGGCTGCGTGTCAGGGTACTGCTTCCCGAGACCCAGGATACCCGTGGGGATGAACCCCGCCAGCGGCGCGCCGTTGATCGACCTCACCACCGACGAAATCTCCGGCACAGTGCCACCCACCGCGGCGCCCGCAATCTCGAGCTCCGGCGCGTACGACGGCTGCAGCTCCGCCGCAAAGTTGGTCGCGAGGGCACCCCCCGAGTACCCCCACATCGTCACCCTGGCGTCGCGTCTGATGCCCGTCGTCTCCCCCGACGCCAGCGCCGCCCGAATGCCGTCCAGCGTCGCCTGCCCCGCCAGTATGTTCGCCAGGTACGCCGAGTCCGGGCCCTGAAAGTCCGGCACGATGACAACCCACCCCTCCTCCAGCGCCGCCTGTATCAGCAGAAACTCGGCCTGGCTCAGCAGCGTGCCCGCCAGCGGGCCCCTGTCCGACGCCTGCTGCAGCGCGTAGCTCGGCGCGCAGTCCACCGACGCCGCGTCCACCGCGACCTGGTAGCTGAGCACCTTGCCCATGTCGGCGTTGTGCGGGACCAGCACCGACAGGACCGTCGCCACCGCGTTGCCGTGATTGTCGTTGGTGCGGTACAGCAGCTGGTGCGCCGCCGCGAGCTTCACGGGCACGATGCCGAACGCGGCGATGGGGGCGGGCGGGCTGCGCGCCTGCAGGATGGCGCCCGGCGCGGAGGACGAGAGGTTGCTGCCCGTGGGGAAGTAGAAGGTGTCCTTGCTGGGGAGGAGAAGGTCGCGGGCCTGCAGCGGCGTGGATGCCGGCATGGCGTGCGCCGTTGCTGCGGCGAGGATGGTGGCGAGGAAGCGCATCGTGTAAGTGTGTGGTGTAAGTAAGTATAAGTGTAAGTGAGTATATGTGCGTATGAGTATAAGCCGGTGTAAATGAGTGTATGTGAGTATGAGTATAAGCCGGTGTAAGTGAGTTCAAATAAATACTTGCGACTATGACCATCGGTTAAAAGGTAAAGATACCGAAGATCGTAGTGCTGGAAGTTGTCCTGCTGCTGTAGTCTGCTCCTTCCAAGTTCTCTCTCTTCCCAAAACCGACGAGGCATACCCATGTTTATATACTCCAAATCTCTCCCAGCTCAAACAATAGGCTACTACCCAAGCCACTTCCCAGCTGAGAGCCTGCTACCAGGATTACACATTGTTCGGATCCTTGCCCCCCGTCTCGCCCGTTCCTCCTTCCACACCCACCCCCTGGACAAGAGAAGGTAAACCAGATATTCCGCACTCCGTATAAGCACGTGAGACGCTCCCGCACATGGGCCAACCGGTGGTGCAGTCTTAGCTCGTGGTAGTATCTCCCATCTGCATGTTCAAATTTCCACACCCTTTTTGCCAATGTTTGCTCTCCACCTCTCACGCTCTCTCGCTTACTCGTCATCGCCGAATCTACCGTCCTTCGACCTTTGCAGAGAACAAGAACCCTTGTTGTATTTCCCCGCGTAATCATATCGCTGCTTGGCTCGCCTGTCGCGTTCTCCTTTGTCGGCCGTGCGAAGCAGATTGGACGTTTCGACGTCGTGTGCCCTTACCTAGTCTTGCAGATGCGGTAGTCGACGTCGAAGGGAAGTTGGGAAATCACGACTTGGCCGCGCGTCGGCGAGAATAGGGGGGCATTGGGGGTAACGGAGACAAGCGAATTCTGGGCCCCGGCACGTTGGGCTAGCACGACCGTTATTCTGGGGAACTAATTAAGTTGCCAAAAGTGGCCAAAAGTAGCATCACCCGTTGGATGGCCTATGCCGAACCCCGGAGACGGAGACACTGATTAATGCCCGCTCACCAGGTTAGCCTTCTACGTGTATAAAGTCCGCATTCGTCACTAGTCTGCCGGCGAACGGGGAATCGGCTAACAGTCGAAAATCTGCCATGCCTACGCCATCACGTTGTTTAGTTTCCCGCTAGAGATCGGGACGTATTCCGAGTTCGCTTGTCTTGTCGCCCCCTTCCCCCGGGCCACAATACTCAATACCTTTTGTACTATCTGTCAGCAGCCTCAAAGCCCGCTTGTCATCCAGCGTCGCACCATGCTCGTGCCCTCCCAGCCCTATGAACAATGACTGCTCAAACCATAATGCGGTGTCACCGTCTCTGACTCGTTTCTGCTCCCTCTCTGCCACTTGCAAGTTTCCTTCCTTTAGCTCCCAGAACTGCTTGGCCGGAAAGAGGTTACGCAACCTGCACAGGTTTTTGGCACCGGCTGTCTACCGCCGTCCAAGAATGTTATTGGACCGCCACGAAGCTTGACTGACAGAAAAGAACCCCCTCCATCGTGTCCTGTCGGCCCATCTGTTTCGTATATTGCGGTGGGGTACGCGGGGAAATAAGAACGGGCGAGTTTATTTATTTATTTATTTATTTTTTTGCCAGTATAGGCCAACTGAAGTTCGTCATATCATCGCCTGTAGCGATATATTGTCGGTCTCGACCTCAGGTACAACCTCGGCATGCACCCCATGATTCTGTTTTTGCTGCCGCTGCTAGTTTCCACTTGCTGATTCGGCGTCGCACACTCGCTAGCGAGCGCCTCAATTTCAAGCACTTAAAGTCAGATAAAAAGTTTTTCTTTTGGGGGGGGGGGGGCTTGGATCACATACTCGGCACCGAGAATGACCCGCCGCAGTGCATTCGCTTGACAATTCAAGAGAACTTCAAAGTGAATGAGACAACATAATTGCTTTTTCGGGAGAGTCCCCGTCAAGGCTATTTACCGCCGTCCGTTCACTGCAAATTGTGCACATGGTGCAATATTGCGCATGTGGTGGTGTATTGGCGTTACAACCATAAAGCACACAATGGCATAGCATAAAATTGGTTTCCAGAAGCCCCGACTGCATCTCGGGTAAGGATATCAAGGCTTTTTGTACATTGAGGTTTGATTGAAGGCGTAACTCCATCAGCTCGCGTGCCGACGCTGTACGTCTCGACGTCGACGCAGAAGCTGGCGCAACCATCATGCCGACCGAACAACCCCGTAACCCATCGTACGACAACACACTTCGCCAAAAATGCTGGCACACTTGACGCGCTGGGTGGTGGAATATATACCACATTTCTCATCAAAATCATTCGCACTTGTTGGTGTTTGGCGATCAAGGAGGAGGAGGCCGGGCAGCGTGAGGGCTGTGCAGGCTCTCGTGTGCGGAGGCGGGGCGTCGAGCTGACTCCAGCGCATGGCATACATCGGGATGGAAATTGCAATAGACTACGTGGCCTCCCTGTTGGTGGCGTTCTGCTGTGATGACGTGCGAGTATTCCATATGATCCAGAACGCGAGGCCAACGCCACGAGCCGGTACCGCCGGTCAAAGCACATCTGATGAACTCGACTGCCATTCGCGAAGTTTTGTCTTGTTTATCATCAAAGACTGTAAGTCTGATGCCAGCAGCCGCGGTAATTCCAGCTCCAATAGCGTATATTAGCCCTTAGATACTCTGGGCCGCACGCGCGCTACACTGACGGAGCCAGCGAGTACTTCCTTGGTCGAAAGGCCCGGTTACTCTGGTACTCTTGTTATAAACCGTCGTGCTGGGGACTGTAAAACTATCGTTGACGCGCTTCACTTCGCAATCTGCCAAGTTTGTGGGGTTGAAGGTCGCCCGACTTGGCCTACGGGTCGAGAACGGAGCCAGGCATCTCAAACGCGAGGCAGTGAGGCGTTGCGGAGTATCGTGAAAAGTGGCATTTGCGTAACTAATGTATCACACGGAGTTGGACATTTACTTTTTTGGCAGATACTCACCGCAATAGCGGAGTGCAGAGAGATGTTGGTTATACAGCAGGGGCTTTTGGTGAAGCTGTCTGGGCAGCCTATGATTTGACCAATAACTGGTAGAGTCTGGCTTCCGATATTGTATTACCACTTGCAAAGTAATGTAGCTGTAGGGTGTACATACTGGAGACGGAAGTCGGCGATTGATTACAGGATTCCGGTAGTATACATACTATTGACTATATGAGACGTCCGCAAAGGTTCGGTGTGCGGTCAGCGCAGCGTCGAAAGTTGCGCAGGTGGTCTGAAGACTGCTTGTTTTAGATTCATAATGCCAGTCGTAGCTGACCTAAACAGCTGAGAATTTGAATTTGGGTGTTGCACAGCAGAAGACGCCAGCATGGTGGGGATCGTCGTGTCGGACAGCGCGAGCTGCATCGGATCACTGCCGCGGACTATCACATCGATGTTGCGGCTCATTCAACATTGGGCAGCTCAAATGAGCAACGGTTGTGAACGGCTGAAGTGCTTCGTCTGTAGCTCTCGGCTATATCACGAGCATTACTAACGTTGCTGGTGATGGAGAGTTTGCAACCATCTAGAAGCCCGAGAAGTGGCGCTTGGAGTGAGTTGGCACTAACTGCCCTGCTAGTTAACAGAGCAAGTGCCAACATGGAAGGCGCGGCTTCTAGATTAGCGCACCGACAGCCTCAGCCGTTAGTTAGCTTGTTAGTTTCTGGCTCGGCCTTGCCTTGTCAGGTCCCAACGCCCGCGTCCGGGGCCGCCGTCCATCGGCTCACGGGCGCGGGTGTATCAGATTGGTGGCCAAAACGCGGGCTGTCTTTTCTAAACTGTCAAGGTGCGAATGCGGCCCTGAGAAGGATTGCCAGGCAGAATGTACAAGTGAAACTTACTTCTTCTTGAAGCCGCTTATCCGTGGCAAACTTCCGCCGCCACGCTTTTCCATCCCGTCACTTCGAAGGCCGCAGCCAATACGAAGGGGGTAACAAGAATCGTCGCGGACGGAGCCTACCTCTACCTGTGGACCTCTCCAATCAGACTGGAACAAGACCGCATCTTTGGCCGGTCTCACATCAGCCTCGAGCTGTGTACCGCAGATTGCATCACACCGTATTCCTGAACTAATTGGCTAGCCCGTCGGGTGTCTCATATGCCCGCGAAAACTCGCCTTGCCATGGCCGTCCTGATATTCTCCGCATGGCCGTCCTGATATTCTCCGCACGTCCCGCTCCAGCCTTCTCCGATTCTTTTCCTCTCATTTCTCCTCCCAGCAGACGTGATATCTGGATGCACAACCCAGACAGCATTGACCGAGTTACATATTAAAAGTGTGGGCTGTAATAAGCACAGGCTCCAGACCAGACGACCGCACTAGGCCCAAGACCCCCGACCCGCCGTCAGATTTGCACAGGTAATCTGAATCTTACTGCCTCGCTGTGAAGCCCCGCGCTTTCTGCGCCCTTTATCTTGCATAGTCGAACCGGGCCAGTCGTGCTTTGTGCTGCAGATATGTCGTCTTCCGCCGACAACGAGGCGTCTCCGCTCCTCGCCGAGCAGCGCCGCGGTGATGAGCCGGACAGCTCTGAACGCACCCCTGCAGCCGCAGATTTTGATGCGAAAGGCGACCCTGCGAACCCGCTCGAGTGGACGCCGGCGTTCAAGCGGTTCATTGTCTTCCTGCTGGCCATGTCAGCATTCACAGTGTGAGTGGCCAATTTTGGATCCAATTACCCTGTCACAACCGCTCATAAGCCTCACAGCACCTTTTCATGCGTGTCGCCGGTACCGGTCGCGCGCCGTATATCCCGTGATCTCGGCGCCGACCCCAGCGACACTTCGTCCGAGGTCCTGCTCGTCACCATCTGGGAATTCGGTGAGGCCACCGGCCCGCTGCTCATCGGCTCACTCTCGGAACTTTTTGGCCGGTCGCCTGTAATCAACACGGCCAATGTCATCTTCGTCGCCGCCCTGGCCATTGGCGCGCTCGCCCCGACCCTCGGCTTCCTCACCTTCGCTCGCGCCCTGACAGGCGCGGCTGTCGCCATCAATGTCCTCGGCCCGGCCATTATCGGCGACATCTTCATTCCCGAGCAGCGCGGTACCGCCATGAGCATGATCATGTTTGCACCCCTGCTCGGCAGCTCAATTGGCCCTGCTTTCAGCGGCGCAGCTATTGAGTCGCTGAGCTGGCGTGTCATCATCTTTGTGTCAGTGGTGCTTGCCACTGTGTGCTACTCCATCTCTTTCATCTGCTTTCGCGAGACGTACAAGCCTGTCATCCTGCGACGCCGGGCGGCCAAGTTTCCCAAGTCGACCCCCGGCGCTGCCACGGACAAGCAGCCCAAGACGAAAGAGACGTATCGTCTGCTCTGGCTGTCAGTCTCGCGCCCTGTCACGGTTCTTTTCAGCAGCGGCGTAGTCATGATCATTGCCTTTTACGTTGCTATTATGTTTTCGCACTTTTACGTTGCCGCCATCACCATGCCTAGAATTATTGAGGACGTCTATAAGCTCTCGCCCACCGCCGCCGGACTGTCCTTCTTTTCCAATGGTAAGCTGTCAACATGTTCCTCGAGATTGCTCTTACTAACCTTGCAGCCGTGGGTTCGCTTTTTGGCATCATGGTCTGCAAAACTTGGCTCGACTCCATCTACATCACCTTGCGCGAAAAGAACAACGGCGTTGGCCTGCCTGAATTTCGACTGCCCATTGCCATAATCGGTGCCATCACCATTGTCCCCGGCGTAGTCGTGTATGGCTGGTGCGCCGAGTACAAGCTGCCCCTCTCCATCTTCCTCATCACCTGCTTCTGGGTCCGCATGGCTCTCATCATGGCCATTGCACCCATGACGGCGTACATCGTTGACGCCTGCGGCCTATACTCGGCATCTGCCCTGACGGGTGTCATTGTAATTCGCTGCCTCGCAGGTGCTTTCCTGCCGCTTGCCACTGATGCCATTGTCAACTGGCTGGGCTACGGCTGGGGCTTTACCGTCTATGGAGCAGTTACCTTTGCTGTAATCTCTATCCCGGTGGCCCTAGCGTACAAGGGCGAGAAGTGGAGAATGAATAACGTGTATACCCAAGTCGAAGAGCGTGCGGCATAGAGTGTGAATAAATTTTGAAGTAGGCGATGGCTTGTTTCAATGTACATGGACGCATTGCAGGAATGGATGGATGACATGAGCGTATCTTGCACAGATTGATAATTCGCATTTAATCAAAAGTTACATGGGTGTATAATCTTCATAGAACAATTTTTCTGTAAGATTTACTATTTTGCTACTATTAAATCGTATTCACTCTTTACATGTGAGCGTTGGACCGTCGCGATATTAGGTGGGGCATCAATCAACCAGCTCTCACCACACAGCACATCAACGCCAATAATCACTTCATCAACTCACCGAAGCAGCATAAAACAACACAACAGCGCCACTACCGCTCCCATGGCCACCACGGCGCCCGCGGCTCTCGAGGTAGAGCGCCACATCAAGTATTGGAAGCGCTGCCATGGCACCTTTCTCCCCGCACCCTACACCTCCAACGACTCCACGCGCCTTACCCTCGCCTGCTTCATCGTCTCGTCGCTGGACCTGCTGCGCTCGCCGCTCGCGCCCGCAGAACGCGAAAGCCTGCGCGGCTGGGTGCTCAGCCTGCAGCACCCGGACGGCGGCTTCTGCGGCAGCGCCACGCACGCCCCCGCGGGTTCCTCCCCGGGCGACGCCAACCTCCCCGCGACGTTTTTCGCGCTCGTGCTGCTGGCGCTGGCGGCGGCGGGGAGCGCGGATGAGGGGAACGCGTTTGCGGGGGTGAGGAGGGGACCGCTGCTGAGGTGGTTGCGGAAGCTGCAGCGGGAGGAGGACGGCGCGATGGGCCAGATGCTCTGGGAGGGAAGGTCGGTAGGCGGCCACGACGTGCGGAACAGTTACATGGCGGCCGGCATCCGGTGGATGCTTCGAGGCGATGTGAAGAAGGGGGAGGCCGGTTGGGTGGAGGACATTGATGTTGCGAAGCTTGTGAACTTCATCTCCAAGACGCAGACTCATGACGGCGGCATGGGCGAAACGACGTCGCATCACGAATCACACGGTAGTTATTGCCATATATGGTCTTGTTTCTTGGTATGAAAGGCTGATCATGTACAGGCGGGTATACATATTGCGCACTAGCTGCGTTGAGCTTGCTGGAGGGGTCATCCGAGGGTGGGAGATCAGAGCCCGCAGGTTCGCATGTACCAGACAAGGCCCAGCTACTCAAGTTTCTCACTCACCGCCAATTCATCTATCATGCAGAAGACGAGGAGAAAGACGAGGCTGAAGATGAAGAGAACTTTGTCGAAAAAGAGCTCACTCAGCTGCAGCTCGACGATGGGCCGCCGATGTACGTGGGATGCAACGGGCGCTGGAATAAGAAGGCCGATACCTGTTATTTCTGGTGGGCAGGCGGTGCATTATCTGTAAGTCCACGTGTTACCTTTACTACTCACCTGCTATTCTATCAATTCATGTCTAATATGAGCCGCGCAGCTCCTTGGACAGGAGGCCATGCTGCGGACAGAGCCGGCGGGTAGATATCTCGCCGGTATCACGCAGCACCGCATCGGTGGCTTCGGCAAGATGGGCGGCGCACCGCCGGACATCTACCATTCGTACTTGGGTCTCACGGCGCTTGCCGTCATGGGCGAGCCGGGACTGAAAGCTCTGGACGCAGAACTGTGCTGCAGCGCTGATGCGGTGGCGTGCATTGTTAAGGCGCGCGACGGCCTGCTACAGGCCGAAAAGGACCGGGCAAGTATAAATTGGGAAAATGATGGATTTTGGTGATTCAAATTTACATATCAAAAACAACAAATAAGAAATTGCATTTTTGGAAAGCACCTCGCCATTGCTTTACACATGTAAATCAACGTCAACGTAGGGTGTCGTGCAGGTGTGGGGCTGGGTGACGCTTTTCTAGCTTCTCGACAATGCACTTCCTCAGACAACCTTTTCTCGTCTTCTACCGATAACCAGACCCGCACAGATCTCACAATGTCCTCCACAACAGGTGCAGATAGCTCGAAAGACGGTCCTTGGACTGATGAGACGAAGAAGAAGTTTGAAACGTATGCGATGGCACCCGAGCGACGAGCGTGTCCGCACGCGCGCCAAAGGCAGAGAACCCGAGTGTGCTGACGGAGCGCGGACAACAGGAAATCGAAGAGCGAGTTTTACGACCCGTGCCAGGAGGCGGCACAGCGAAGCTACAAGTGCCTCTACAGAAACAACGGCGACAAGTCCATGTGCGCCGACTATTTCCAGTGCGCTGCGACCAGTGGTGGATGAGAGCGTTTGGATGGTAATGGGAGAGAAGTGTGCTAACGGGGGTTTGGCAGGGCATACCGCGATTGCAAGCAGGCTTGGGTAAGTGCATTCAATGGCTCGACGGTCGTGTTTAGAAATTGTTAGGGACTGTTTGCTGACGGGGAGAAAAGACGGAGAAGCGAAGGAAGGAGAGTAGAGGTCTATGGTAATGCGATTGGGCGAACAAATACGAAACGTGCGAAACATGGGCATCCAGGGACGAACGGCGCCGAACCGAGGAGTATATTGGTAAAATCTGAGCGAATACCTGGGAATGGAGCAGATTTGAGGCAGCAGTTTGTATCATTGCTGGCACCTGAGACGGAGTGCTGCGCCCGAGAGGCATGTATTTTTAACGAAGCATACAACGTTACTTTACTCTCGCAGGAGGATGACTGAATAGTTTGCTTGTAGCGTCAAAAGCACGGAATTTCAAGCGTGTTAGTCCTCATATGCTGGAGCCTTAAGCATCACCAGCTGAAGCGAGCCTTAGTCATGGTTTGTACTCGGTCTTGGCTCCTGTGCAAGGCGAAACCGCCCAACTGCTTGCAATGCGCAATTCAATATGCCGCAAAACGTTGCTGATGACTTCGATCTTTCTGGGGTCAGATTTATAGAAAAGAAAACACAGGGGGGGCTTCTCGCGACTATTGAATCTCAAGGCCGAATCTTTGTGCTCAAAGTTGTGAGTCGCCGAGCACATTCACGTCCGGAAACAATACCATATCTTAAGGTACCTTACCATGTCAGTACCGCGGTCACTCTAAAGTTTATAGCGGAATTGTCGAATGCAAGATTTTCATTTACGATCCACGGCCTTCGCCGTCCGAACCGAAACAGGCCTTTGCGCAAAAGGCATCGTGCCCGACTTCTATGGTGCTATTGCGAATATTGATGCTAGGCCATATACTGACTTAAAGGCTTCGGAAAGGTCCCGTTATCTCCCAACATTATCCTCACCGAGTATATTCCGATCCTTGGGAGAATCCATCTAGGTAACCACACAGCATAGCGCGTACAGAAGCTGGTGGATATGCTCGCAGAGACTCAGTCGGTTCGCGTGCTGCACCACGATACCTATCAAGTAACCTGGCCCTTAGTCGTCAAGGAGACACAGAGAGGCTTTTTGTGGATTGACTCTGACAGGGCGTTGACGTGTGCCCTGGATGAGCCCGCTGGGGAAGGAGGCGGAACTGTGGTTGAGGCGGAAGATGGCGTTGGGCTAAGAATTTTATTCAGCGTCCGGTGAGATTCTGCTCATCTTCTTCGAAATTCTATGTCTGAGTATTTTTTTAATGGTTCAAGGAGGAGAAGGGTCGTCTGACCGTAATCTGCGGCTACGGATGGTGACGTGATGGTGTACGAGACGGGACCGGTCGCACCTACCACATCCACGTATATATTGGCGATGTCAACATATTCCAGTGCCCAAATTGAGGCTCCATCAACATCTTGACATCCAAATCATACTCATATATCCACCTCGTTTTTTGCTGTGCCTTATCACCTTGAATTATCACTTATCGTCGAAATCACCATGGAACCCTTACGAACACCAGAAGTCGACATGCTCGTGGAAGATAATAACGTTCTCGCAGCTAGTTCCACGCAATTTACATCTATTGTCTATCGTGTCCTCAATTCGGGGTCTGTCTCGCCTGAAGATGCCGAGTTACTAGCCGCTGGTGTGGTAGTCGATTGCCACGCCGATATCGCCTATCTATACCAACCAGCGATGTTTCTCCCACTGACTACTGTCGGGCAATATATAACGTACGTATAACAACCACCCCTCTCAGTTACTTGTACGCTCAGCCACAGCCTATAGAGCCATCACGCTGGACTTCCCTCCACGCCGCGACTATCGAATGCCCACCCGCAATGTTTTCGAAGATATCAACGCGTTCATTGCCACGCTGCTAAGACGAATGCCGAAGCTTCAGCAGCTCGTAGTCCGGGGTGATTCAGAGCCCGTGATACGGGGGTACGTTGAAAATAAAGGGGTATTGGAAACGATACCGACCATGTCCCCTGTGTCCGTCAACGTCTGCTGTGGTACTACCCTCCTAGACGCAATCCTTCTGTGTTGTGACTCGCGCAGATTAGTAGCGCTCCGCGCCTCGGTGGTCAACCACGGGGATGCCTTTCCTGTCTCAATGAGGCGTGGAGATCGCTCTTTCGATGCGCTCCGGAAACTGGAGCTTTGGTGCGGTACCAGGGAGCTACAATCATATTTCCGAAAGAGTTTGCTTCCCACGCCGGAGGACGAGGGTTTGATATGGCTAGCGAGTGTAGCTCCAAACCTTACGGAGCTGTCCATTGGCCACAACCGTCAAGACTTCCGACCGAACCAGGCCTCCACGGCCGTGTTTGAGCGACAGTCAGACCTGGCCACCGTATGTTCGCCCCAATCTCTGGCAATGCTGTGCTAAACTTTTTCTTTTCTTACAGAATGAGCTTTCACGACTCTGCGATGATCTGTGCAAAATGGGTGGGAACATCAAGGCCTTCGGTTTCTGTCTACCCTTGACTGCCGTCAAGGCGCACCACGACAACTTGATGCGCCGGAATGCGGACGTTACGACTCTGACTCGCCCCGAAGGCGACGAGGTCCTCTATGCGTTCCAGACAGTTGCACAGACGATATACGAAAGTGTACCCGGTCTAGAGCGACTGATTTTGCAGGATATGGAAACTCGGCGCTTTCTGGAGTACAGTGTGGCTCCGGGTGTCGACAAGCTGGCCTGCTTGATCCGAGGATATGATGACGTAGCAGAGGTGCATGCCATGTTTTGATGTGACTGGCTTTGAGCAGCATGGTCGTCACTGATATTGCACATCCGATCCACTGCCAACTTTGTGTGGATGCTTAAGAGGCAGATGAGGTGTGGGAACTCCAATAAAGCATAGCGTGCTGTATAGATATCGACAGTTATACATTAAAACCGGAACATGAGTAGGAAAAAATCCCTTCTCCGCGTCTACATGCACCTGGTCGTGTCCCTGGGCCGCCTCCCCGGCTGCCTTGTGCCACCTTCGTTTGTAACACCGTTATGCCGAGACACTTAGTGTGCGCATGGAACATAGTTAGCATGTCAGCTGGTGTAAATTCGCGGCAGCTGGCAGCGCGCTGTATTGTGTCCCAATTGCACGGACATGACTCTTCCGGACGCCCCCGTCCGGGGTCCCTTCGCCGACATGCTATGCGCATCGGAGAAGCCCCGAGCCAGACGCCACACTTTTAGGGGTTTTGAGTTTGACCACCCTGACACTGTTGCTGTCGGGACGAGACGATAGTTCGGGGAGTACGCGACTGGCGACTAATGTCGTTGGCTCGCCTGCTCCTCGCGTGACCGCTGGGCCACCATCTCTACCCTCGCCTGTCTGCTTGTCGCCTCTCATCTGACCCTTAGTTAGCTCTATCGCGTTTGTGAACGTCGTGGTTCTTCGCCGCCGTGAGGAACGAAACGTCAACCGCTTGCTTGCACTAGTCACAACGTCAATGCTACGTTTTGGCCAATGTTTGCCCGGCAGCGTTAATACTATGGACCGTGGATGATTCTGAGTTTCATTCGACAATCATAAATCAACCGTATCATCGCCATAGGTCAACATAGAACAAAAGGATATTTCCCAACTCCATTTTCTTTCCGAATTGACAAAAGGTGGCCCGGTGTGGCGGACAACATTTTCGTGTTCAACTAAAACGTGGCTTCAGCCGCACACATATCGTAAAATGGAGCTGGGACACTGGGCAACGCTGACAAGGAGTCCCGTTGGGGCGCGCCAGCGACCGTTAGGAGGAAGAGCCACGCCGTAGCGTAATGAGATCCACCAGGCTGGCAATCACTTCCTTAGTACTCAGTAGCGTAATTTCAGGAAGCTGGTTCCTCGATGTAAGTACTGCTTCATTGTGCTTTAGAGAGATGGTTAGCGGACAGCGGAGCCGCTGCAAACACCATCGAGAACGCGCTGTCCTACCGAGACTAAATGGGCGTTGCGAAAAAGATATCGAGTCATGCCAGCTTCAGCGGCAAGAAGCCAGCACTATGCAGAGCAACTGATGCCCGTCGATAAGCAGATCAAGGCATCATGTTAGTGAAGTGGCCTTATACACTTCGGCGGACCGGGCACTTTGCTGTGGTTAGGCATGCAGCTTGAGTTTATATAGTGAGCAACAAAACTCTCATACGCGGGCTCACACTCATGATTCGGTGACGCGCGAGGTGTACGCACCCAGATTAGACGGACAAGGTGCTACAGTTCGCAAAAGTTACGGACAAGATGCGTACGGAGTAGTAAAAAAGCCACGTTTTTGTCCCACCAACTATGCTAGATTGGGCTGAGGCTGTTCCACAGTAGACCCAGCGCACAGACGAAAGGCTGGGGGATCTGCATAGATGGCTTAAGGCTTCTCCGTAACTAACTTAAGTACGTTATTTCGCCACCCCTTAGCAGAAATATAAACAGCCATGTCCACGCGACTGGAGGCAGCGTTGCACCCAGTCCTTGATGGATGCTACTGAGACGTTGAAAAATCGAACAAATCGAACGGCATCTTCCGTCACCTCAGTCGTTGGCCGACTAGCGGGGTGACCATGTTTTACGAGCCAGCTGGTTAAGCACCAACGTACGTATAATTTTCGATGCGTCGCCTGACCTGCCTTGCTCATCTTGCTTTTAAACAATCTTAGTTCTCATGTGCAGTGTCACTGTCCTCAAGTTGAGCGTGTTCGCTTCTAGCCACGATGAATCGTCCCCCGCCACCCCCAGGTATCCGCTTGACAGAAGATAGACGCCCCGAGATTGTGGCAGCATCTGTCACAACCTGGGTTGTCGCCATGACCGCAATTGCTCTGCGCATTCTCAGCCGCCGGATGAAGGGGACCAGACTCTGGTTAGATGACTGGCTCATCATCGCCACTGTGGTATGTTTCGCGCATCGAGTGCAGTCAATATTGATAGGATTCTGATGGTAATGGGCAGCTCCCCTCCGCTTTTCAGGTTTTTGGAATGGCTGGTTACGGTGAGTACAAACAATTACCTGGTTGCGCGCCAACTAGCCGCCTCGTACCTGCACGCCATATGTGCCTTTTTTAAACTTGCATGGCATCTAATATCAAGCAAGGTGTTAGCCACGGTTTGGGCTTGCATCTTTGGGCGACGCCACTAGACTCGCTGTACGCATGGGCCGTGGCACTGTTTATTGCGGAACTTTCCTACTTCATCACCTTTACGTGTGTCAAGTGGTCCATATTAGCCTTCTATTGGCGCGCGTTCAATGTTCGCAACTCGATCAGGTTGCCCATTTTGGTCTTGGCCATTATTGTTCTCCTATGGGGAGTGTCAGTCGTAAGTTTCTTGCCTATATACGACACAACAATAGCGTTCGATCATACACGCCGCATTGCTCTCCCGTCAAGCGCCATCACGCTAATACGCGTGCCACACTGCAGATTCTGGTAACCATTTTTCAGTGCCAGCCAACGCATGCTTTTTGGTCTCGATTCGATCCACTTCATCCCATGCCTCATGGGACCTATCGTTGTAGCATCGACGAAATCAAATTCTTTTACGGAAACGCGATTCCTACAATAGTCACGGATATACTTATGCTAGGCCTGCCAGTCCCGTATGTCTGGGGCCTGCGCCTACCGACAGCGCAAAAATTTGCGCTTGGTGGTATCTTCCTGGTTGGAATATTGTGAGATACTAGCCACCCATTCTCTTCCTCATCATGACGCCCAAGTTTCAAAATCACTGACAAGGTTCTGCTACAAGTGTTACACTAGTATCTGCTATACGACTCGACTTCCTATTAAAAGGCAATTTGCAGGATCCGGACATCACCTGGAACTTCGTCAATATTGGGCTTTGGTCCATTATTGAAGCCAATGCTGCAATCATCTGTGGTAAGTAATATTTACTTCACAGGGTGACAAATACGTTTGACTTTTGCGTCAGTAACTAAGTTGCATTCCGCTATAGCCTGCCTACCATTTTTGCGTCCCGTTGTAAGCAAAGTGACTTTTGGATTCGTCACTTTGAGCTCTCTATCGATGAAGCGCCAGAATGAGGGCCCAGAAAGCAATAACAGAAGGAGTTTACACATGTGGAATACAGTTGACTGTCATGGAAGTTCGTCAGTCATTGCCATGACAACTATGCCTAGCGACAAAGAAGCTGATGAGCAGTCAACTCAGCCGTGCGACGGGCTGGAAGTTCCAAAGAAAACGTGTGGCAAGTGGAGCTCAGCAGCATACGGCACCAAGATTACGCGAGAGGTTTACATGCATCATCAGCCCGCTGAAAGTGAGAGGGAAATGTGTTGAAGGGCCCCCCTCTTGCCCGCACCTTTTCCCCTTTCAAAAATAATAATAATAATAATAATAAAAAGTTATGTATCATACGCTGTGCAAAGTATTATATATGTGAAAACACTTAGAAAAGAATATTTCTCAGTCGTGTCACACATTTGGGGTCACTAAAGCTTTGTCGAGGTGCAGTAACGCCCGGTAGGATAGCCACGCTGGCACTGGGAAATTGATCATGGTTTGACTCAATTTTGCGGCTTATAACGAAGGTTCATGCATAATATGCCAGGTCTAGCTGCGAGACCTAAGAAAGCAGCGCCGCCGTGGCTCTATCATGTTAGAATACAACGCAAGTAAAGTGTGACAAACGCCTGTGCTGCCAGACCATAGGGCAAAAGATCAGGTCCTTGACAGCAATTCTAGTAATCAATCCAGGTGTAATAGTGTGTAATAAACGGCTTGTTGGTGGCCTGAAAAGCTATATATACCGCTATTACGCCTATATTGAGTGCTAGAATTGCTCTCAATGCCCTGATCTTTTGCCCCGTGGCCTGACGGCATAGGCGTACGTCACATAGCGGTACGTATAGCTTCTCAGGCCACGGACAACTCGTTTATTACATAAAGGATCACAATAGCTTTATTAGCCTCATTGCTCTAACCAGCCTCACACTGACAGACCAGAATGGCTTGGTCTGTCTGGTCTGTCTGCTCTGTCGATCACTGATACTGGCGGACGGCCAACTTCTAGCTTCGGCTAATCGATCGCTCAAGCAGGTTGTGGCTGCTCTTCCATCCCAGCCAAGAATATCAAGGCTCCTCAAAGTGGACCCTGACGCGGAGAAGCATTGACGCACGAAACCATTGTTACGGAAACGACCAACGTCTACTCCGATGCCTCCGTACATTACGGCATGAACGGAGCTCAGGGGGTCCGGCTCAGTCGGCACTTTACAATCGCAAGTGGTGTCGCGCTGAGAGCTTCAGCCTTCACTAGTCCCGAAAAGGCAGCCGTCAGCCACGAAGATCGACAAGGCGACGCGACTCATTGGTTCTCGAGTGAGGTAATAGCGAAACTTTTGAATTGCCGTGCCCATCGTTATGTCGCGGGACAACTCAGACCATAAAAATTAACACTCAGTTTAAATGGCGAGCTTGAGTGCCAAACTGTAGGAACGGTGTCGGGGCGCAATGTTACCAGGTGTCGGTATTGTGGCGTTTTCTAGCTGCATAGTTCGCCTTCTCGAATGATTCGTGCAAGTGACATTGAGCTGCCCAAGAGCCCTACGCCAGGATCACCCCACGATTCTGCGCCTCGGCAAACCATATAAGCGGCCATGGGAGCGTTTCTTACCACTCACAAACTCTCCAAGCCGACGAAGCCTCGGGGCGTTATCACTCACGCCGACCTTCCGTATCTAGGCAAGATCTTTGTCGACGACACCGGAGTAATCACGATGCCTTCCTGACTGGGCTTTTCAACTTCATACCCGACAAGCTATGCGCAATAACGACAGACCAGCATAATTTCTCTTTTGGTGCTGTATACAGTTGGTTTAGAAATCAGAAGTATATGTCTAAACATCTATAAATACTCCGGTTGCCGCTCCCTTTCAGAACCGGTTACCATTGGGTTATAAGCTTGTTTGGGCTTGTACATTGCAACTCATATTACAAGTCATATCTCAACTCTCACTACCTACGTTTATATATTATGAAATTCTTGATTCTTCTGACCGCTCTAGCTACTGCTAGCTCTGCGGCTCCCCAGCAACTGCGCCAGCGCACCGCCGAGGAACGCAGCATCTCTGGCCACCGCAAGAACCGTGTCAACAACAAGCCCAACAAGCTCATTAGCCGCGGTGAAAATCGTGGAGCCTCTAGCAACTGGGGTGGTGCTGTCCAGCACAGCACTGGAGTGACTCTTGTCTCTGGGACTATCACTGTGCCCAAGGTCAGCTCTGACGGTGGCTCTTCCGGAGCCGCCTGGGTCGGTATCGACGGCGATACGGACTGCAACAATGCCTTGCTGCAGACTGGCATCGACTTCTTCAGCGACGGCACCTTCGACGCCTGGTGGGAGTGGATCCCAGACGATGTCAGCTTCTTTGACAACTTCAGCATGTCTGTTGACGACCAAATCTACATGGAGGTCTCTGCTAGCTCTGACAGCAGCGGCGTTGCCACCCTCGAGAACCTCACCAATGGCGACAAGGTCTCTCACACCTTCGAGAAGGGCGATACCCCTTCTACCCTCTGCCAGACTGACGCTGAATGGATTATTGAAGATTACGAAAATGACTTCGCCGACTTCGGTTCCATCACTTTCACTGACTGCACTGCTACTGGCTCGGACGGTGACTTAACTCTTGATGGCGTTACCATCTACAATGTCTCTGATGGCAAGAATGAACAAACTGACTGTAGTGCTTCTGATAATGAAGTTACTTGCAAGTACACAGGCAGCTAATAACACTACAAGATATAACGGTATGTGGGATTGGAAGAGAATACGCAGCTCGCGTAATTTAAGTGAGAAGGAAATATTGCATACAGTTATTTAAGTAGTTTCAAATTTTTGCTTTGTTATTCTCTAAGGAAACAAGTTCATTCTGTGAAGATAAATATGACCTAACTTAAACCATGGTTTACTTAAGCTGTTGAAGGACCGGTAGTAAGTGGGCTTTAATATTAACCGCGCTGGTTCCTGTCATCTGGAAAGTTCTAGTAATGATTTGCCGAGCCCAGTGTCGGGTTTTTCGAATGGCGCTAATCATGTAGCGTAAGCTATCACTCTTGTCACAAAGTTATATTTCATTAGTTAACTAGTAGTTAGACCAGTATAATTAGTAAATTACTAGTTAACGTCTATATAAAGGCCCATAGAAAGCGTAATTATGTTGAATAATTATCAAGGTATGAAGCTCAACATATCCAAAAATAAACTTCACTTCTATTTCCCTCTGCGCATAAATAAACAAAAGAAAGCTAGAATGTGTTGAACTTGCTAACGCTAATTGTGACCGCAGTCGCTGTACAGATGTCTGTTTCTGCAAAATCTACTGAACTGCCAAAGCGATTCGCCGATGTCGTCACACTAGGCAAGTAGTTAGCCATATAAATAAATGTAAGGCGTGTAAATAGCCGACAGAACTGGCGGCTTATCCATACATTGTCTCCATAGTCGAAAGTGCCGCCTACTAAACGACAAACTGTTTCTGTTGCGGTGTCATTCTTGTTTCCGTTTTCGTCCACACATTTACAAGCCTGTGCGACGTTGAAACTTGTTCAACAATTTAGCATGGCCATATAACAGTATCGCAGAAAAATGCAAGACTCACCTGGAGGCAACGCAGAGCAAAACGGCTATAAGAGAGTTCTTCATTGCTATTGTTGCAAGCGAAGGAACTGAATTGAATAAAGGGAAGAAATTGCACCTAGAACACTTTTAAAAACTGAAATAGTTTGTAGTGATGAAAAAAGTATAATGAAAAAGGTATGATGAAAAAGGTATGATGAAAAAGGTAGGCACCTGAAAGGAGGGATAACGTTCTTTATACTGTTGGAAGCTTGGCTTTTGAGTATGGAGGCCGCTGGCCACATAGCTGAACCGTCGACAGCGAACACAATCTGAGACAGGACTCAGAATACGAAGTCCGAATTACTTGACGGTCAACCGCTAGATGCAGAGTGTCTACAACCAAAATAGTCAACGGGGTAAGTTTAGGAGGAATACCGTCTCCTCCGCTCTTGCCCCCATATTAGCTGGTTTTTCGTTCATGTTCCACATGACATGTCCGTTTCAGCTTTCAGCTCTCAACTTCCAGTGAAACGCTGGAACTAGTTTGCCTTAACAGGTCAAGTAGCGTCGATCTGTAATGCAACGTTCAAGCCATTTGTCGAGATACCGAGCCGTCTGTCGTAAATGTGCCGGGCCATTTGTTCCGTGTTTCGGATCCTGACGAAAAGAAAGAAGTATCCAGTTATAATGCCACCATGCAGTCGAAAGGGGAAGCGTTGATGCACTAGGGGTACTTTTGAGGAAGAGATCGGGCTAATAGGCGGGAGAGGTTGGATAGAAACAGGGTCCTACGAAAGAACGTTAGATTGACGGCGGACGGGGATTTGTGTGGGGCTACGGGATAAGATGATGACATCGCACGAGGAGCAGTTGGGTAGGGGTATTTCAATGCGAAAGGAAACGGTTGCTCAGCTGCACGAAGAAGAAATGTATGTTGACGTTGAAGTATATTGAGTCACACGTCATTGTCACGAGATTGTCATCGAGCCAATCACGGAGAAGCGACAGCAGAACACATCAAGAAAGTCTCACCGTACGCAGCAACTTCTGCGCGTTGAATGTGTCTGATATGCTGTCACTGACAGCGCAAGGCTTTTCCCGCGACGCAAACGAGCCATTTTCCAAGGAGTTACAAATACTGACCTTTATGTACATTTCAGATGTCTGTTCAGCGTTCGATCTTTACCTTCTAGGGAAGTAGAGACGATCTAGATAAAGATCGGCAAGACAAATCGTTGAAACAAAGATGGCTGTTTTTTAGAACCCGGGACTGCCCCCATTTGTAATTGCAGTGGAAATGCAGTACATCCGGCAAAATCTGACGCACTAATTGGAGCGTGTCTCGGTCCGGCATCCGTATCTTGGGCCGATGCCATGGACGCGCTCCGAAACGGCGTTATGGCTGGATGGTATCTTGAGCACACCAAATAGCATACCCATCCTCGAAATGCCTGACTGATCCATCGCTCCACAGCAGCTGCAGTAGAGACAATCCACATACGCCATAGTGCGTGCGAAGAATTGAGCTGCCAACGTAAAATAATATATTTCAAAGGCGCTGTTGCGATAAAACGCTGAGCGGGTTGTTATGAACTTGTTATGGTAAGAAGTACTAAAATCTACCATAAGTTTTCTATCCCACGTCTGCTCCGCCTCAGATTGTCTACGAAAACTTTCCCATTTTATGTCCGCTGTCCGCGGCTAAAGCGGATCACCATCGTCGAGATTTGGCCCACCATTGTCGACAGCAACCGCATTGCCGTCCACGGCGACTTTGGCGTCTGACTTGCTCGCCCCCAGCTATAGATTGTACAATGTAAACTGGGTTCTTTTATTCCCCTTCTTCTCAGCTATGTTTTGAGCTACTGGATATTATATACTAGTTTATATGAATCAGTTAGCCCACCATGATGTTTTTGGGGGAGGCTAAATTTCAGGGTACATTAAGGCTCTAACTCTAATTGATCGGTCGTATGATTCAGATGAGCAAATGACCCTACTAAGGCAATGGAATTTTTGCGTAAGGGTGAGACTTTTCTTTCGGTCCGGGAATATGGAAATCATGCAACTCTCTTGACTTAGGGCGAGCAACAGCCAATCCACGGACATCTATCATGGCGACAAGGAATAATGAGCGTCGCAATCGCTGCGCTGGCTTTGTATTTTGTTGGACAAGAATCTTACTGCCGGAGCCGTCGAAGCGGCTGCCTCGAACGATGGGCTCCCATTGCCACAAAAATGCCCGGGACTCCTGTTTTGTACCATAGCAGGGGGTACATCATGAACCTCCACACCCACTCAGAATAACAAGGATATGACGTACAACCACTTCGATATAACCTCATAATTCCCTATTGGGAGCTACCATTTATCCCTGTGTGCCAGCCTTTAACAAACACATCGAAAAGTGGACTCAGAAAACCCGCACGGTGATAAACCATCTCCGAGTTATGAATCGCACTGCATGGCGCAAGTCACAGCTGCCGCTCACCGCGCAGTATGGGCTATAGTTAAATCAATTCTTGGGGATACCTTTGTGTACCACTGGTTGTGATTTTTGGTTGCTTTGCGACTGCGGCAGAGCTCGTCCACAAAACGCTGCACCAGGCGTCCCAACTATTGGCTAATATAACCCTTTAAAACTCGGCAGCTGGGAGCTCTTTACGCCTATGCAAGCACTAGTTATACATGTTATGATGGGAATAAGCAAGACGATAGGAGACAGCCAGCACGACGCCAAAGCAGATGGGCTGCTTGTCAGAGCTATAACGGCGCGCCAGGTTTATATCTTTACTGAGAGGCATTTCGCGCCTCATTAACACTCATGGACCACAATAGGTCGTTTCTATTCAGTTCGCGACAGCTAGCTTGATTTCTGGCCTAAGCTCCACGCTCTAAGCGGCTTGGAAAACTGGATTTTCAGAACGAAGGCAGGGCAACCCTCCACCCACGAACGATCCGCCGCCTGCCGTCGCCGCAGGCGCAGGCGAAAGAGCTAGTGGTGGTTAAATCCTCCAAACTCCTCGGCTAACATTTGACTGACAATATGATTATATGATTATATCTACACTGCAGTGACTGACATACTTGGTCGTTCTTTTCGTTAATTTTGTGAGTTTGCAGTCACACGCTGTGCCTTTGCTTAGTGGCACAGGACGGGCATCAGTGGACCACAAGGCGCCATTTTAGCGTCTTCTCAAAGGCATTATATCGTTAGTGTTCTTCTAGGTACACGTCGCAACCGATTGACAGGAAGCAATTGTTTGTACATGTTGAGGGCCAAAAGAAAGGATGGGTGTTTTCTGAAAACTATACGTAAACAGAGGAGATATTCACAACTGGTTGTGGAGAGATAATGCGATCCCAACCTTGGCAGCCTCACTTTAGCGAGTGCCTGAACTGTACATACTGATACGATATCTAACACTCGAAGGAGTTCTCTGGCATGATATGCTCGGCCAGTTAAAACTATTATTTCAAAGGGCTTTCTGTATTCGGAGCCATGATTAGGCTCATGAACTATCTGACAATTGTTTATACTGTCAAGATACATAGATGATAAGCAGATGGAATCAGAATGACGCAACGAGAGTGCGTACCCCGCCCTGCGGTGCTCTTGGCTCGAGTGAATATGTCATGCAATTTCACTTCTTTGAAGTGTACACAAAACTGCAATGAGAATGCGGCATCTCAGACATCAAAATTGGCGACATTGCCTGTCGCGCTGTTGCGGACAGAGCGTTGTCAGGACCAATCGCTTCACTGCTGCGCTGACTGGCGTAGCCCTGTCTCGGGTGGATGGTACCCATTTGGGAAAGAGGTTACTCTCGTCTAAATCCGAATCCGATGCAAAGTACGGAACAAACAGACACAGACGTATCAATCGATGAATACAGCTGACGCACATGTTACAGAGGACCGAAAATTGTCAAAGCAACTACTGGATATGGAGACGCGGTTATACGAAGCCAGCGCCTGAATCGGCCGATAGCTCCTCACCTAGAAGTGTATAGGCTTGATCAGACATATCTCGGAACATCGGCCTGGATGCGCATCACCGGTTGTACCTTGTCTGGAGTCGGTTACCTCTATTTCTTGGGCTATCTTGTTGCGCCTGTTTTTGGAGGGAGCTTGGACAGCGCAACAGTGGTATCTGGCTTTCAAGCCATGCCAGCGCTGGCTACAGCTAGCTTCAAGATGCTTCTCGCGTTTCCTTTTGCGTATCATTCGATCAACGGAGTCAAACAGCTCATGTATGACATGGGGTATTTCTTTTCTCGTGCGCACATTAAAAAGGCAGATCGCTTTTTGTGGATCAGTAGCTTCCTTACATCACTTGGTCTCGTGTATTACTTTTAGAGAATCCTAAAAAAATAGAACAGGAAGTTTCAAGTGTTAGCATCAATCATCTAGATACCTGTTTAAGCTTGTGACAAAGGTCCTATGGAACAGAGCGAGCTCGGCCATCTCTCAAATGATGTATTCGGAAGACTGCGAGGGACGATGTGTATATTTTAGAGAGCCACACGCAATACTATTACTCATCCAGTTTTCCAATATGACAGTTCTCGTTTTTTTTAAATATTGAAAATTGTGGACTACTTGGTAGAAAGATTAGGACGCGAGATAGTGTTGTCAGGAAACTGTCTGAAAATGTCGGCGACATGGTCAATGGGCTCCGTTAAGAGACCCATGACTGTCTCAAAGGGAGGCTTCTCCCCAGCACTCGGGTGGCTGCGTGACGGAACGAACGCTTTTGTGCGCCCAATAGACTTGGCCATGGATTCCGACTCGCCGTGAACAGCTTAGGGTTCCTTCTTAAGCTAAGGGAGATCGCGCTCTTCCTCTTCCTTGATGTGCTCAGGTGTTATGCAGCTCAATCCAAACTTGGCAACCTCACTCGCTTCCACTGACTCAGCCGGGCCAGCCCTGCCACGCGGAGGTCCGAGAGTAGCGGGCCCGCGGGCAGCGACGCGGACAGCACCCGGGGCGCCCCCGATGACAGGCCTTTGGCAGCCCCAAGCGTAGCGCAAAGTCCGCACCGCCACCGGCAGATCTGGGGGGGGGGGGCGACGTGGTGGCTGTGATTCAATCACCGAGCCCACGAGTGGATAATTTTTGAGATTGAAAAGTCCATTTGGATGTGGAAGACTGTAGTGCCATTCTCCGCGGCAACTGTATTCCTGTTTCTGCAAGCTGCCTCATACATTGAAACCCCGCTGGGTGGGAGCTAATCCCTCCCCGGAAGTCCGCCTGAAGCGATGTCGGATTGACATTACTGAGCATTTGTTCATTGCTCAGCCCTCTCGAAGAAGTGAGGAATTCTGTACAAATGCCATCCGGTCCTCTTAGATCTTAGCCTTCTCTTCTTTAGCCAAATCCAGCTATCAAGTGAACAGAATGCATCTTAAGACACTACTTCCCTTTGCTGGCGGCGTCGCTCTGGCAGCAGCTCGCCAGGCTGCCGATTTTAACCTTACCAAACCCGACTATGCCTCGTACGGCTGCGAGGAACAGTGTCAAGCGGCACTCGATGAGGCCATTCCCATGGACCTCAACACCGTCGGCCCAGACTTCGACTTCGACTGGTACGCCACGGCATGCAACTTTAGCACCAAGATGGAGCCCGCGCAGATTCTCAAGTTCGAGACGGTCAACGCCAACGACCGTTTCGTGAGCTCCGGAACCACTCTGTACCGCATGCAGTACACCACGCGAGACCTCAATGGCACCGTCCTGCCCGCCACGGCATTCATCGCGTTCCCCCAGGTCAGCCCCCGTTCCGAGGACGGTCGGTACCCTCTTGTCGCGTGGGCGCACGGCACTATCGGCCTCTTCGCCGGCTGCGCGCCGTCCAACGGACCGAACCTGTACGACTACAGCACTTGGCAGCCGCTGGTCCAGCGCGGGTTCGCCGTCGTCGCGCCCGACTACGCCGGCCTGGGCAACAATGCCACCGCGCACAAGTACCTCACGCACCAGGCGCACATCAACGACATCTACTATGCCGTCAAGGCCGCCCGCCGCTACTTTGGTCGCGCACTGTCTGATGAGTGGATGTCTGTCGGGCACTCACAGGGCGGCGGCGCCGTATGGAAACTCGCAGAGAGCGAATTTGTGCGCAAAGACAAGAAGTACCTGGGCACGGTGGCCATTGCACCCGCCACATACGTGGTCGACATGTTCGTTGAAAACCCGGGCATGGGAACTCCCAGCCTTATGGGCTACTTGTCCTTCCTCCCATTTGCCATTAAGCGCGGTGTGCCGTTCTTCAATGGCAGCATCGTCGCTGCGCCGATGCTCAAGAGGCTGGCAATGGCGGAGCGGATGCAGGTCTGCATCGCGGGCATGTTCTCCATGGTGATGGGTCTCAACAACTCTCAGATCATCGACGAGGAAGGTCTGGAAAAGAGCCTCCCGGAGCTGCGAGCCTGGCAGAATAACAACACGGCCGCTCGCGGTGATATGTCCCCGGCGCCCATCATGGTGGTTCAGGGCCTCAACGACACTACGGTGCTGCCCGACACGACCAAGCAGGCTTGGAAGAATGCCTGCAAAGCCGGCAACGAGTTGCATATGAGGCTTTACGAGGGTCAGGAACATTCTGCCACAGTAGAAGCGTCCGCTGCCGAGTGGCTCGGCTGGATCGACGAGAGGTTCTTCGGCCGCAAAGCTGATGGCAACGTTACGTGTTCGGAGAAGACACGACCACTTCTTGCTGGCAGCAACACCAAGGCCGCGCCGGAGATTTAATAAGGCGTGTGATGGTGGCTCCCTCTGTCGCAGAGTAGAAGGAAATATGGGAAGTGAAAGCTTGAGTGGAAGTAATTTTAAGGCTAGGGCACACGATCAAAGTTGTCATTCCGGAACTTTTGTTAACCTTTTTTTAAGCGGTTCGTGGCGGTTACACATAGTCGCCGAGGGCTGCTTTCAAAATTGTTAGTTTTGGTATTTAAATACGAATACTGTATATAAAAGCCATTTATAGAATCCGAAATTATTATATGAAATGAAGATGTAAACCAGAGTCACACCATGATAACGCTATCCGGAAGTGCTGTCGTGCGATCATCGCCTACGGCAGAGCTTTGGCGGGGCAAATTGTCAAATTTGGGAGAAGCTCGAAATTCTTCACAAAGCTTCTAAATAAATATTAACTTGTGATATTTCCCGATTTTTCATTCTCTCTTTCGCATCTTCATCTCTTCTCCCGACGTGGTGATGCACTGGTTGGCGATGCGACCGCGCCACAACGCGCATCGCACATCTCCACACGCAAAATCCACACTTGGCCCGAAGCCTGCCAAACCTCTCTGCTTCAACAATCAAACCACCAAAAATCTAGCAAAAACAGGAGGACCGCCGCCGCGCAACGCACCCCGATGCAGAGCCAGGGGCCACGTCTCAAGAATGGGGTCGACCTCCAGCTCCAGTCGGCCTTTTACGACCAGAACTGGAGCACCGTCGTGAGGCTGGCCGAGAAGCGCGCCAAGATGTCCAATGACCAGTACTACGACGTGAGTGACAGCGGACGGGCTGGGGAGTTGGGCCATGACTGGGAGATGGAGAGAGGCGCAAGTCTGCGTGACGAAAGATGAGACGAGATGAGCCCTGATAATGCACATCGCTAACGCCAGCCGTAGGTCCTCAAGGTCTGCGCGGAGAGTCAGCTCGACGACCCCGCGGCCAAGTACGCCGCCATGACGGCGCTGCTGGGTTACGTCAAGGATGGCACCGTAATCAAGGAAGTTGACGCGGTCGATTTGCTGGAGTGGGCGACGCAGGAGTTCCGGGAGGAGGACGACTTTGCGAGCACCCTTGGTCCGCTGCGCGTGCGCACAGCCAAGGCCTCGCCCAAGGACAGGAACCAGACAACGCGATGCCTCGAGTCTTGCTTGCTTCACTGGGATCTGGTCAGCGCGCAGCAGGTGAGTATGTGATATCTGATTCGTGCGAATAGGTGGCTAACAGAAGCGGCTGCAGATCTCAGCTCTCATTGATCGTTCTTTTCCGCAAGAGCGCGCATTCCTTTTTTGGAACATTGCTATCACGCATCTCCTAGCGGTATGGTGTCGCCCATATGACAAATAACTATTACTAACTCTGATAGATCTCTCCTCAATCGCCGCCTGACAAAAAGAAGCTTTACGGCATGCTGGCGATGAAACAGATTGAGCGTGCTGCCCAAGCTACGGAACAGGTGAGCCTCATTCATTACGAAACATGCCGCAAGCTGACGACTCAGGCCGAGGATAAGAAGGCGCTACCGCCTCGAAGCGTGCAGACAGAGCAAGAAATTCTTCTGTTGTATGAGATTACCGCTGCTCATGGATCAGCAGCAGAATTTGACAAGCTGCTGGCCAGCCCCATTTTCAGTCCTGTTGAGCAGTTGAAGCAGGGCCGCAAAGAGATTTTTCTTTTGGCCGCAAAGAAGCTTCACAAGGACGAAAGCTGGAAAGGCCTCTTCCAAATTTGCAGAGACTGCCTTTCTACCGTAGATGGCAAGGGCGAGCCGACTATGCAAGCATCTGACTGGGAGATCTGGCGCCTGTTTATCACGGCCGCCAGCCATATCCAAGATACTGATACTGAGTAAGTACACATGCTTGGCGATGAGGAGCCGACGCTTACCAGGTTTCAGAGCAACATCGACAGTGCAGGATCTCCTTCTGAAGCTGTCCAAGTCAGCCAACTCGAGACCCATCTACAAGCGCAACGTCATGCTCGCCCGTGTCTCTGCCAGTTTCAAGCTGATGGAGTCGGATGGCAGAGATGCAGTGGACTCAAATCCCAACTCATTGCGTCTGCGCGAGTTGCTCAAGTACATCAACGACCAGGCTTCCTACCTGTCCTGCTTCGGCGATATCCGCCCTTTCGCGGAGCAGCTCGACGCCGATGGTATTGAATACCTCGCAACGAAGCACTTCGCCGCCCCGGAACGGAGTGACGAGCTGCCAGAGCTGCGAAAGCAGATTCTGGTTCTAAAACTGCAGTACTTTGCAGCTACGTGCCCGCAAGTATACACCACAATGGCGAGCACGGAGGAGAGGAAATCCTCCCGCGACAGTCGTCTGAAGGACGTTTTCAAGTCCTGTATGAGCCTGCACCGCCACATCGGCACGATCTCGTCATTTTCATCACAGCCCACCAAAGATACCCAATCAGAAGTTGCGCTTCTCGCGGCACTCTGCCTGATTGAACTGGCAGACCAGGTCCCATCGTCAATCCCCACCGCCGAGTCGGGCCAATACTTGGTGCAAGCCCTGCTTCTTCTCCAGCAGCAACTCAACACGTCGCCGAAGCACGGCCAAATCACGCTGGTCCTTGTGCAACTCCACCTCCGATTCGGCTCGGCGCCAGAGGCATTTAGCCTATGGGATACGCTTGCCGTGAAGCGCACTATCATGGATTCGCTGGCACCTCTCTTCTACGACCGCCTCTCTACAACAGCACCGGGAATTATGTCGCCTCTAAATAACGAAGGCTGGCATCTCGTGTCATCCATCAAGACGCACTACGAGACGTCGCTAAAGATGCGCATGCCTAGGCGCTTAATCGATGCGTTCCAGGACGGGAGCTACAGCAGTGTCCTGACGGTGCCGCAGTACATTGAAGATTTACGTGTGAGCTGCACCAGGGCGATGAGCCTTGTGGAAAGCATTCGCGTAGAGCGTATGCTCGGCCTAACAGATACGGACTTCTTTAGCGACACGCGATTCAGTAAGTGATGTGGGCGGCTAAGAGAGTTCGCAACTAACACTGTGCAGCTGAGACGCGCGATGACATGGATATGAATGAGATTATCGACTACGGATCTTTCCCCTCATGGAACCACAGCGCGACGCCTTTCATCTACGAACGTCTCAGACTTGGTCCAGCTCCTAGCGTATGTGCCCCAGCAGCGTCATTCGAACTCCTATTAACAGTTTACAGAACCGCAGAGCTCACTTGTCTCTCCTGGCAGAGGCCTTCCAGCAGACACTGGCATATACGCCCCCAACCTTTTACAAGGTGCCAATGGCTAGCTCTGTGACTGACCAAAAGTACGTCATTGAGACGCTGAGCCAGCTCGCCAACTCGTTCTCCAAGTTCCTGCCAGGCGCGGTGTCGGCATTCACCGAGTCGGAGCTGCAGTATTTTGAGACCCTCAGCCTGCTCTCGTCCATGGTCCCTCTCTGCGCAGACCGTGTGCCAGGACTGGCGGAGATGTCGAGCACCTTCACAGCCGCCATCGAGGCGTCTCTGGATAGCCAGCGCGCCTACATCACCGCCCTCGCCGACGGCACGGATGTCGGTAACACTACATCGCTACTGCAGTCGCTGCACCGCGTCGTGATGCTCCGTGACTCAGCGGTCGCCGTCAAGGCTGCGTCGCACTGGATTTTGGACTACAACGAGAGGCAAAAGGAGCGCGACCGCTCGGGACAGAGCAACCTGCCCAAGGAGGTCGTCGCGCAGACCAAGGCGCTGGGTACGGCGGCCGAAGAGGCGCTGAAGCAGTGCAAGACGTGGATCATGCGCTTGACGCAGGACACCAAGTCCGGCGGCGTGCTGGAGAGGGATATAAAGAAGCTCGCATATGGCAGCGACGAGGGTAAGTTGCTGGTCGGCGTGGTGACGGACAGCACCGTGTTTGACCTCGTGGGAAGCTTGCGCAAGAGTTTGGCTGGATGGCAAGGCGTTCAGTGGCAGTAGAAAAAGTTTTGTTTTCTTTACTGGGACAATGAATACGATTTATGCAAATAGCATTTCGAACTGTAGCTGTCTTTTGTTTGCTGCTGTTGACTCGGCCAGCTGGCAGCTGATGATGCAAACGCAACGTGGTTTGTTTGCGCTCGCCACTTGGAATGATTCTTGCATGTTTTGACCACGCGTCTTCTTTAACCTTGAAATACCTCATCTCAGCCATCTCGATATATGCCCAGAGCAGCTTCCAAAATGCCCGGCCAAATACGGCTGCCGCGCTTCAGCGGATTCTCGGAGAAGCTCTTCGGCGAGCCGCATCTCCCACGCGCTTACG
Source organism: Lecanicillium sp. G3 (assembly GCA_037575805.1). Lineage (NCBI taxonomy): Eukaryota > Fungi > Ascomycota > Sordariomycetes > Hypocreales > Cordycipitaceae > Lecanicillium > Lecanicillium sp. G3. Next base: position 330,988 of record JAZHPD010000011.1, on the reverse strand, counting down.
AGAACGAAATGGCCGGTCTCCTGGGGAATAACCGCTTCCAGAAAGGCTCGCGCCCTGCCCGCGTCTACGCCAACGCCGTCGTGCTCTTCCGCATGCTCCACTGCTACGCCAGCTTCAAGAACCACCGCGACTTCTGGCGCTTCGTTGCCGACGACTGGGGTCTTCTAGGCGCACAGGTCGCGGGGCCGCTGGTGCGCGACATCGCAGAATTCTTCTCCGACTCGCGGTACGAGGAGCTTGGCGCTGGCGGCGGTAGCGAGACGCGTCTCTCGCTGCTTGTGCGCCTCGTCGACGAGTGGCTGATGGTCCGCCCGAACGCCGTGTTTGGGTCCGAGCAGGACGTCCCGGAGGCCAGGATTGGCACGATTCGGGCGCAGTGGCTTCAGATCAGGGACTACCATGTTGACATGCTTATGGACTCGAAGCATCCGGCCTGTTTGCTTGGGGTCGAGCCGCCTCCTACCATCGTCAGGTCTCTGTGGGAGCAAGACCCTGAACTAGTGTACGTGCTTCCCACTCGCCCTCTTAGCTGATATGTTCTAACTTGTGTATTTTCTCGAAAACAGTGCACTCTTGAAAGAAGGAAAGGCGAAGCCCAAGCAGAAGGCTGCGAAGCAGAAGGCTGCTAAGCAGAAGGCTGCTAAGCAGAACAAAAAGCCTAAGGAAAAGAAGTCGAAAGAGAAAAAGCCCGGGACTGAACCTGCTTCCGATCGCAAACGAAAGGCAAAAGAAGAGCCTAAAAGCGCCAATACGACCCCCAAAGGGACAAAAGTTGTCTTTGATGATTGGCCAGCTCTGATGCGGCATTCACACCAGGTCAATCTCACCAGAAATGGCGACGGCGATACACTGTCCTGGAAGAAAAGGAAAGTTAGCTCTGTAGAGAGCTCAGTGCCGTTTCCCAACAGCGGCGAACAGCAACGTCCTTTCGAGCTGCGTCCGTCATCCGCCTTACACCCTCCCGATGCGTCCAGTAACCGCACCGCCCCCCCTTCCGAGAAGCCTCCGCAACAGCCCGAGACCCTCGTGCAGTCAGACCTATTTCTTTTTGGCGTCCGCCCCAAGCCGCTCAATGACGAGCGTGAGGCGCTCAAGGCAGAGCTTCGCCTCGTGTCGGACCAAATGGTGCGTCGCAGGGAGGAAGTGGATGCGCGCGCGCGCTTCGAGACCACCGGCTACATGCCGGCTCCGAGTCCACAGGACAAGGTGCGAGGCAGCGGTGGAGACATCTCGGGCGGCTCCATGAGCACTCAAGAGCGTAACATGTATGAGAAGAGGCTCTGGGAGATGGAGCAGCGGGTGGCCGCGATGGATCGTGCGCAAGAGGAAAGTATGAGCTGGGTAAGGTCAATGTGCCGCTATCTTTACGATGCGAATGAAAAGTCTCTGGAGTCCTTTAAAGAGGTCTTTTCCGCGGTTGAGACTCTGCAAAAGACATCGTCTGCGTTGTTGGAGGAGCCAGGGGCGCGCAAGTAGTATAAGACAGAAGAGAAGCATCATGTTTGCTTATCGGATTTGCCAGCAGCTTATCATGAATCGACATGGCCTGACTGTCCCGATTTGCTGCGTAATGAGTTGTATTGTCTAAAGAATAAAAAATCGCTGATATACTGGGAAAGAAATGCAAATGACGTGATATTAATCAGTCCTGTTCTGCGCGGCGTGAATCTTTTCGGTAATCACATCATTCTCCGACAGCGCCGCGACCATGTTCTCCGTCCAGCTGTTCGGGAAGTACTGCGCCAACCACGTCCTCCTCGCGATGCCCCCCGTCCAATACCAGTCCGGCGACCGCCCAAACCAGCCTCCGAGGTACCCCTCCCCTTTCGCCGCCTGCGCGACAATCTTGCCCGCGTAAACATCCGTGTCCATCGGTATCGTCTCCTGGCTGAACCGGTGCCTGGCGATGTACATGTCCTCCACCGGCTTGTAGATCGAGCCCGGGGGCAGGTGCTGCGAGATCTTCGTCGCGATCTGCGACTTCACGGTGCCCGTCACGGCGACCATGACGCGCACGTGGAAGGGCCGCAGCTCGAGGCGGAGGGTGCGCGAGTACGAGTTGAGCGCGCCCTTGGTGGCGGAGTAGACGCTCGCGTAGAGGTCGGCGGCGACGGAGGAGATGGAGGATATCTGCAGGACGAGGCCGCGGGCGGGGATGAGGAGCGGGACGAAGGCCTGGCACATGGCCATGACGCCGAAGACGTTGGTCTCAAAGGTCGAGCGCACGCCGTCGAGGTCGATGTCGGTGGCGGGGAGCATGTAGAGGAGGCCGCTGCGGAAATGTTGTTAGTTGTGGTGGGTTGCGCACTTGAGGGACGAGCGGCGGGGCGTTACGCGTTGTTGACGAGGATGTCGAGGGTGCCGCCGGTGATTTCGGAGACTTGGGTCTTGCACTTTTCGATGCTGGCGGACGAGGTGACGTCGAGCGAGACGGCGCTCATGCCGAGCTTGGTGAGTTCCTCTAGGACCTCGGCTCTGCGGGCGGTGGCAATGACATGGTAGCCTGAGAAGTTAGCCACTGGGGGAATGAGGGTGTTGAAGAGGTGTAATTACCAGCAGCATGGAACTTTAAGGCAAGCGCGTGGCCGATGCCGCCGGGCGTGCAGCTGTGATGAATATGTCAGTCGTCGTAGTTATAAAGGCGCGCTCTGGGAGTTGCTAACCCTGTGATGAGAACAGTCTTCTTTCCAGGGGCCATTGTATGAATTGTCGCGACAAGAAAAAGTACTGCATAGATATTTCGCAATTTAACTCTACGTCTAAAAAAATTAAAGAATAGAACGGGACGCAGCATGGTGGTATTTATTCTGTTGGTATGATGCCCGGTTGCAGTCAGCTTACACCGTGGGATATACAGCCCAAAGAGGCAATACTTCTGCTGTGCTTATAGGCGGAGACAGCGCCCGCTGCCGAGATGTATCGATGGTGAGATTTGCCGTTGTTAGCGGCAAATATCGCCGCTTATACCAGGCTTTCGTACCTTGGGGGGACTGTTCATCATGTTATGTACCGGTTATGGTCAGCTGCGGCAGCCGTCGAGATGTAGCCGCACTTCGCAGAACTTCCTGATATAATTTTCTCTCCATTCCCTTCTTTTTTCTAGAGATTCCTTGATAGCATGTCTGGTACCATTGTGGCTGTCGGTTATGCCTCACAAAGGCTCTCCGTCAAGTTTCTCCCTGTTCTCCCAGCACTCGGACGACATACTGCACCATAGAACCCTTCGTCCACCCAACCATCAACACCCCAGCTTATCTCCTCACTCCCATCAAAGAACCCCCATCTCCAAATCCCTTTTTCATCAGTTGCAGTTCAATATCCTCAACCATGGCGAACCATCTCCATAATTTCTACGCCCTACTTCTTCCCCTCCTCTGTAGGGCGCGCGAGGGCGAGTCACGCGAACAAAACCCGCTATCGGAGAACGTTCGCCGAGGAGGGCGCGGGGAGGGCCAGGTCAAGTGGGACAGTCGTGACGGCAAGCGCCTGTAGTTCAGAGTCAGAGTTATAAAACGCCATTTCTTCTTTTGTGGAAGCTATTGTGGTTTGTGGTTCCGGCAAAGTGACTTTTTTTGCGTGATTTTGAAAAAAAGCGGCATCGCTATGCTGGGTTTTGTTCTCGTTGGCGCGGTGGGCGTGCTGCTCTGGGTGACTTATACGCTGGTGAGAACATCCGAAATCTACAGCTCAGGCGCAGGGATTCTAACTCATCGTCATGCAGATTCGGGCGCGTCGGCATAATGCTTCAATTACATATACAGACGAAGCGGATGCAGCTCCAATCACGCCTCTGAGCGGCCTCGTCTGGGAAAATGAAAAGCCCAAGCAACTCCGGCCTTTCAAGCCAACCTACCACATCACAATGGGTACAACAACTTTCCCCCAATCCCCCTTCTCCCCCATCAATCAACTCATCAACCTCACTAACAACCCCCGCTCCCAGCCCTCCAAGCCGACACGCCATCCGAGCTCATCACCATAGACAGAGACTACCTCTCCCGCATCACCCTCCGCCGCACGCTCCTCGCCCAGCACGCCCGCACCGTCCACGGCTGCACGCCCGCCGGCGTCCCCGCCGTCGCCGAGCTCTACACGTACCTTCTCGGTTCCTATCTCCCCCGGCGGTACCCGTCCATCTTCCAGCTCGCCGGCGGTGAGTCCGGAAAATCTCTGCTCAACATCGCGACCGGGCGATCGCACGGCGTGGCGGCGCCGCCGCCGCCGCCGCCGGCGGACGGGGTGGAGGGCGCGGAGGGCGCGCTGCGGGTGCTGGGCGAGACGGTGGAGGAGGACATGTTTCTGCTCCGGGAGACGGAGCGCGGCCACGAGTCGGTGGCGTTTGTGTGCTGTTTTCCGGCGGGGTTCGACCCGAGCGAGAAGCTGGGAAGGCTGCTGAGCGAGATTCATGCGCCGGTGCCGGGGTATGCGAAGATCGCGGCGAGCATGGAGCGGTTCTTTGGCAGGCTCGAGGTTGGGAAGAGCGTGAAGCGGATGAATGTGCGTCTAAATCCATCTCTCTCCGGGACACTATTCTGCGTCTACAATTCGCTAACGGCCAGCAGTGGTCCGTCCAGACGCACGACAGGCTCTTCAACGCCGAGAGCCACACCTCACAGGCCGAGCAGGGCGCTCCCGACGAAGAAGTCAACATATCCGAGGTACACTTATACCCTGCTTCTTTTCTCCTCCTAAACCATCCATGATACTAACCAACCCCCTCATAGACATACGTCCGCATCGAGCTCCAAACCCTCACACGCCTCCCCCGCACCCGCGCCATCCTCTTCTCCTTCAAGACATACATGTACCCCGTGCAGCAGATCAAAGACGAAGGCGGCGGGCCCGAGTTCGCAGACGCGGTGGAAGGCCTGGGGAGCGGCAACGCGCCGGGGATGAAGATATACAAGGGCAGCGTGCGCTGGGGGAAGGCTGTCTGCGAGTACTTGCGTTCCTAATCTCCTCCCGTCACTCCCTCCCCCTTGGTTTACGATTCACATTCGGTGATGAGGGGCTGGGTCGATGCTGTTTTGGTTCGATTTATTTTTATTTTTAGTCTTCATCTAGTATTTGGTCAAAACCATTCGCTACATGGATCCCACATCCCCTCATTTCTTCTCTCTTCTCTCTGCAGTGCTATGCTTTCTTTCTAATTCAGGAAACAAACAAATAACAACAAAATGCGACTTCTTTGCTCTCCCACATACAACCAAACGCTTCCTCTATTTCTGTAATTGTCTGCATTCAAAAGATTTTCTTTTCTTTCTGTTTCAATGCTCCCCGCTTCCCCCGTATTGTCAAAATGCTGCAAAAAAGAAAGGAGGGGAAAAAATCCAGACAAAATGCTGTAAAGCTTTTTATAATAAAAACAACGAAACGAAATGGAAAGAAAATGAAACGAGTGCCAAAGGTACTGAATTGTACCAATGGAGATGTGTGCTTCTATCCCCACTGCACCAGGACCTTCTTCCCCTTCTTTCCCTTCTTTCCCTTCCCTTCATCCGCGGCATCTGCCTCCGCGGGGGTCGCGGCCCCTGCGGCATCGGCCGCAGAACCGGTACCACCACCCCACTGGAAGTTGGACTCGGCGTGCCCGTAGTCCCGTCGCACGCCGCGCCCGCCGCCGTACCCGAAGATGGTGGTCGTGGGCTTCGGCGCCGCGGGCAGCGAGGGGAACGCGTCTTCGCCGGTGCGCGTGGCGGCGGCGGCGGCCCGTGTAGCGGCGGCCTGTGAAGAAGCAGCCACCCACGATGGTCTCGACGACGGACCCGAACCGCCGCCGCCGCCGCCGCCGCCGCTGGTCGACCTCGATGCTGGGGTCGTCGTCGTCGTAGACGCAAGCGAGGGAAACGACGACGCAGCGGGGACGCGCGCGCTCGGCGTCGACGACGCAGGCGCCCAACCCGGAGGCGTGTTCCGCACCGGCGCCGGCGCGGGGCCCGCGAGCCGCGTGCTGTTCTTTAGCTTCAGCACGCGGTTCGAGTGCCTCTGCTCCGGCGCGCCGTGGGGGGCCGCGGGGTTCGCGGCCGCGGCGTTGGCCCACCCGCTCGAGCTCGACGTCGCGCCGTGCATGCCGCTCAGCCCCGGCAGGCTCGGGTAGTCCTCGTTGATGGCGCGCCAGTCCTGCCACGCTTTCCGCAGGCCGTCGGCCTTGGCCCTGTTCTCGAAGAGGTCCGCCACCTCGCGCGTCATGGTGCCGAGCGCGTTGGAGGACACGTCGGCGAAGAGCGTGAAGAAGGCGTCGATGAGCTGCGGGGCCGTGAGGCCGCCGCGCTGGTAGGCGGATATGTTGGCGCGAAAGGTGGCGAGCTTGGTGGCGTCGTTGCCGAGGAGGTTGGCGGCGCGCTCGACGACGGAGGAGTGCCGGACGAGGCGGGCGCGGTCCTCGGGCGTCATGTTGGCCGTGTCGGCGAGGGAGAGGCTCTCCAGCGGGCTGGCGAGGTCGCGGCCGGCAGCGGCAGCAGCAGCAGCAGCGTTGGGACCGGTTCCGGCGTTGGGCGTGGCGGTGCCGCTGTTGCCGTTTCGCGGCGATGCGCCGCCGCTGCGGCCGCCGGCGGCGGATGCAGCGGCCGGCGTGGGCGCGGAGAGCTGCCCGCCAAAGGTGCGCTGCGAGACGGACTGCGCAGAGTGAATGGCCATTTGGCGCTGGAAGGCAATCTCGTCGCGGCGCAGGGGCTGCGCGTACGCCGGCGGCACCGAGTCCTCGTTCGGGTCCCTACCCCGTCCGCTGGTCCTACCGCCGCCGCCGCCGCCCTCACGCTCGCCGCCTCTCCGCCCGCCGCCCTCTCTGCCTTCCCTGCCGCCACCACTGCGGCCTCCCCCGCGGCGTTCCTGCTGGTACGGCTGCCGCAGGTCAAAGCCCGAGATGTCCACCACGCGCGCGCTGTGTCCGACCGTCTTGCCCCCCGCGTGCTCCGCCAGGTTGTGCGCCTGCAGGTCCATCTCGGACTCGAACACGACAAACTTCTTCTCCATGCACTCCCTGTCGCCGCACAGGTAGTGGTCCTTCCTGAAGTGCTGCTCCAGCGCGTTATAGTCCACAAAGTAGTGCGGCTTCCGCGAGTCGCGGCGGTCGCAGATGAAGCACCGCTCGTGCTTCATGCGGCAGTGCTCGTACAGCCTGTCGTCGTCGTAGAAGCGCTCGCCGCAGAAGCCGCAGAGCGGGTGGCCCTTGAAGCCCGTCTGGTCGGCGGCGCCGGGCCTGTCGTCGCCGCGGCGCGTGTGCTTCTCCAGCTCGCGGTCGGAGAAGAGCTCGTGCTCGTGGGTGAAGACCTTCTTGTTGCGCGTGCAGAGGTCGCACATGCGCTTGCGGTGGGCGGACTTGACGTGGCGGTGGAGGTCGGGCCAGCCGAGGCCGGCGAAGTCGCAGGAGGCGTCCGGGCAGTTGTACCGGAGGAGGAGGACGGTGTCGCCGACAATGTCCTCGTTGGCGTACTTGATGCCGATGTTGGTGTCGACGGTGGTGATGTCCTTGTCCTTGTAGTCCTCGAAGCGCTTCTCGGCGTCGTCCGTGAAGATGACGTATGGAGCTTCGGTCTGGGGGAAGAAAGTCAGTCAGCGCTCTGCTCGGGGTCCTCGGTCTGCAAAACCGGGGGGGGCGTACATACTCGGCAGTGGGCGCAGTCCTTGGTCTTGTAGAGCGCCCTCATGCGCAGACCGCAGATGTGGCACGTCGCGTGGTTGCATGGCGCAATGGAGTGGTGCGCGACGGGGTTCGCGCAGATGAAGCACACCTCCGCATCGTCATCGCCGCCCGCGTCGTCCCCCTCGACCTTTTGCGTGGCCTTGTGCGCGGGGGCGCTGCCTGCGGCTCCGGCATCCTCCTTCGCAGCGCGGGCAGCGGCGGCAACATCTTGGGCGGCTGGCTCTGCGAGTTCACCGTTCTGCTGCTGCTGCTGCTGCTGCTTGCTGCGATTACCTCCGCTGCCGCCGCGACCCCCTCGTCGCCCTCCTCCTCCTCCTCCTCCTCCGCCGCCGCCGTTGCGGTTCTGGTTCTGGCCGCCGCTGCGATCACCTCCCCTTCCCCTGTTCCGATTGCCTCGTCCGCGAGCGCTGTTACCGCCGCCGCCTGAGGATCCGGCCTCTTCCGGCATCGTTGTCGTGTCTTGTTTCGGTGCTGTCCTTCCTTTTCCTCGCAGGGGCGGGAAAAAAAAAGCCCTGTACTCTTGCGTCTTTCTCTTTGTATTCACTGTTTGTAGAGAGCACAATCCTCCCGTATCGTATCGCTGTCGTTTCTTCGAAATTTTCAAGCGTAGGGAAATCGCTTTCGTTGTCGTTGTATGTGCTGGCTACTTTTTTTTTCTTTTCTTTCTTCGAGATCAGAGTTTCAACGAAATTGAATAGCAGCGTTACTTTCACTCTGGCTGGCTGCTAACTAGTTTATTAGCAGCAGGTTCCCACAAGGAATTGCGCTGCCCAGGGCTTCCACTTATTTTTTAGAGGGGCAGAGCAAGCAGAAGAGGGCAGCGGGCAGCGGGCAGCCTCGCCAATTCGGGACCCCAAAGTCGAAAAAACGAGGGGCAAATCAGCGGCTGAGGTTTGAGCGATGAGTCAGCTGGCGCAGCGATACAGCCAGCCTTTTGCATGTCTCTGCGAGACGTGTCTGTGCCTGTAGTTACTTGGGCAAGGGTGCCAATGCTAAAGTAGCGGTAACAATCTGCAGGAATTGTACCAGTTCGGTAACTGTACGTAGCTTGTGTGGCTAACTAGCGGCGGACGAAACCTGCCCTGTCGCCTGTAAGAGTCACGCCGTCCCTGGTGGGCAGCGCTGCGTGGTGGCGGTGATGCTGTAATGATGAATTGCGCCACGGTCAAACATTAAGCAAGCCAAATTGGCAATAACCATGACGAGGATGACTGACATACCTTCCCGAGTGAGCATGTACCTTGACAAGCATCATGTTTTTCGATATCCCGCGCAATTTTACCTCTTCATGACCTGAGCACCTGTAGTTCGCCAACCCCTCATCTCCACTGCAACATCACCACCATATTGATGTACATTTTCACCCAGCAAGCACACGCGCCCAATGGACCTAGTAATTGTAATATGATTTACATATATATCTGGCTTTTTTTTTCGTTGGCCAAGACTTCTTCCTCTTTGCATATCCCGTCCAATATCATGCCTCTGTGCTTCTCTTCTCATCTCATAGTTATCCCCTCGTCTGTTCTTCTCTACTTTTCCCGCTATCGAAGCTCCTTACTCCCTCGTCCTCTTCTTTGCTGTAGCAATTCTGTAAACGTCCCGATATTGCGCATCCATGACAAAAAAATCAAGATAAAAAAAAGACATGATTCCTCGCTGCGCCGCCCTTTACCCCAGGAAACCAATGGAAATACAAAAAAAAATAAAAAGATGAAAAAATAAAACGCATCAACCCAACAAAATCACAGCACAAATTTTTGTGCCGTAATAAAAAAAGTTATCAAAAAAGTGCCCAACGCCATTGGCATAGCACGTCGCGTTCCGCAGGACCAGTCCGCCAGTCTGGCTGGCACCCGTGTTGATCGTGTGGCCATGACCGTGACCTCGTACCTTTTGACCAGGTTACTATTCCTCGCCGACCGGGTACAGGTGGTGGCCAATCTCCTTGTTCATCTTGAACATGTCGACCTTGGCCTGCTTGAAAACGGCGTACATTCGTTCGTCGCAGCGGATCTGGCGTTTGTCGCTCGGGTCCTGCAGGTCGTTTCCCTTGATGTGCTCCCAGAGCTTCTTGACGACTTGGGGGCGGGAGAGCTGCGATTGTTAGAATGTTGCTCCATTGCCAACTGTCTAGGTCCAGCATACCTGTGTCTCGCCAACCAGAACCGAAAGAGGCTCGCTGAGATTAAACGGTTTTTGGAAGCCGCCGCCGGCCTTGCGCTTGGGAGGAGCCGAGTCTGCACTGGCGTCGACGTCACTATCGTCGTCCTCCCCGATGCGCTTGGCGCTCTTCTTCTTCGGGGCCCTCTTCTTCTTGATGGGTCGGGGCTTGTCGCCGCCGCGCGTGGTGCGGCCCCGGGCCATGCGGTTCTCCTGCGCCTGCAGCTGGGCGGCCAGCTTGGCATCGGCATCCTCGGCCGATGACGATCTCTTGGCCTTCTTCTGCGCCGGCTCCGAACCGGCCGATGCGTCAGAGTTGTAGTGGTCGTAGGAGCCGCCGTTCGGGGCGGAGCGCTTGAGCGGCGAGGGCTCGGGGATCGACGAGGCGGGTGCGTCGTCGGCGTCGGCGCCAGAGACTGCGTCAAAACGTGCTTCTATCAACTTTTTGATCGCGTCCTGGTTGCAGCGGTTAGCGTGACACGGGATTGAGGGCAGTAGAAGATGCGCCGGATGCTCACCTTTTGCTCGCTGAGGTCCTTGCCGCCGAGGGACGTCTCGAGACCCTGGCGAATCTTCTTGCGCGAGATGGTCTCGAGGTTGGCCGTGGCGAGGATACCGTCAATGATGGCCGTGTAGCGCTGGCGCTCCTCGGAACTCACTGCAACGCGCGAAAAATTGTTAGTACTCTGATGCTATATACGTGTGGTCGGCATTTCAGCCGGGATCGGTCGTACAAGGGGCGCTCATGGTTCGTGGTGCGGTATCGCGTGCCGAGAACGGGCGACGTTGGTTTTCGAGTCTGCGGAAAAGCGCGCGGCGGGGAGGAAGGAAAGAGTAGCTTCCGTGAAACGGCGCAAAGCTCGTGCTGGTTGGCGAGAAAGGAAAAGAGCCAGCAGTTCAGCCACCGAATGGGGGAAGTTCGGGTTTCGCGGGCGTGACAAAAGGTCAGAGGTCGTGCGAGGCAAAGGGAAAACGGGCGTTTGGGTGCAAGGCGCGTTGGTGGAAGACGAGTCAGTGCATGCCCCCCCAGCTTGCTTGCAAGCGCAAAGGACAAAACGACGCAGAAAATAAAAAGCGGCAGATCTTTTCTCAATCGCACGCTCAATCGCCGGGAATTGGAGCAAAGTTGAATTCCGCCAAAGATTGATCGAGAAGGGAAAGAGTAAGGGAAAGAGAGGAAGCCGCCCTCTCTGTATGCGATATCAGACGTTTTCTGCTGCGGTTTGTTTTAGCGGCACGAGTTGGCCCCGTCACCTGATGGGGTTTTGGCTGGGAACGGAGAGCAGCGAAACAACGTCACACCAAGCCGACGCCAGCAGGCCAAAAAAAAATGCCCAAGGAGCAGTGCCCGACGAAGGAGAATCTGGAGCAATGCAAATGATTGCAAATGGCAGAATGTAGTCGAGCAGCAAGGCCCAAGGCGCAGTCGGTAAAGCAAGAACGAGCGAGACCCTGCGATAACAAAGCCGAACGAGCAAAAAAGACGGTGGCAGGGATCGGCGGCACGGTCCGCACGCCGATGCTATCTTGTTGTCTTTTTTTTCTGTCCTCTGTGTCGACAAGGCCAAAAAGAAGAAAAAGAAATCTGCGACGGTGTATTCGCAAAAGGCACGATGCCTGGCAAAGGGGTCCTCTGTTGTCGGGGTATCTGGGGAAAGGGTGTTGGAGGAGGAGGAGGTGGTGGGAAAGGGAAAAGCCAAAGAAAGGATCGATGCAGAGTCGCAAGCTTGGGCACAGCGCGGGGGACTGAAAAGGGAAGTTCTTGGAGGGATCAAGTTCAAGCTACCTGCAGTACCTACACAAGTATAACTAGTAGGTAGGTACCAACAGTGTCAGCTACAAGGCCGCTAAAAAGGCCCTGGGGTTTTAGGTACAAGCTACTCCGTAACTACAGCCTAGTTACAGCCTACAGGGGCTACAGGCTACAGGCTACAGGCTACAAGCTAAGGCTGCAAGCTAAAGCCAAGGTACCAGACAGGAGCTGGGCCGCTTCGTGCCGAGGACATGTGGCTGAAGCAAGGATGCGCCACAGCTGTTGCTACTTTCTAGGTCAATGCGCCACATTCGGCGCCAAACCCCCCTGTCTGTGCCAGATCCAGATCCAGTTCTCTCCCCCGACTCTCGATCAACTCGGGTAGGGGCTTGAACAATAGCGTCATGTGTCCAACGACACATGATTTATGATTTTATGCTATAGAATCAGTCAACACTGACGGGAAAAGCTACACAGGTACATAACCACTGTTTGCAAGGTAGCCATGTAGCTCGTGCTTTGTCAAGGTACCTCTAGCAAGTACAGAGTACGCTACCTAGGTAGTCTTTCTTTGCACCTGCGCTAGAGCTGCTGGTAGCTGTAGCGCGAAGCAAGTATTTGATATGGCACATGTCGGACAGCATGCGGTTGTAATTTTCAACATAGAGATGGAAGGCTTCCACTGCGCTTATGTAGCCTCAAAGGCCCAGTAACCTGGCCGCTCACCACGGACACACGCGGAGCTCGCATTGTGGGGGGTTTCTTGGCCATCGCCTGGCTACCCTGGATGAGACCTTAATTGCGATCAATACTTTTTTCCTCTTTCTACTCCTATTGGCAATGGGAAATGATAATGGCGTTCGATTCTTTGTCTCCAAATGCATCCCCTACGTGCCTTTCCAGTCCGGCTTGCATTGAGTGGCCGAGAATAAGCTTTGCCAGCGGCTTGCGCCATCGTCTTATATAACCACACGACCACCCAACAAAGCACCTTTCTACCGTTCACTTTTGCGCAATGATCAAAGTATGCAAACCATATCTCATTCATGCAATCTACTCCAGAAATAACTACAACCGCCATGATCGAACTAATCCACATTTTTTACACCCGCACCTTACAAACCTGCAGGCTCATAGTAATCCTTGAAACGGTCAGTCTCCTCCCACCGCACATTGTACACCACGTTCCAGCACGCCAGCAGCAAAACAGGGAACCTCGTCGTCCAGAAGCTCAGGTATCCGTCCGGCAAGGGTCCCACCGAACGCTGAAGGCTCTCCGACATGTCCTCGTAGTGGTTGCGCTTGTTGCGCAGCGCCCGGAGCAGGTCAAGCAGGCGAGAGCCGGTATACTTGCGCTGCTTGCCCAGGGAGTCGACGAATTCGCGAGGCAGCACCCTGAGGAAGTCACCTCTAGTCACCTCGGCGGCGTGGCGCTCGAGCTCGAGAAGGGCCGGCGACGGCGGATCTCTTGGTTCCTTTTCAAAATGGTCCGACACGTCGCACAGGAACGCCAGTCTCTTCTTGGCCGGCCAGAAGAACGGATGCGCCATGACTTCTCGCGCCGGTGGTCGCCTCTTGGGGTCGGCATCCAGCATCGACCCAATCAGGTCCTTTGCCTCCTCAGCAAAATCACCCAGCGAGTCCAGAAGTTGCAGGCTGTAGCTGCCCTTGCGGATGTTGACCTCCCTCATGTAGCGGTCACCGCAGTCAAACGGATGCGAGCCGTTGGTCAACACGTAGAAAAACACAAGGCCGAGCGAAAAGATGTCAATAGCGCGGGTTGCGCGGCGGCTGCCGGGCATCAGACCATCGTTGACGAGTACCGAGCCTGAACCACTATGCGTGCTCGCGTCGACCATGGAAATCTCCCGGGCGTCGTCGTCAAGCAAAAGTTCGGGAGCACGCCAGCCAGAAGTACCTGCTGCCCGACCAGTTGTGGCACCAAACGAAGACTGGCCACCTTCCAGCTTTTTACACAGACCAAAGTCAGACACCAAGAGTCTGGCCTTGCCACCCTTGCCCATGTTGACAAGAATGTTTTGAGGCTTCAAGTCACGATGAACAATGCGCAAGTTGTGCAAGTGGCTGATACCGTTGGTAATTTGGTACAGGACAGCTGGAAGGTCCATCCTTCCAGCGTTGGCCAGCTCCCGGTATGCGTGGGGCCTCTCCACGACGTCTGCCAGAGATGCCGCGCATCGCTCCAGCGCAATGTACAAGAAGCCCTCTTGGACCTGCTGCGAGTAGTACCGAATGACGTTGGGATGGTCGTCACTCTCACGGAGCAGTCTCGTCTCCTGCGAGGCAATGTCGTAAAACTGAATCAACATGCGCTTCACGGCGACGTCACGGCCGTCGAAGCGCCCTGCAAATACGAGCGTGCCGTTGCTGCCAGTACCGAGCTGGACTTCGGTATTGACCTCAATGTTGCCCATGCGCATGATTGGATTCGTGACGGCGTTCATGTCGTTGTGGACCGTCATGACATCGGGCTGCAGGCTCGGCCTGTCTCCGAGGCGCTTGGCGTTCTTGACGGCCTCGTCGACAGTAGAGGCGTCGGGCTCATCGTCGCGAGACTGCGAATTGTCACGCTGCTTCTTGGGACGATGCTTAACGCCGCCTCGTCGACCGCGGTGTGCCTTCTTTTTGCCCTTGACGGGAGTCTCGGGCAAATCGGCATTCTGCTCGTCGTTGCCCTTGGGCTGCTGGCCTGGTTCGGCGGGAGAGGCTGTGGGTGTCTTTTGGGCGTCATCTGACCCCTTGCTCTTGTCCCGCGGTGTGTCTGGCCCAGTAGCCTTTGCGGCGTCTTCGGCTGAGTCGGGGACAGCATCTTGCGCGCCGTCGACGTCCACAGATTGAGCGTCTTTGACAATCTCGTGCTTGCGTTCAGCAGGAGCATTGTCATACTTTTCGTCAGGGAGAGACTCGGAGAAGAAGAGCGTCTGCACTTCTTGGACCAGGCCTTTCTGTAAACCCTTGGAACGCAGCCTGTGGTAGGAGCGCCGAAGCTTCTTTTGGTTGTAGACGACGGCGAAGAAGAAAAGGATGATCAAAATCGGGTTGCTCACAAAATCGACAACACTATTTGCCGCACTTTGGGGAAGTGATTTCACCTTGGTAATAATGGTAGGCTCATCGGTAGAGACGGCAGGCTCGAAGCCAGTTGCGGGGTTGGGGACTCGGCCGTCGAGGTCGTCCTCTGCGGCGGCGCTGGGCAGGCTGGGAACCTGCTTGCTGCTTTCGCCAGGGATCGATTCCAAGAAATGCGTGCCAACAAGAGCCTTGTGGATTCTGGCCTGGCTGATGGTCTCGAGGGACGACAATGTGGCAACCTGTGCAAGAGGGGCGTTGATTATGAGAGGGTAGGCCTGGCCAGACATGGCGTACCAGCTGCCGGCATCGGTGCGGTTCAGGAAGATGCTGTTGGATCGCATGTGCTTCTCCGTCTTTTCGCGAGCCGGCATGACAGGCTGCGGGAGCACAACAAGCTGCGGGTTGCTGCCACTAACAGCATCCCACGGGCGGCAGACATCAAACACGCTGGCGACAGGGGCGGCAAACTTGTTGGAGAATCGCGGAATCGTCTTTTCGGAACGGGACTGGTCAAAGGCGTAGACCTTGCCGTCGTGCTGGCTAGTGATGTAGCGGTCGTCCAGGGATCTGTGGTACTGCATGTAAAGGTCGCTGTCAAAGGTGTTGGGGCCCCATTCGGAATATTTCAGGTTGGCAATGGGCCGGCCGTCGGAGAGCCTCTGAATGCCGACGGTGTATTCGGTTCTGCCAAGGGTAATGGTACCGGTGGTGCGACATTCCTCGTTGTCTCGGTCGTCGAAAGTATTAGCTTGGCGACAAAAGTCATCGGTGTTGACGTGGGAGCCACTGGAACCGAACCACTTGAGGACACGGCCCGTTGCAGCGTCGATGGTGACCATTGTCGTCTTTTTGTCACCGGTGTAGACGACCTGGGCCTCTTCGTCGGCGTGGGGGGAGAGCTGCTCAACGAGGCTCTTCATGGTGAAACCCGTCTTGACGAGGCCAGCCTCGTGGTCGGGGCGCCAGATGTAGAGACCACCGTTGGCATTGGGCTCGACGACCCAGAGGTAGTGGTCGACGGGACTGTAGTCCTCGTCGAGGATGGAGTGGTTGAGACGAAAGTGTCTGGTCTCGACCATGGGTAAGTCGACTTCGAGATGCCAGCGCTGCTTACCGGTGTTGCGGTCGCTGGCATACAAGTCTCCATCGACGGTCGCCAGAAGAACAAAGTCTTCCACTTCCCAATCCTCCAGGTTCCGCGCATTCTGCGTCGATGTCAGCCCCGAAGCGGGGATGCTACGGGGTCGAAGATCGCTGGGAGGTCTTGGTGCTCTGACGGACTGGGCCGGAGCAAAAGTTGCGAGGGCGCTCTCATCGTCGGGGATGATGTCATGTTTTTGTTTGTTGTTGCGCCTGCTGGCGCTGGAGCTGCGGGCAGTGTATCTCGGTCTGGCGGTGCCGGCGGCGGCAGTTTCGTGAGCGTGGCTGGTGACGGCATCGATGGAGGAGGCGGCCCAGCGGGCGGCATCTTCGACCGAGACCCTGTCGTTGTGCGCGTCGTGGTTCGCGTGCGGCGAGCCCGAGTGGACGACTGGCGGCTGCTGGTGCTGCTGGTTGCGCTGCTGCTGAGCATCGGCGAGCTGGAGCCAGGGAAGGAGGATGACAGCAAAGGCGAGGAGTAGGCGGCTGTGCTGGGCGGATCGCCGCCCGTCGCCGGGACGGCGCCGCATCATGGTGGCGGGCTTGTTAGGTCAAAGACTGGAGAGAGCCTTTTGATGGCATCAAGGCCACATGAGCAGCAAGGGCGAGTGACTGCTGTCTGTCTTTAGTACCAGGGCGGATCCAGCGTCGGCTGTTGGCAGGCAATAGCAGCCATGCCAGAACTGCAGGCGGTGGCGGTGGGTGGCGGTTTGCTCGAGGGTTTTGTGGCGGAACAGCAGACGGCAGTGCAGTGGGCGTTGGATGAGATGGAGATGCAAAACGGACAGGACGCGAATATCGGTCGAGATGGGATTGCGTGGAGAGGAAGAGATGGATGGAGATGGAGCTGAGAGAGAAGCGGAGACGACGGAAGACGGGAGACGGAGGGCGAATGATGTGTGGATAGCGGATGGTGGGTGGTGGATGGTGGATGGACGGGCACGACGGGACGGTGGTGGTGGATGGCGGATGGAGTGCGACTGAGTCGATTTTGTGTGGGCGGGCTGGGCAGGCAGCGGGCTTACAGGAGCATGTTTGGCAGTGTTGAAAGTCAAACAGGCAGGCAGTGCACCGCTCAGCTGTGGCGGGGTGGTCTTGGGCGTGTTGGGGGTGGGTGTCTTGGGAGTCTTGGAGGATGGGAGTTGAAGTGGCTGTTTTGTTTGCACGGTGGGCTGATGTGCGATCCAGCCCCCCCTTTGCCGGTTGAGTTTTTCTTCGACTCTCCCTCTCCTATTGCAAGATTTTTCTCTCCTTTTTTTTCTCTCCTTTTTTTTCTCTCCTTTTTTTTTCCCCTTTCCCAAAACAATTGTTGCGTGCTTGACTACTGCATACTAAACGACCTAACTTGTAGTTAACTAGCAGAGTACGGATAGAGCTAACTTGGTGCCGAAAAAAATTCCGCTTAGCCCAGGCTGGACCAGTGATACCAGTAGGGGGTGAGCCCATGCCCAGAAAGGCTGGGACGCGCAAGTTAGTACCGTACCTATTCCCCCTGGTACTTTTGCCTGCCAAGTAATACAGACACGTACCAAGTTAATTACTAGTTAGTTAACAAACAAGGTACCGAGTCACCAGTAATGCTAACAAGCAAACCCCCCCCGTATTACCCATTTACCCTGCGTGGTAAGCGTTGGCGTTGCAAGAGGCGAGGCCGCACACAAAAAAAAAAGAAAAGAAAAGAAAAGAAAAAAATAATCCAATTGAAAAGAAAAATGCCCCACACACCAACCTGCCCATCCCTCATCCCTTGGTACCAAAGTTTCCAGCGCGTTCCACAAGGGCAGCGCGTACTCTTTAATCTGTACTCCGTACTCCGTACTCCGTACAAAGTAAACTATTTACTCTGCACTCTGCACTGTCTTCTTTTCAGCAAGCCACTCCCAACCTTCACCGGCACCGGCCAACCGTACCGCAGCCTGTAGTTACAAGGAGCCTGTCCCTGCTGTGCCCCCGCCGGGGGGGGGGGGGGGGGGGGGGGGGGGGGGGGGGGGGGGGGGGGGGGGGGGGGGGGGGGGGGGGGGGGGGGGGGGGGGGGGGGGGGGGGGGGGGGGCG